>VZSV01000328.1:172842-313851 GCA_013398735.1 Nothocercus julius | reverse complement strand
CTGGGGAGCCCAGAACTGCACACAGTACTCCAGATGTGGCCTCACCAGGACTGAGTAGAGGGGCAGGATCTCCTCCCTCGCCCTGCTGCAGACGCTCTTCCTAATGCACCCCAGGATACCATTGGCCTTCTTGGCCACAAGGGTGTACTGCTGCCTCGTGGTCAACTTGTCGTCCACCATGATGTCCAGGGGGCTTCTTCTCCCAGTTTGGTATCAATACCAGTCTGTGCATTGAACAGACTCCTGTGGTGCAGAAAGTCCCTCTGGGGTGCAGTGTACGGACAGGTCTTGTGAATTCAAGGAGTACATTGGAGGTTAGGCAAAGCTAATTAGTCCCTGTGAGCTTTTGTATTAAAACAACAACAACAACAACAACAACAAATCAAACCCTCAAAAACAAACAAACAAAATCACTCTGCTTGATACAAAGGCAATTACGGGTGCATGAGACTGGACCCTGCACAAAAAGGATGGCTGAGCAGGCTGCTAACATCTAGCCTTTCTCCCACCACGATTCAAGCACTCTGCTCTTTGGGGTCCTCTTGCGTATTAGCTCATCTCTTCTTTGACTTCCATGGCTTGAGGGTTCCCCAGGAAACTCATTTACCTATGAAGCTTTTACTTATTTTCCTAAGTCTGAGTTTAGCCTAAAAATTTTGGGAGCTGAGATGGGTTGTGAACTCTGCCATTACCTATTGCGGTGGGATGTCTCAGTTTGCTCTACAAGGGTCCCTTAGGGATGTAGCTAAATAAACTTGTATTATTGATCTGCCCCATTCAGAGTTGGTGCGCAGCATCTAATGCATCTAATGCTTCAGGACAGAGGAGACTTGATAAAGAGAAGATTATTGGCTTAACGTGCTACATACAACCATGTACAGACCTCACTCCTGAGAACAGTGAAATGCTGGAATAGGTGACCTAGGAGGTTGTTAAATACCTGCTTTTAATTGATGCCCTCTTCAAACATGCCTTGAAAAAGCTCTTTAAATAACAGTTCAAGATGATTTAATCACAGCTGATTCAGCCTTGGGACAAGGAAGAGGCAGATTATAGCCTCTGTCAAAAATCAAACTTTTTATTGGCTTGGTATGTTGCTTCTTAAGCTTCATATTGTCTCTTTGGTTGTATTTGGTGCTTGGAAGAAGCGAGACTGAGGAGCCCTTCCTGCCTGTCTCCTAATGTTTAAAGTACAGAATAGACATGTTTAAATTGACCCCTTTTTGTTGGCTGAAGTCCTTGAGCAAATATGTGAGTCTTCTGTCACACCTGGTATCTCTGCCCTTGCTAGGGGACAATATCTCTTTTCAATGAAACCTGCTTTATTTTACACTATTGTTGCTTGCAGCCAGCAGGATATGGGACAGGATATGCTGTTTTATTATTCTGTGAACCATGTGCACAGTGTAAAGGAGTATGTCCTACTTACAGGAGGGCCTTGGATGGTGAGCATGTGGTAGGAAAGCAGTCCGAGGGCTGAGAGAGGGGACAGCGTTCTTAGAAAGGGTTTACTGCATTTTTTTTCTCCTGTTTAGAAACACATGTAAATGAAGGCTGGCTCAGGTTTTAGTGAGGAGAGCAGTTTGGCTAAGTTTATAAAGGAGGTGTTTGCACCATTGGTGAAGCTTCGATTTTCTTTGGTGTAATTTGAGGTTTGGCACTGTGCTGAGTGGAGACGTAGCTCAGACGGCTTCCTTAAGGAGAGGAATTCTCCAAGATAATGTGAATTGTCTTTGGTCGGTTGTTTTCATGACACCTCTCTAAAATTGAGGAAGGGTGCTCAGGGTGGCTTGACATTGCCCTAGTCTTTTACTGGACCTTAGAAACTTTGCATTTGCCTCAGTGTTAAGCTCTATAACCCCAGAGTTCCTAGCACTCGCATGTATTTCATATTTCACTTTGTAGAGAGGAAATTTGCACCCGTTTCCCTACATGCACTAGAGGTTGAATGCAAAAGAGTTTCTCCTTGGGGGTGAACCACAATCAGTGCACAGGAGTCTGGGGTCAAAAATCGGTGCTTTAGCAATCATTTTGCAAGAAGGAAATGTACATGTGATGCATGTACATGCACATGTACAAAAATTGCACATGCAATTTTTTGGGATGTATTTTGAAACTAACCCCCATTTTTCAGGCAATTGGACAGTGATGACTAGGTTCTGGGGTTTTTGCTAACAGTGGTGTTCAGGAATTGCAGGCTTCGACCATTGCATGTGTTCTTTAGTAATGTATAGGATGTGTACGTAGTGTTGCAGCAGACTGGTGCCCTGTCAGCTACATGATTTGGAAATGGGCAGGAACCAATTACAGCAGCCTGGAAGGCATCATGGAGTGCTGCATATTTCTAACTTGTGAATATGTTCCTTTTGTTCTGGAGGACCGTCTTTTGCTTTTTACACAAAACCTCACTGCACTGGCCGTGTTGTGGCACCTGTCTCCTTAATCCTTTTGGGATTCTCAGGGCTCACAGTGCAAAGAGAAAAAAGGAGCAACAAGGTGGATTCCTCCTCTCTGAGGGCAACGTCAAAGGCTACATAGGCACTGCGACAGCTCCTTCACTAGAGGTCAGTATTACATATTACAAAGTGGAATTTTAATAACACCAGAACAGAATAGTACCAGAACAGATCCCTTACAGACTTCAGAAGTGTTCATGCTAGTAAAAACGTTCAGGTTAGGGTTGCAGTGTAATTTGCTCAAGCTTGGGAGACATCTAGTCGAGGCAGTTTAATAGACAGCATGGCTTAAAGTGGCTGTCTACAAACTCCAGCCTGTAGGATCTCTCAAGGGAGATGCTGCCTACTTTCCTTCTGTGTGCATTTTGACTGTGGGGGCTAGGAAAGAGGGATAAGGAGCCCAGAAAAAAATAGGAACTTTGTACATACCCCAACTCTCCTGGTAGGTTTTGTAGTGTAGGTGAGGGTAAGGGCAGAAAGCCAAGGAGGCAGAGACCTTGGAATGAAGTGAATGCCCCTTGGGAACAAAGCAGCTGGTGCCTTGCAAGAGAGAGGTGATGAAGAGTAGTTAGAATAATTCGTGCTCAAAGTGCTGCTGCTTGAAAGCCGGCTTCAAAATCGGAGCTTTCAACAAAGGGCAGGACAGTTGCTTTATTCTACTGCTGATCCATCATTTGTCTCTTCACAAGAGAGACAGAAACTTCTGTCTAGAGCAAGGAGTATGAAATGAAAGACAAGGAGACTGAGTTATGCAAAAGGAAACAAGTTTCAGCCATAGTGACTGTCTCTGTGCAAATAGGGATCTTTGTAGCCATCATGGTGCAGTTCTATGTAGCCACTTAGAACAGCTGCTAGCTTGGTCACATATCTCCTGGGAGGTGATTGTTCTTTTTATTATTTTATTGCTCAGGAAAAGCTGACCATGAGAGGCAAGCACGTAAAGCTGTGGCAGGGTTCTTGCTGTATTTGGGTTCACTCATGAGACAGAGAAAACTGATGAATATCTAGATCTGCAAGAATGCAGGTCAGAAGTAGCCCTTCTGTGAGGCCCAGGTTCCGTCAGGACGAGGCATCGAGGTGTCTAGGGAGCTACTGTCACCTGCCGCTTTCTTGCTTTGGAGTATCAGAACTCTGCACATGGGGAGACCTGGGTTACTCTGTCCTAGGAGCACCTGGAGCAGTGCACTGCTTTCTCAGCCGGCTGTCTGATTAGCAAGTGTAACTTTGACGTGTGCAAAAGAAGCTTAATACAACAAGCGTGGCCTGGGTGTCAGGCTGGAAGGGATCGATTCCCATTTCCTAGTCTGGACTCTGACAGCTATGGGTAAGTCAGCTCAGGGCTCTGCCCTAGTAACGTAGAGATAATGGCCTTCAGCTTGGGTAGAAAGTGCAGTGTATTGTAAAGAAAAAGAAAAAAATTATGCAGAAAACTCATTACTAACTGAAAATCTAGAAGGCCTCTTATTCAGTTTGCCAGGCACCTAAACCCAGCAAAGGAAAGTGGAAGGGATGTTCGCTTTGTTCAGTGCCGGTTGCTGCAGCAGGAGCCTGTCTGATAATTGCTGCCATCTTTGCCAGCAGAAATTGTCCTAATGTCCTGTCAGCCACATAATAGGGCGATGTTGCCTTTCTGTGCAGGTGCCATCTGAAAAGAAGGCTGCTGAACAATGGGCAGTGCAGCAAAACCCCAACAACAGAGTCTGTAGCGAGCAAAGGTTACGTTTATTTTGCATGATATTTGGCCCGTCGCATGAAGGGGGCAGTCTGCTTGTAGCCAAACTCTCCGCTGTTCTGTAACGACATCTGCCGAAATAGTTCGAATGTTGGCTGGCAATGTCTGCACTTCGTCAAAGAGAACATTTAAGGAAGTTCGGTTGCGGAAGTGCTGGGACCGTGCGCTTCACCAGTGCAACCCTGAGGAGCAGGTCCCTCCTGGAGAGCCGGCGTGCGCGGCTGTGCAGCCCATCACACGCTTTCCTCTCGGTGACCTTGGGCTGAGCTTCTCTTGCTTGCTTGGAGAGCGGTTGATTTACAATGCAGATTTGTCCGTCCTCGCCTGCCTGTCCCTGCCCCTCCTAAATTTGGCTGGGACATGAGCCTGTCTGCTTTCTGATGCCAACAGTGGCAATGGCAGAGAGCCCTGCCATGTGAGAGGCAGAGATAGAGAAGAGGGGGCCAAGGAGAAGCGAAGCGCACGACTGCTGTTGCTGCTGGTAGCCGAAGAGCGCGTCTGCAAAGCACCATGTCGATGCTCACCCCGATCCTTCAGCCCCCGGAGGTGAAGGAGTATCTGTCCAAGGGTGAGCGCTTCATCAAATGGGATGATGTGAGTACTGGGGTTTTTGCTGGACTGTTATGTTTGGAGGGAGAGCTGAGAGGAGCAGGCGAGTTGAGGGTTAAAAATGAGGGAGGGTATGTGTAATTTCTGTACCTCTTTTTAGTGGGGCCGTTAGAAGTAAATGCACAAATGTGCTACTGGGCCTCAGTTCAGTTTGCAGTTTTTCTGGTAAAGGACCCCGGGGCCCTGAGTCTGCGAGCCAGCCTGAGGACAGCAAACAGTGCGGGGAGTCACGTCGCTCCTTGCGAGAGAAGCACCCACTGCATTGGGACATGTCTGCTGGCAGGGTGGGAGGTGAGATTGACTCTGCAGGGAGATTCTCCATGAATCCTCCATGTCTGGGGAGGAAATTGGGCTCCCAAGTCGCTTCCTCTTGCAGCCCTGTTGCTGGATTGAGCGGAGGGTGGGCCATGTCATCCCGCTGCTGCCAAACTGTGAGCTGCCAAACGCACAGCGGCCACGCAGAGAGGGGCCTGTGTTTTACCAGCGCTGGACAGCTATCATGCCTCTTCTCCATTTTGCACCGTGCACTAAGTCTTGATTTGGGGTGAGGGCTGTAAAATCTATCTCTCTATTCAGCTCAGTTCTTGTATCTTCAAAATACCCATTTTGCCTCTTGTTGTGAGGGGAGGAAAGTGTGGAACAGGAGAAGAGAGAGAATTAATTTGGGAACTCTCTGTTTGAATCTAGTAACCCCCCTTCCTCACTTTCTAAGAAGGCAAAGGAGGATTTCTGGCCATACACACTCAGCCGGACAAGGGAGCCTGCCCAGCTCATCGCGAGTCTGATCTGTGTGCGCTGCTGAGGAGCGTGAAGCTCGGTAAAGGAGGGGGCAGCTCAGGTTGTGATCACTCACCAAGATCTGGGTTTGATGTGGTCTTGCAAAAGAGACTCATTAGAGGGAGCCTCCAGCAGCAACATGTGTGTGGGGGGGAGTTGGTGTCGAGGTTACTTTCATGACCGTGGAGCTGGCATGGGGTTTTAAGACCTAAAGCAGCGTGCGCAGAGGAGGAAGGTCACTTGTGCGAGGCACAGGTTCAGCACTGAGTTGTTCAGCATTGAATTGAAGGAATTGTTCGGCAGCACTGAGAAGTGAGAAGGTTATATAAGGTACTGCTAACAGAAAGGAAGAATGCTGATGAGTACAGGTTGCAATATCACTGTGCAGAAATTCTACTTGTCCTAGAAGAACAGGAAGATGAGGCCAGGGTTCATGGAAAAGTGCACCCCTTCACGTTGCTGCTGGCTTTCTATGCCTCAGGCTTGTGAGACCACTTTCCCAAAACCTCAAAGCTTGTTACTTTAAGTACTTCATCTGGAGTTACTGGGAATTTCCCTTGAAACTCAAGGTGAATCAAGTTGAACTTTCTAGACCCACAGAGTGTTTACTTGATGTTGAAATTGTGGGAATTAGGAAGCTCATGTCCTGGGTGGATTTTTGCCTAATGCTCACAGATTCATAACTGTTCCTGAAAAAGCTGCTCCTAATTATCAAATTGTTTACCAACTTGACCTCCCACAATAATGCAAACCTTCAGGAGTGGGATGTTATGATTACATTGCTCCATCTCCTCATACTTTCCTGCTTCACGCTTAGAACAGAAGAAAATGGCAAGAACTGCAGGCAGCAGGATCACTAGCAGACGAGGAGGGTAAAAGCAGCCCTTCGGAGGTCATGGAGCCAAAATGACCTGGTCACGCCACTGATAATGGTTTTGGACTCTTTTCACAAGTGGTTCCAACAAAGGAATGAAGGTAAATCAGCCTGGCTCTTTAAGTCACTCTCTTGGAGCCAGACTGAAGCTTTTGCTGCACACAACAGTTTTTCAAGCAAAGATGAACATTTTTTTTTCAGTGCCTACAACTGGTGCAGCATTTGTAGTATCTTCTCTAGAGGAGAGTGCGGTAGGATCCCTCATAGCCTGGACTGCTGTGACCTATTCCACTGAGTTAGCTTGCGACACTTTGGAGCATGAACCAGCTCTTTGCTGTGTCTTGTTTCACGTCCATTAGCAGCTGGGGCTGCCACCCTGACTTGAAGTTAGCTCCTAATATACAGCAGATAGTTTAGTTCAAGAACTAGCTCGGGAACCTTTCCAAAACCGCAGGTAGTGAAACGTAGTAGCTGACCTCTTAAGCAAAGCACACATGAATTTGGCTCCATGCTGACTCTTAACCCTCTAAATGCAAGTGAAGATGTTTTCTGTCCTTTGAAGATTATGCACTGGCCTGGCACACAATGCCAGACCACACAACTGGGTTTCACGCTTGTTTTCTGTCCTAAAGTTGAACTCTACAGTGTGAGCAGAGGACTATTAGGCTGACAGACTCTCCTGGGTAGAACTCACCATCAACTTCGCTGTCAGGAGTTACTGGTGTTGTGAGGGCCTGCCTATACCCTGCAGCTAGCTGCTTCCCTGGTCAAGAGACATTATTGCTGCCTCAACTTTTAAAAAAAGCTGCTTGGTGGGAGATAAGGTTATCTAGAAGCATGGCACAATGCTCACTGCTGGTACAGTGCCTGTTTTGAGCCTCATGGCTTGTGGCCATGTGTTCAGAGAGGCAGCTGGGAGCTCGGAGGACACAGGCCTGACATTGCACACACCAGCATTGCCCTGAGGACAGCAGGAGGCAAAGAGCAGGAAGAGAAAAGAAAACATAGGGCACACTGTGGCCTGGAGGGCTCGCTGTAGTGGTCCCTGCCTGTGAAGAACATTGCATCTGGAAATAGAAGTTTTGGGGAATATAGTTACACTCTTGGGAATATAGTTACAACTTAGGGGTCTTGGTTCAGTGCTTTGATATTTCATCCTGCAGTAAACTTGAAGCTGTCCTAGAAACGGCCAAGAGGCCTTAGGAGCATTTGTTTGGTGGCAGCAGATGTTAAGTGCTCTCAGGAGTTATCTTGATTAAATGAGGTTGGGCCCAAGTTGCTCTTGGTTGCTCTTAGCACAGGCTTGTGTGTGAGATGAGAGTGGATGTTGTCCTGAAAATATAGGTGAAATTGCCTTTAGCTTTAGTGAAATTGCAGAAGCAGCCCTGGTTATTCATGGATGAGGTACACAACCTCACAATAACAACATGTGCCTCCTTTGCAGTGCATGGCCTTGATTCTGATCTGGAGAGACCCCTGTGTGTTGCATGGGACTGTGAATTATTCCATCCTACTTTGTGCCTACAGTGTGGGAGTTTAAGGAGCTGGTTGCATGGGTTCCTTTTGTAGTCCAGGTAGAGCTAGCCCTTGGAGTTCAAGAATCATCTCCTCGGGGAGATTATCTGTTGTATTAGACTGACCCGCCCTCAAACTCTACATTTGAACTGGGAACCTTACATCTCATGATGAATTCTCCAAATCACATAAGCTATTAACCTTCTTTCTGTCTCTATTTATTTTTAATATTAGGAAACAGCTAGTGCTTCTCCTGTGATTCTTCGGGTAGATCCAAAGGGCTTTTACTTATACTGGACCAACCAGAATAAGGTAAGTGCCAAGATTTCACTGCTTGGTTTCTGAATTGTCATTTCAAGTTTGTTAAGAATTAAAACACCAGACAGCCTTGAATACTGCACTTGGGAGAGCAAACTGCTACTCTCATTCCACTTAGCAGGAAACCTCCCCACAAATATCTAGGAGATGAGTGCTTATTCAATGGCAGGGTCTTTGGATTTCCAGAAAAAAGCAGGAGATCAAGCTACAAACTTACAGATGAGCACAGTCTTTTTGTGCTTGTAATGCAGGCAGCCTTGTATTTGTGAAGTTCATCAGATGTGCTTCGAAAGACTTCATGGGTAGGACTAGCACCAATTTCATTGTTACTAAGTGAGCTAAAGGATTGTCCTAAATTATGTCCTAAAGTGTGTAGCAGTGAAGTTAGAAAGAAGTCCAGTCGCAAGACATACCGCTAGATGTGTGCAGCTTCAGCTAACCTGTGCCTAATGTGCAGTTTGTGCTGTAATTAACGGACCTGTTGGTGCTTTAGAGATTGAAAAAAGAAAATGGAGTGATGTAGAGACTCCATCAGGTATGGAGAGTGGTTTGTGCTCCTCTAAGGCCAGGGTGCTGCATGCACATACTGTCAAGGTAAAGCACAAAATGTTGGTTCCCTTGATGCTGGAGAAAAGTGAGAGGAAAGAAACGTATGAAAGAAAACTGAGTTCCTCCCTTCTGAGTAGCAGTGAGGGGTGGAGGAGGCTGGCTGGCTGAAGGTGGAAGGCTGGGCTTACTTCTGCTTTCCAGAGCAGAGCTGTGGTTCAGCTCTGTTTCCTCCTCGTGACCTACATGCTGAAGAGGCATGGCAGATAAAGAGACACAGGCTGCCGTTCTGCCCAGCACCCTGGCCAAGATGTTTTTATGGTGAGGTTTGCTTCCTTGGAAGCTCGTGCCTCTGAGGGCACGGTGCTGCGAGGCTGGGGACTGTCCCATCCCTCTAGAAGACCGGCTCTCCTGGCAGGTCTCTTTGTGACTCGTGCTCCCTTCCAAGATCCTTTCAAGGATCTGCTTGTTGTGAACAGTGAGAGAGCAGGACACCATGAGAGAAGAGAGGGGATGAGGGAGAGGAGAGAGAGCAGAGGACCATGGAAGGATGGAGAGAGAGAAGAGGGAGGGGAAGGAAACAGAGGGAAAGAGGAGAGGGAAGAATAGGGAAGGGTGGACATGGGGAGAGGGATGCAAGAGAGAGGAGAGGGTGAGAGAGAAGGGGGGCACAGGAAGAGGGGCAGAGAGAAGGCCACAGGGAGAGCAGGGAGAGAAGGATGCAAGGAGAGGAATAGAGAGAGAGAGAGATGGAGGAGGAAGAGAGAGATGAGAGAAGAGGGAGAGAGAAGAGAAAAGGGGGCATAGGGAGAGGAGGAGAGGAGATGGAGAAGTCAAAGAGAGAAGGGGGGACATGGGAGAGGGGAAAAGTATAGAGAGATGAATGGAAAGACCAGACTACTGTTCCATCAGACTTGACAAGCAGATGGGAATACAGCTAGAAGATACAGTATCCACATTGTTTTTTTGTTGTTGTTGTGATCTTGAAAAATTCTATTAGCTGCTGCAACAGGTATGATTTATTCTCCAGGTCTGTGGTGAGCAGGCAAATTAGTAAGAGAGGAAGGAAGTTCAGGTTGGATACTAAAAAAATGGACAAAATAAACACTACAAGTAGCCAGCGGGGAGACAGCAAGGCTGCGGAGTCAGCTGCTTAGGGAAGGCTGTGGGATATTCCACTATGGGAATAACTTCAGAACAGATTAGCTGTTAGTGTGCTGGGAATGACCCAGGTGGAGATGGTTCTGCCTGTCTTGCAGCTCAGTTGCTTTGTATTCAGTATGTAGAGACAAAAGAAAGACTGGAAACATTAGTGGCAGGAGGTTCTGCTCTGCTGTTTGTGCATGCTTTTTCCACACTACGTATTTCCATTAGTAGAACCAAATGGGATGGAGTAGGATGGGCAAATGGATAATACCAGTGCTGTGGCTTCCCTCTGCACTGCTTATGAGCATTTCATGTTCTGCCTGGGCAATCTAAAGACTATCCATTTTCAAAGATGATACTGTTGGCTCTACCGGGTTTTGTTTGCTCAGCCCTAATTTAGCACCCTCATTCTGCCCTGAACTGAAGGTACAGGTGTGGCGGTGTCCCTGTTACCTCCTTGCCAATGTAAGCGGTTGGCAAAATTGCCGGTTAGATGCTGTTTCTGCCTGGATCTTTGAGCCTCTCCCATAACCAAGCGGCCCAAATAGTGTTGCTGTGCTGGGGCTAAAGAAGCCCGGGAGCTGCCAGTGAAAATTCAAGGAAACTGGAGCCTGTTTTGTGCCTAGGCAAGAGCTGTGTTTCATCTCACCTGTCAGAACCCTGCTAATCCTAGTCTAAGAGGGAGTTACAGACCAGTGCAGCCTCTACACTATCCAGCCTGCCAGCTTGTTGTGTCGACAGATACTGTTTCCCTATGTTGTTCCTGGTGGAAAAGCTCTTCCCCAGCAGAGAACTCTGGATAAGAGCTTAAAGAGACTCTGTAAGGATCTTGCCTTTCCTTCTTCCAGTGCCTTCATCTTCCTTGTCCTTATTCTGTTGTAGGAAATGGAAATTTTGGATATAACCAGCATCCGAGATACTCGAGCAGGGAGATTTGCCAAAATCCCCAAGGTAAGTGTGAGATTTTGTTTCTGCACAAGGGCAAGTCCGCCCAGGGCTTTGGCATAAATTATGGCAGGTTCCCCAGGGCTCCTCAGTGTACCCTGAAGAAAGACAGTTCCAGACTCTGGTGTCCTTGTCAGAAAGGATATGTCAGAAAGCTGGGAGAACAGCAGAGCTTTTCTGTTGTACACAGCAGCGGGGTTCCCTCCCCTGCCATACGTGCGGCAGAATGTAAAGGCCAATAAAGCTGCATGGGAAGTTCTGCCGGAGACTCGTGATGTCTGTACTGAGTCACCAGGGCTTCTCCCTTGTGCAAAGATGCCCGGGCTGGCTCAAGGTAGCTAGAAACCTCTCATTTCTAGTGAGATTCAAACCCAAAGTGTTTCTTGCTCCCCTTTAAAGAGAAGAATATGTAGTTTCACGCAAAAGCAGTGTTACAATTTTTCTTTTACTTTCAAGTAAATTTGTCTGCTTGCAGGGTAAGAGACTGAAGGGAACTATGTGATTATGGCTTTGATCTTTGGTTTCAGTTATAATTTAAGCTTTCTGGAGCAAAGCTATTCAAGCTACAATTTTATCCCGTTATTTTAACTTTTTCGTATATGACAAAGGCAAGTAGAAAACTGAGGTAAAACTGGATTGGGAAAAGGAAAAGAGAAAATGAAGGAGTAAAAATAATGGCTCCATATAATAACATAGGTGGTTCTTAGTCTAATGTAAAAGAGGAAGATTTTGCAATATATACTGAGAGTCCTGAGTAGCCGCTTTGCGTAAGATGTATGTCTGTTTTCCTGATAGAACTGTGAAAATGTCTATTCAGAGTTCTCTGAGATTCCTCTTTCAAAAGAATGTAGTGAGATGGACTGAAAAGGATTAGCAGATGTCAACAAACCTCATGCATTTTTTTTTTTAAACCTTAGATTTTAACAATTAGTTAAGGAAGACTTTCAGTGGGAACTGTCAGGAAAAATGCTTGCACAAGTGCAGAGCTGCCCCTCGATGGAGGGAATTTGCATCTTTCTGTAATGAGCCCTACTCACAAGCAAGGAATTGCTGTGGCCATGAAACTAAATCCTGTTTTCTGACAGTAATTCACGGTACAGTTTTGGGGAGACCACCTTCCTTATCAAAAGGCAAGCTGGCACCTTGTTGTGTGAGAACAGGTGTTGCGTAAAGAACAACTTAAAATCTTTTCCACTAAATTGAAAGCAGCCTGTGTTGCAATCAAGGCCATTTGCAGAAGGGAATAGGAGTGGAGATCTTTGTATGGAAAACATACTGCTTGAGAAAAAAAAAAAAAAAAAAAAAAAGGTAGGTAAGTGGATAAGTAAAAAGGTAGGTAAGAGTGAATCCGTCAAGACCCAGGAAGATCTGTGCTTGGGCCTGTGGTGGGCAATATATCTATGCATGTTCTGTAAAAGTGGTAACTAGTGGCATGACAAAGTTTGCCAATGGCCCTAAGATATTGGGACCGGCTGGTTTGCAGACAGGCTGTGCTGCAGACTGACTGGATGATCACATAGGAGATAAAATTCAGCACAGATAAGCATCAAGTGATGCACACAAAGCAAAACGATTGTAACCTGCTGTAACAACCGGCTCTTGAGCTGACCATTACTAATTAAAAACAAAATCATGAGAAGAGTGCAGAGAAATATGGTAGAGTGCTGTAAAATCCAGACTTAAATGGAGACGGTGAATACAAAACCTTTGCTAAGTGTTTCTTCCAGTGGGAGAACTACTCATCAAGTGGAATTTTCCAGAGCACAAACAAAAGGAGGTGCCGTTTTACATGTTGCACCGTTGCACTTTGCCTTGCAAGTGCTGAAGACTTACATGAGTTCAGAAAAATCATAGGTCTTGAAGGAAATGCCACTTGAGGGTTATTAAAAACCAGCTATGCCTCCAGTTTAGGAAGTTGCTGAACAGCATGTTGCTGGAAGCTGCAAAAATGTGTCAGGGAAGTATCCTGATGTTTTCCCTGTCCTTTTACTCTTTCCCAGGCATCTTGATTAATCTTTGGCTGATCCAAAGCTGTTAGATTTTAGCCATGGTAAATGCCAGAGCCAGTATTTTACAGTCCTGGGAAGTACAGCAGTTCAGCTTGTACAAAACAAAAAAGAAACAAAGGCCAAAGCGTTAAGTGATTATTTTTTTAAAAATGTTTTCAACATGTAATGCATGTCATGACAACCTCTGCAGTGAAAATCTCCAAGTGCTTCGGGTTGTGCATGTCACTTAGGGAGTACCATGCAGGGAGAATGCAGAAAGCAGTAAGAAGTTCTTGACATGAGTCACTGCACTTTCCAGATGCGGCAGCCAGGTCTGGGGTGTAATTCCAGGGAGGTATAAACGGGAAAAACTGATGTGACAAAGCAAGCAAAGACGGAAGGATCTATTAGAGATGGAGGGAGGAGGAGTGAGAAAGAGTGTGGGTCTTCCTTGTTCAAAGATCCCTGTTCAGGATGGTTTGGGGCCATAACTGCTGAAATTTAATAGTTACTTGTTTCACTGACCGCAAGCAGAGGAAAAGGGCTAACGAATGATATTTAAGACAAAAAGAGCAAGATCTTGTGATAGCATCAATAAGAAATCAGACATCCACAACCTCCATGTGGCAAAACTTGTGATTCCTTTTCCATACTGGATTGTGGCTGAAGGAGTCCTCCCATGACCTCTTCTATGCAGGTTTCCCCCTTAGTTTTTTTTTCTTTGAAAGCTGCTCAGGACGTTCTACATTTTTTTTCTTGAGGGGATTTTTTTTTTTAAGAGATGGGGCAGGACGAACTTTGGCTCACATTCAAGCGTAATAAAGATAAGAACTAGCAGGGACTTTGAACATAAATGAGACAAGATAAAAAGGCATTAAATGCAGTTCAGCAACATGCCAAAGCAGATCAAGATGTTATTTACAATGCAACCATTTGAATAACAAGGAACAGTAACGGCTGTTCCGCTTTGTCTCCTTATAATGCATTAAACCCCCAGAACACTGGCTCGGGATGTAGAAATTAGATATGGACCAAAATATTTGATGTTTTAGGTCAGACTGCTGGGCTATTGTCTTGCTCTTTGGCTTTATTTAGACATTTCATCGAGCATTGTCTTCAAAACAAGAAAGATTTTTCTTTTTTTTTTTCATAGAAACTGAAGTTGTATTTTCCAGCTAGCCCTCAATATAATGAAATAGTTTCTTCCTCCATGCACATTTTGTTGTTATTGAACCCAGAGGTTCTAGAGTGAATGTGTGCAAGGGAGAAATTCATGGTACACATGATATTTCAAGTAGACAACATATGAACCCATAGTGTTTGGGAGCTGTTAAGGCAGTGAGCGTTCACCTTGCAGTCAAAGTGGAACACTGAGCTGTAGATTGTAACCTAATTTGGGGCTCACAGTGATTCTGCAGCATCGCAGAGGGAAGCAGCAGCTCTGGAGGTTGAGTGTCATCTCAGCATTGCACGGTGGATTCAGCAATAGGAGGGAGCACAGTTCTTGGCGTGGGACTAAGCAATTTCAGATATCCAGCTCTCCGAATGACAGAGGGATCGCAAGAAGCTGTGTGGAGCCACAGGAATATGTGTGAATGCCAGAGAAAAACAAACTGGTTTGTAAAATAGTGGAGCAGAGAGCGAGCAAGGGAACAGCCACATCTGATGACATGGCTTTTTGCCACGTGGGGCCTTTTTGCTGCCTCCTCCGTCTCCTGCAGTGCAATCCCTTAGACTGGGAGGACTGAAGTTGCTGAGGAGCTAGAGGTTCCATCTCCCCCTTGCAGCCTGTTGCTGCTCCATTCCTGCACGCTGCAGGTCCTTTTGTTCGTGTGAATCTGCGCGCCGCTGCCTTTCCCAGTTCCTTTAGATAAGGAGGCAGTAGGAGCTGAGAACATTTCATCTGGGCCTTTCTTCTGCCTTATCTCTGAGCTTCTTGGAACAAATACAAGCTGGCTCCCCCACCTCGAGCATTAGCGAGCTCTCAGCAACGGGTCTGCTTTGCACCCCCTGAGGGGACAGCCTATACCAACATGAGCATTACCTGCATGGCCAAAGCCATTTAAATAAATTTGGTTCTTCCTTTCCTTTTCCTAAACTCTTTCAGCCTGCACAAACATCTCCCCTCCAGGCAGGAAGCAGCAATTAGAGAGCAGTGGACATATTTGCTCTTTGCTCGCATCTACTCTCCCTTCTGTTCTTCCAGCTTTGATAATAAATCGACTCTTGTGCTTAGCTTTTTTTCCCATGGTTGGTACCACCGCTCTGCTGTGCTGCATGTTGCATGGCATGAGCAAGAATCTCGGCTTGAAAGAGACTGCTGGGGTAGCCAAGTCCAGTCCTCTCTAATCACAAGCCCTGCATTGTGTAATTTCAAGAAGATACAGAAGCACCCTAGGGTAGTAAACACACGCAACGGCAGCAGAACCCGGTTATCGCTCGATTGCATCCTCTTTCAAGGGGAGAAAAGACTGCTCTCTCCGTCTCTTGCTTTAGGACTGGTCCTTTGCTTATATTTGCATGAGAATTTGCTTTTCTCAGGATTATGAGTCTGGTTCCTACAGATGAGGACTGTAGGGAAATCAGGAGGGGGGGGAATTAAATAAAAGCTGAATCTGTAGTTTGACTACTCCACCAGTGGTTTGTTTTGGGATTGTGTGGGGTTTTTTTGAGTGGATTTACCAAGCATGTTTCCCTCTCTCTGATTTGCATGGGTAACATGATTGCCCTGCTTTCCATGAAGCAATTCCTATTTTTCTTTCATGGCCTGCTACAAGGTGGCACTAGGTCATTACGTGAAGCAGCGACACAAAATGTTGAAGGGTTCTCAAGGAGCCAGACTTGGCATCAGGGTCTGTACGTACCCTTGAAGAGCTAGAAAGGCCGAAGCTCTGCCACAGCTTTCAGCCTGCTCGGGACCTACCACGAACATAAATGTCCTCTGGAGAGCCAAGCGACACCGGATTGCAGAGAAGGAAGAGACGGGAGGAGTTAGCTCGTAACAAATACAGGAAATGAGTTCAGCATAAACCACAAGTTCTCTATTGTCTTAGCTTGGTACGATTTACAGTGCAAGAGGTAAGGAAGCTGAACAAGCGCCAGCAGGTTTGCGAGGTGGGGTTGAGCTTGAAACCAAAATCCTAACGCTTCACCCCGGTACTGAGAAGTTGACCTCTACGAAGAGGTTGCTGTGAGTGTGGGCAGGAGGTGCGGGTACGTGGGTGCTGCTCACTTCTCCCCAGAAAAACTGCTCTCAGTGCAAAAATGTGCCATTCTAAAGAATCCCTAACTACTAGAAAATAGGCAGATCTGCTGGGTGGTTTTCTTCCTTCCATCTGTTTGACTTGCCCCTTCCCTCCCTCCAGTTCCTCTCCGATCACACAGCTTCAAGTTACCCCAGAGAGGAGTTGCATTTATGAAGCAGGATGCAGTAGTCAGATGATGTTGAGTTATAATCCAGTCCACTGTATTTTCCTAGAAATGCCTGGTTGCCACATACATGTCAAAATGCATGTGTTCTGGAAATTTGGAAAAATGCAATGCAAAAAAGCCTGCGTAGTGCTTTATAAAATATATAGGCAGTTCTGTGACACAAACCCTGAGAATGCCCAAAGCCAGGCTGTTTTGAAATTTCAAATATTCCAGTCCAAATGTGAAGAGCAGAAAAGGAATTGCTTGGATTTGAGTCACTGTGGGATGGAAACAAACAGTTGTGCGTGTTTGTTTTTCTTTAAATCTGTTCTAGGGCAAGTTAGAGGTCCATGAAAGTCTGAGATGAGGGGGGGCACTTCCCTCAACTTGCCCAAACTCAGACATCATCCATTTAATAGCAGCTTAAAAGTTACTAAGCCTAGGCTGGTCAGCAGGCACTGGTTCCGTATGTGCTCTTAAGTTCATGGCAAACGAGGGGGTAAAACCTCTTCTTTTGAGGTTATTACTGTGTTAGGTTGTTACTGTGTTACTGTGTTTCGCTTGTTTGCTTTAACTTTTTGAATTGCAGCGGCTCAGTTGTACATCTGACTGACTACATTTGTGCAACTGAGAGTTCTGATTTTAGCTCCAATTAAACTTCTGAGTC
The DNA here is from genome assembly GCA_013398735.1 of Nothocercus julius. Lineage (NCBI taxonomy): Eukaryota > Metazoa > Chordata > Aves > Tinamiformes > Tinamidae > Nothocercus > Nothocercus julius. The sequence continues at coordinate 296,867 of VZSV01000328.1, read as the reverse complement.
TGACGTGCTCCGCTGACAATGCCTGAGTGTGAATTTTGCCCATATTTTCTGAGGGAACATGCAATTTGATAGCCTCCCTGTTTGCTTTGATATGGATTTCTCCTGCACTTTAGATAATGGATTGTCATGCTTTATTCTAGGACATGGGATTTTTATCCTTTTATTATGAATAGTAACTCTTAGCATAACTCTGGGATACCTTGGCTTAGTGGTCCCTTACATAGGAACACAGAGAATGCCGAATAATTTAAAGGGATTCTATAAACATTGTCATAGAGTGATGAAACCCAAGTGTGACTAATCGGATGAGCGCTCTACTTTACAAAACAAATCCAAGAAAGCCATCCCTGTAGGATGCTGCAATTGCTATGGAAAAAAACCAACACTACGAACTGAAAACTAGCAGCACTTGGAGGGACAGAATAAGCTCTCCACTAAGCAGCTCTGCACCTGGTAGACCTCTCAGGACCCCAAACAACATCTTCCTCGTGGTGCAGGGAGGTTGTAGCATAAAGTTCAGTGCTAATCTGAAAGACCTGATCAGTGTTTTGGCAAAGGGCTGTCTGTAATAAGCTGGTATGGACGTCTAGTGTGAGCAGACCAGACACCCCTCTGGCTGGCTGCAAGTTCAGGCTGAAATCTCACAAGGAATTTTAAGAGCAATCTCCAGTATGTATTTCATCAGGCCAAACTAGGGCGTTTGTGCAGTGGTATCAGTCACAATATTCTGTTCCTTGGAAGAACCAGGTAATGCAGACCCCAGGATAATAAAATGAAAAAAAAAAAGAAAAAAAAAAGAAAAAAAAAAGAAAAAAAAAAGATAAATAATGAAAGACAAGGAAGATAACATAAAATTTTGCAAGAAGCTTGGTACGAATTTGGATCAAGGTTTGGATTAGGCTGTGTTTTTTCAAGTTAGTATCATTCTCCCTTCATTCTCCCTTTATCCCCATCTGTTTTTTTTTCCCTTTTGCAGTGCCAGAAACTCCGAGAGGTTTTTAACTTGGATTACCCACACAGCACCTTCCTGCTTAAAACTCTGACTGTTGTGTCTGGCCCTGACATGGTGGATCTCACTTTCCATAACTTTGTGTCCTACAAGGAGAACGTTGGCAAGGTATCAGGGCCTCAGGGGAAAGGGGCACAGGGAGCACTATGGGTTGGAGCATTCAAGGAAGAGCAGGAAAGGAGAGGGGAGGACAGGGAACCTGAGCCCTGCCAGTGTTAATGACAAGGTTATAAACACAGGATTGTGCTCCAATAAAGTTCTAGAGACTTCTAGGAAATTGTCACACTGAACTTCTTCCATTTTTTTTGTGCATGCAGGGTACTGTTGCAATTCCCTAACGTCTAGCTTTTTGTTTGTTCCCAGAACTGGGCCGAGGATATCATGGCCATTGTTCGGAATCCCCTCACATACAATGCTTCTCGATACACCTTCTTAGAGAAAATGTAAGTGCCTTCTGACAAAAATGTTGTTTTCTAAAACGTTGATGTATGTTCTGCGCCAGAAATAAAAGGTTCTTCAGTATCCAAGTCCTTTGGCAGCTTCAAAACAAGTCCTGTGTCAAGCCAGGAGCCCCAAGGCAGAGGTAGAGGGTTGGGTAGTTGGGCCATATGTCACATAGCAGCTGACTGGCACCAAAGTACTTGAGGCTTTTGAAAAGACACTTGGTACAAGGCAGAGATTTGGCGTCTCCGATACGTCCCCTCCACAATCCCAGTGCTAACCTGCAAGAAGTGCTGCCTCTTTTTCTTACCTCTGTAATACTCTTTTGATGGCCACCTGGGATCACTGAGGAACACTAAGTAGCAGGTACCATTATTTCATATTTATATCAAGTGTTTCAGAGGAATCTCTTACTTGGATATCAAAGCCCTTACCATTTGCTTGTCTCTCCCAGGATTTGGGGACAGGTTTTATCTGAGGCAAAGCTCACAGTCCGCTAGGATTCTGATTATTCTTTTTTTTTTTTTTTTTCTAATTGTATTTTCTTACTTTCTTCCTCCTGATAAATCTGAAAGGTTATACAAGTGAATTTTCATCCTTCCTCTTGTTTTTTTTTTTTTTTTTCACAGCCTGGTAAAGTTGAAGCTGCAACTTAATGCAGAGGGGAAAATTCCTGTTAGAAAGTAAGTATGGATATTTGTCTTCATTGTGTGTCAGTCAGACTAAAGGCAGAGTATGTGGTGATAGGACAGTTTTCAGCTGCCTGTTCTGGGTGCACCAAAGAAGTAAAGCTTCTGGATTCAGGTCGTGAGAGAACTCCTGCTGCACCCATGGACCCCCCACAAAGAAAGGGGGTTCACATATAATCTGTAAGACCTTTTGAGAGTTATCTTCATCTGCAGCAAGAAGTTGTCTTGGACAACCACGAATTTCACTTCCTGGCTGTTGCCAAGTAATGATCAACAAAAACAGTCTGTTAATATTCTGGTCAAGGCTTTCTTTTGCTGAGCTGAGCTAAAAGGTAGATGAGGTGTAGGCTGCTTTAACATAAGAAAGCTTGCTGAAGCAAAAACAAACCTATTAATTCTCTCCCACTGCATTGTGTGGCATGAGCCTGGAATTGATTTTGTGCCACTCAGTGTCCTCTCTGCTCAAGTCACTCCATGACTGGTCTTACGGCTCCTCACTGTTTAGTCAACTCATACTGTGACAAAATACTGCACTGCAGTGTTGAATCCCCTTTGTAATGCATAAATTATCCTCTATATTAAGAGTAAGGACCTGCAGTCAGTGCATTCTTAGTGACTCACTGGAAGGTTTTGAACAACTCTGCCTCTAGCTTTGTGCTGCATTATAGCATTGCAAAAAGCACATGCCAATCACCTGCAATAAATGCACGGCCTACTGTGTGTTACATTGCCTAACAATTCTAGACTGAGTCTACACTGGCTAAATCTGTTTCGGGATAGTTGATCCTTATTCGACAGTAAACGTTTGTTGTTGCTGCTGCTTGTTTTCTAAACCACCAACTGGCAAAATTTCACTTGGTCAGAACCAAGTGTATTTATCAGAGGGTTTTTAAAAATGCATAGGTCTTTAATGAATAACTCTCTAGGAGCAAGTTCTTTAAATTGATCTTTAAAATGCAAGCAGAGAGAAAAGAGTCTATTTTTTTTCCAAAACAAGCTTAAAATAATCTCTGCCAGTTCTCTCTCCTAAGCACCTCTTACAGAGTAGTTAAAAGTGCCTTACTGTCTAAAATTAGAGAGCAATTAAATTAGACCGCCTGATAGTCCAGATGAAGAGTTTATAAGGTTTATAAAAGTATTTGGCATTTCCAGGTGCAGGTAAGTGTTCAGTGGGCTTTCAAATCTCCGTATCTGAATAATTTTGGGGAATACCACCAAGCACCTGCCTTTGTCTTTAGGCATTTACATCCCTTTGAAGCACAGCAAGGGCGCTGTGATTTTTGCCTTGCAAAGGGCCACTTGGGAACTGATATGGAATGAGTTTGCATCCATCTGCTGCAGCTCCCACTGAATATTTTTCCGCCTCTTGCCACATTTGGCACTTCTTGCTCCCGTTATTTGTCTGTGAGCATCTGAGACACCAGGAGCTTAACAAGATTGACACCTGAATTTATCCACAGAGGAGACCTCATTGTCGTTGGCTGGAAGCTTCTGAAAGTAAAGAGAATTCAGTTATTGTCAATATTACATAAAATGGCAAAGATTCTGCTATAAGCTGAAGGCTTGACACAATGAATTCTGCCCTGCAGACCAGTGCTCTGCTTTCTAAACTGGAGTTGAGCTTTGGTTTCTGCAGCAGGCTTTTGTTCTTCCATCACGTATTAGGGCAGCTTCTTTGCCTGTGTGATGGGTTTGTTCCTTGGATTTGTGAAAAGCCTTTGTTTTCCAGGACATAAAAATTTGTCTTCATCCACAGCAGCAAATTTGCATGAAATTTGTACTCAGATGCCTGCTATTGCATGCAGTAGTGTCTTGTGGGAAGAAATGTCCCTGAGAATTTGAAGCATGATGTCAAGGAGGGCACTTCCAAGAGGTGTTGGGGAAGGACAGTCAACAATGATTTTGAGGATAAAGTGATCCAGCTTAGTGTCAGAGCTCCTATAGAGTCCATAGCAGAAATATTTTTGAGAACAGTCAAAAATTTACTGTAGAAATGTCACTTTTTAAGACTTGGTCTTCAGGTACTCCCCAGAAGTAACACTTTCTTCTCTTGTTCATGTTTACAATTTTCTTGACCATCCCCTTCATCATTTATACTGACCACCCTCCTGTATATCTTGCACACTGGCTGTTTCTCCCAGCCACGAAATCCAGACTTTCTGACTTCACTCCAGTTACGCTGCAGTTATGATGTTTTGCCCCTCTCTGGTCAGTATTTTTCAGATGTTCCCTGCAGATAGGAAGAGGGTGGAAGCAGCATTAAGTGCTTGTCATCTTCCCAAGGGCAAGGTAAGGATCTGACTAGGTAGTCTGCTCTGGCCATGATGCTGTTGACTCTGAGAAAAAAAAAAAAAAAAAGAAAAATCAGCCCAAACACTATGAATTGCTGTGAAGCCCTTTTCCCTCCTCATTATATGCCTTGCCTTAGCTGCAGGCTGCTAAGATCAAGTCTTCCTGTTCTTACTGCAGGAACGTTTGTGGCTCTGTTGTCACTGGCACTACATGGCACAAAGAGCAGCAGAGTCCCCTCCACCTGCTTTACCTGTTCCACTGGCTGCTCTTTGAAGCAGCAGACCTGGAGGTTAATCTTGGCACTGCTACCAACCTGCTGAGCACAATCCCAGCCTCTGACACTCCTATTTTACAACCACACAAGAGACACCAAGAGGCAGTTTGCTTTACTGTCCATTCGGGGATAGGCCATTGCAGTGCTTCTCCTCTCCATCTGCTCTTTTCTCAAGAGCTTGCCAGATGCTCCAGTTGCTCATTTATATTGTTGCAAACAAGTGCTGTAATTATCCTCTGTCTGTGGGTGTTCAGTGTTAACAGAGAAGTGAAGGCAGGAATGGGTTTGTGATACTGCCAGGTCTCTGTTTCATTTTCAGAATGATGCTATCAACCCAGAGGACTTCCCTGAGACTGTGTATAAAACTTTCCTTATGAATCTCTGTCCCCGGCCTGAGATCGATGAGATATTTACCTCACAGTAAGTTTCCTTTAAGCCGCAGTGGTTTCTTGAGACAAAAATTAGGTATAAAGGAGGGGAGAGGGATAGCTGGGCTGTTTAGTGTGGCTGGTCTTGAGCCTTCCTAGAAGGGCAGGTACAAAATGGTCCCTTAACACCTGCATTGACAGTCTGAACAGAGAGGATGAGGCCTCGCTGAGCTGCAGGAACGCTTCTAATGTGACAGGGCTTGTGGCCACAGCCAGACAAGGCCTCGTACAGGGTAAGAACAATAAATGCTCACAAATAACTGGTGGCTTTTTTGTTTGCTTGTTTTTCCAAGCAGCTGTGACTTGTTAAGTGGACTTAATTTCATAGGGCAAGCAACTCACCACCTTCTGAAATTTCACAGGTGTGAAATATATCCTCAGCACAACCTGTTAACACTATGAAATTAATTAGAAAGAATATAAAGGCAGAAGGAAGGTCATAGTGGGAAGTGTTTAGAGGAAGAAACATAGGACAGGAATTTGTGGGCCCAAGGAAGTTGGTGCCCATTAGTAACCAGAGAAAGGACCAGTCTCTCTTTTGTGATGTTTTCCTGGGTGATGCCCAGGAACCTTATCCCTGTTCCTCTGTAACTCTCTTCCTGTAGCCATTTCAAAGCTAAGCCCTACATGACCAAAGAGCACTTGGCAAAGTTTATCAACAAGAAGCAGCGAGATTCTCGCCTCAATGACATCCTTTTCCCACCAGCTAAACCTGAGCAGGTGCAGAGCCTGATAGAGAAGTATGAGCCCAGTGGCATTAACATCCAGAGAGGTGAGTCTTGCTCAGCACATAGGTCTGTTTCTCTCTCATGTCCTGTTGTGGAGGTGGCAGGGCAATAGCAGAGGATGTCACCCTGTCTGCTGCCCTGACTTTCTCAGCCTAATTCTCCCAAGTGCCTGTGTTGTCATGCAATGGCAAGCAGCTGCCAGGACCATTTTGTGTCCTTGCCATTAACAGCTTTGTTTTGCACGCAGGACAGTTGTCTCCCGAGGGGATGGTCTGGTTTCTCTGCGGCCCCGAGAACAACGTGATAGCACTGGACAAATTATTGCTGTACCAGGACATGACCCAGCCACTCTCACACTACTTCATCAATTCCTCACACAACACCTACTTAACAGGTAGGGGCAGTTCCGTAGTCTGCCTCAGCTCACGTCCATGTGTGCCATAACAAAGGATACACGAGTGATTCTGTCAGTTGAGCAGCCCTGAATGTGGAGGGCTGAGGGCAGTAAAACACCCTGAGGGGTGGGACAAATGCTGTGCAAAAGGTAGGCATGTCACTCTGTTACCTAAAACATCTTGCCGGCCTGCCACGTGCTTGAACAAAGCAGAGGGTCCTTTCACTTCAGCTTACACAGATGTCCCATGTGAGTGAATATTGCTGGGTATCACTCCATCATCTCCTTCTGCTCTTCTGCAGCTGGTCAGTTTTCTGGCATCTCGTCTCCCGAAATGTACCGCCAGACGCTGCTGGCCGGCTGCCGCTGCGTGGAGCTGGACTGCTGGAAGGGCCGGCCCCCAGACGAGGAGCCCATCATCACTCATGGCTTCACCATGACGACTGAGATCCTCTTCAAGGCAAGGAAGGAACTGCTTCCCACATGTCTTCTTCCTTTGCTTGTTTTTAGACTGATCTCTGCTCAGGGAGGCTGGCTAAGTGAGGGGACTGGCAAAAGCTTGGGCTTGAGGGCAAAGATGTTTCAGAGCAAAAGGTTGGTGGGCACAGGACAAGTGAATGAAATGGTGAAAAGGAGGAGAGGCTAATCTATATGCAGTAGGTTGGACTTTGTGTATGTTTTTGGAGCAGGAGGAGCAGAAGAGAGGTTGTTAGCTGTATAAAGATGAATGAATGAGTGAAATCCTGGCTGTCAGGTAAGAGAGATGGAGAGGGGTTGAGTAGATACATCTGCATACACTGAGTTGTGCAGCAAGGTGCCTGGATGGATAGAGGGTTGTGAGAGAAAGGCATGCCTGTCAGAAAACAAGATGAAAATGGATTTTAGAAAACAAATGATGTCTCCTAACTGATCTACAGCAGGTTTGTGCATCCTACAGCATCACGTGGGAGCACTTTGGAGGAATGCTTCCTAATTAGGAATTACATCCTAATTACCTGGCCGTGTGGAGCGTGTTCACCCTCCAGGATGCTGGGCAGACAGCTTCCCAGGCTCCAGCTCCCAAGCTTCAGGCGCACAGTCCAAATCCTGCTTTTCACCTGGAACTTTAGGGCACTTAACCACAGTTACGAACTGCTTGTATGTTAAAAATCAGTGCAGCACACTCTTTTTTTTTTCTGTCCCCCTTTACAGAAGCTGCCAGCAGGCAATGGTACTTTTTTTTTTTAAGCTCTTAATACTTATTCTGCAACTTCCCTCCAGTTCCTACACTTCATTCTTAGTAAAATATTTATGTGTGGGGGAAAAAACACCCCGATCCTTAGTAATGATCAGAGGTATTGTCATATTCAGTGCCAGTAATTTCCCAGATCCTGTGATACTGCTGCTGCTTTTTGCACAGCAGTTCACTACGGAGAGCAGAAATAATGACAGCTGCAGCTGCTGTAATTGCAGCAGGTTCTGCTCTAGCATTTTACTGTACCTCAAGGAAATTATAACCTGTTAACTCAGCATGTGTCCAGATTTTAGTTTTATATAATAAGTAGCTCTTTCCCTCCGCAACTCCCTCCCTTCTCTAACATTCCCTGCGGCCTTTTAAAAGCTTCTTCTGCCCCTTTGCCTTCCGTGAACATTGCAGGGTTATTTGATAGGCAGTCCACAGAGAAGCAACTGTGGCAGCCTCTCTTGCTGCTAAGATACTTGAAGACCCAGAATTTTGGGGGAAAAGTAGAGAGAGCTGCTTGATTGTTTGGGAGTTGGTTTGAGGGAAAAAAAAAAGGCCTTTTGCAGGTGTTTAACCTGCAGTCTGTTTGCCACATGCCATGGTCTGTGTGATGTTAGTGCATGAATGGCCAGGAATAAAATCTGGGAGGTAGTTGCAAAGGAGCAAATGATACTTCTTTAACATAGCAATTAACAGCACTAGGAAAGAAAAGAGTGGAAAGTTGGTTGGTGGCAGTTTAATAGGTGCTTGGGGAAAAATATGATTATTTTTTCCTGCATCATCAATGCTGAGAACGTTTCCATGGTATTTGCATTTGAAATATCAGCACTGCTGGTTGCTGAACGTTATAGTGTTCTTTCCTCCTAGTCAGAAGGATTTTATAGTCAGGTGAGATGGTAGAAAAATGGACAGATTTGGAGGTAAATATAAATCAGGTTTGAAGGAATTTAATCTGGTGCTTTATCCATCTTTTTTCTGCCAGTTTCTGCCAATTCTGCCAGGGCAGCCACTGCATGGTTGTGTCATTAGTGAGTGCTTATCTTCTCTCTCTGACCATTCCCTTCCTTTAGGATGCCATTGAGGCCATTGCAGAAAGCGCTTTCAAAACATCTCTCTACCCTGTTATCCTGTCCTTCGAAAACCACGTGGACTCGTGAGTATCCGGTGCTTGGGACCAGGTGGGGAGGAGTTGGTTTCCCTGTGCAAAGTCCCCACACAAGGCCTGCCTGGTGTTAAGGGGCTTCCTGGCTTTGCTTTGGGATAGTGAACTAAAACACTGGTGGAGATACTTGAAGCAGGTGTATATAAGCTACAGAGTGAAAGCCACCATAACTCCCCCTTAGCTGGGGGGTGACATGTATGAATAAAAGGGGTTAGTCCTGAGGAAGTATTTCAGAATCCATACAGTTGTCTGTGAGAAGGTAAGAGATTATTTTCTATGTAGGCTATGTGGACCTCAAGGTTGTGGCTCATGCTAAGCCGTGGGTTTGACCACCTGCTTTCTCTCTTGCTGCTGTTTGATTTTATTGTTTGTTAGGCCCAAGCAGCAGGCGAAGATGGCTGAGTATTGCCGGACCATATTTGGAAATATGCTGCTGACAGAGCCACTGGAAAAATACCCAGTAAGTGGACGCTGAGGTGGGATAGGAAGAACTCAGTTTAGTGGAGAGGTTATTATGGGGAAAAAAAAAAATGGTTACTTGTAGTCTTGGAGCTACAAGCAGTGAGCAATTTGGTAGTTGCCTATGGTGCAGACAAATGGCCCTATGCAGGTAAAAGGGAGAAAGAGAGTGTGTGCTCAGGGTATTAATGAAATTAATTATTAATAGGCCTGTTGCTCTTGAAACTGGGAGCGTATGTCCAGAAACACAATCTGAGTCACACATCCTTGTTCTTGGCTGCTCTACTCCGTTATCTTAATTCAAATCTGCTTCAGGCAGAGAGTTTAAATATGATCTGAATACTGATCTGGGACTGAGAGTCTGGGATAATGAGAAAAGCGGGTGGAATGTGAAAGCCAGAGGTATGTGGATTGCTCCAGCTAATGTAGATGGGGCTTTTTTAGCTGTGGTACAGGATAAGTAACTGGAAAGAGCATGGAGTGCAGAAGCAACAGAACTGAAAGATACAAAATGTTAGTCTGAAATCAGCTTCAGGAAGGAGAAGTTTTGGGAGAAATCTGTATAGATAGAGTAGGATGTGCTAGCAGATAGAGAAGTTAAAGTGTACAATGTTTGAGAGAGGTTTCCCTTCACTAATAAGTAGCCAGAGGAATGGTAATAGGAAGCATGGGAGAGCCGACTGTTCAAGATGTATCTGTGTGATGTAAATGCAGTATGAAATTTCTTTGTTGTAGTTGAAGCCAGGAGTTCCCCTACCAAGTCCTCAAGATCTCTTAGGTAAAATACTGATTAAGAACAAAAAGAACCAGTCTGTGTCGGGAAAGAGGCAGAATTCCTTGAAGAAAGGGAGAAGCGTAGAACCAGAAATCACTGAGCTGCCAGCCTCTGTGGATGGTGAAGATACAGGTACGTTTGAAGGGACTTGAACTGCAAGATGAGTAAGTCTGTTCCCCGGGAAACCTTCCAGATCAGCCCCATATTATCTGGAGGCAAGCTGATAGCAGTCATTGATTCAGGCATCTTAAGAATAAGCATAAGCCTGGGAGATAAATTAAGCCTTCTGAATACTTTCAGAGGCTCCATTCCAATCTCTACCTGAGAGCCAACGTGATTCCCTGCCCATCCACCCTCCTGTCTATGCTGGGGTTTGGGATTGCATGCGTTAGTAGTTCACTCATAGCGTTGGCTGTTGCTTTTATGGAAGTGTGGATAATTATTTTACTGTCTGTAACTCTCTGATGACCTTGATGTTCTTGGAGGTTTATAAAACCTTCCGTCCCCATTCTCCTCCTCGCCACTTCAGTCTTAAGTTTGTTACCTCTTGGGCTCAGGGCATGAAGACAGAACAGATCCCATTCCTCTGCTTCTTATTGCTGTGTGCCTTGTTTGGGTAGGTTTGCAGAACTCTCCATTGCCAGTGGTTAATATTGGAGGTCAAGTGAGCAATTCATGTCTTGTCTCAGTGTGATGTGGGGTTGTTTTAAGTCTGGGCAGGCGATGTGGCTGAAGAGGAGCCAGAGGAAGAGGAGGAACAGCTGGGAAACCTGGATGAAGAGGAAATTAAAAAGATGCAGTCAGATGAGGTACTGTCACGCTGTTCATTTTATGGTTTCTCTGTGGCCTCGCCATCCTGAGTTGAGATTAAATCCCAAAAGGGAATGAGCTGTGCTATAACTGATGAGAGACCTGCCTTCCCCCATGCAACAAGGCTTCTACAGGAGAAACTGAATAATGCAAATGATGTTGCAAGCATATGGGATATGGCAGGATAATAACACTCAGGTATTATTTCTGAGTCTGCCTTTGATATTCTGTGTGATTTGGAGATAATTGCCTGCCTGCAGGGTGTTCGGAGAGGTTTAGCCTCAGTCCGATAAAAGCTGCTACAGAAATATGAAGTGCAGCGGCTTAAGGAGGATGTAGCTGCCCAGCATCCCCTTGAATAGACTATATGTTTCCCATATCCATCTTCCTAACATCAGTCAGAGAGTAGGGGAAACAGTGTCCCAAGTTTGTCCCAGACTCCACATTTTGAGAGGTTAGAGAGATATCTCATCATATAAAGTGTCTTGGTCTCAGTTTGAAAGCCCTGCCCCTGCCTGCACGGTGCCTAGAAAATAACTGTAGTACTGAGAAGCCAAAGAACCTGGTGTGCTCTGCTCAGAGCAGCTGTTGGATTTCTTTCTGTGAAGCCCGGGTGTGTTTGTATCATTGCTAGGAAAGGTGTCTTCATCTGTCTTCTCTTGGGTTTTGTTTTCTGCCTAGGGCACTGCTGGTTTGGAAGTGACGGCGTATGAGGAAATGTCCAGCCTAGTTAATTATGTCCAGCCCATCAAATTTGACTCCTTTGAAGTCTCTTCCCGTAAGTTAGACTCCAGCCCTCTCAGCATCCGGAGTATTTCCATCTGACCAGGGTGTTCTTCGTCTGACTTCGTCACCTATTTTCTATCATCCTCTCTCTGTATGAGCTCAGCTATTCAAGTGAGAATGAAAGGAAATAGTCTAGAGATAAATGATGTTTCTGTGGCCTTGTCCTGCTGTTTCTGAAGGCAGGACTGAGGGCAGCCCTAAAGTTTGTGACTGGCTTCCTTTTCTTCCGTGCTGATTAGAACCATGGCTGGTGACAGAGAGGAGCCCATCTGAAATCTGGAAGATGCATCCAGTTTCTTAATATACAATACGTTCCTCTAAATGGTTTCCAAAATAGGGCCTAGCTCTGAGTGAGTTGGATTCAAGGATGAATTCAAACACACAAACAAGAAGAAAGTAAGTAGGGGAATGAAGAATGAGAAACTTGATAAAATAAGTAACTCTGTGCAAAACTTTGCTTGGAATATTGGGATTCGCTGGAAATAAAACTCTAGGTGGAAGCTGTTCTGCGAATTTCAATAGGATTCAGGAAAGAGATAGGCAAAAATCCTTGGGATTTAAGCTCTACGAAAGCAATTATAAATGTACAGTTGAGAGAGCCAGTGTGGAGCTATATATGTTAGAGTGCATGGCCTGCTGTAGTCTCCACAGCCAGGATAAGAGATGGGAGGTTGGGGGTACCTTTTGTCTAACTGCTTTTTTGTCTCTCTTTCTAGAGAAGAACCGGAGTTATGTCATCTCTTCCTTCACAGAATTGAAGGCTTACGATCTGCTAACCAAGTTCCCCTTGCAGTTTGCAGAGTATCCTTTTGTCAACGGTTGGCCAGTACAGCTGGTTATTATTGCCAAGGGAATGTAAGAGCTTAAGACATTGCATCAGTCTATCAAACTCTGGCAAAAGATACAGTCTTGTGAGTACTGATGTGAAACTTGGGTAAGGCTGAGGCAGATATGGCTGGCTTCTGGTTTCAGGACCTGATTAGTCAGAGGTGAATAAACTGTGTAGGTGCCAGAGACATAGGAGCTTCTAGGGTGGCTTGGAGGCTGCTGACAGATTCTTGATAAGATGCATCCTACTCTGGCAAAGTCATGATGGCCAGATTCCTGCTCTTAAGAGAAAGGGATATGGCAAAGAAGCTGTTATTGAACCTTCTCGTTTGAAAGGTTCTAAGTATTTGGTAGCATCTCATAATTTGAACATGTGAACAAGGCACCCAGGAGTGCTCCAGACCTGCTTCCGATAGAGTAACTGTAGATATAACAAGCGACAAATGAGCCGGATTTATCCCAAGGGCACCCGGATGGACTCCTCTAATTACATGCCCCAGATGTTCTGGAATGTGGGCTGTCAGATGGTGGCACTGAACTTCCAGACCATGGGTGAGTGTCACGTTGTCCTGCAGCTGTTTGATGCTGTGAGGCTGTGTGCCCCTTCCCACCATCACCTCTTCCTTCACTGCTGTTTCCTGACACTGCACTTGCTCTGAATGTGTGTGGGTGCCTTCTGCTGCTCTCTCCTTCCTCCCTGGCTCTGCCTCACAAAAAGCGCTTTTTCTGGACCCAGCACCATCCTGGCACACAGTGCCAGTGATGCCTGTCCTACACAGTTGTGCATACACACACACACGTGGACTTGCTGCCATCCAGTATGCAGGTACTGGGTGAAGAAGAAAAAGAAAAAAAAAAAGAAGAAAAAGAAAAAGAAAAAGAAAAAAAAATCTTCCAGGTGAAGCTGTTCTCTCCCCCTCTTCCTCCTTTGCTCTTTTATATATAAACAGTGTGGGAGACTAGATATAGGATGAGAGAAGGAAAAAAGAAGAAACTTAAGAGAGAGTGTGAGAGATATTGGTGAGGAAGAGGATATCATGCTAAAGATGGGTGTAGAAACCAGAAGGCAGTGTCAGCAAGGGAAGAAGCAGCAGGGGAAAAGATGGGCTGAGAAAAAGCCTATGGTGAAAGAGGGAGGAGTCGAAGGGCTCAGGCAGCTGCTCACTTCACACCTGAAACAGCAGGTACCTCTTAAAATAGATTTTAATCAAGTTCCACCCATGGATTTTGGTGCAATCATGAGCAGCCACTTACTTTTTGCAAAACAGCTGCTGTAATATTTTTCCCTGATGGATACTGGGAAGCTTAATTAGTTTATGACTTTGTGAGTTTTTTGGCTAGGAGAGTCTGGAGAAGTACAGCTTGCTTCAGTTCACTTTCACAACACAATCCACCTTGATGAGGTTCCACAGGAATTTCTTCTCACTCTGGTCCTCTGTTTACCTCTCAGATGTCCCCATGCAGCAGAACATGGCTCTGTTTGAGTTCAATGGCCAGTGTGGCTACCTGCTCAAGCACGAATTCCTGCGACGCCCAGACAAGCAGTTTGACCCCTTCTCTCTGGACCGCCTGGACGTGGTGGTGGCCAGTACCCTGTCTGTCACGGCAAGTACAAGCCCTGGTGCTCCTCTTCCCCAATGGCCACATGTGTGGAACCAGCATCCGAGTCCCCACTCTTTACCACCCAGCAGGGATCCTCTGAACGCAGAGGGGCCTGTGTGAGAGTGTTACCATGGCAACTCCCCAATTTCTTTCACTATTTTATGTTAATCACACGACTGGAAAATCAGCATCCGACGTAGTGAAGGATCCAAGGCTGTGAGGAGCGGGAGGGAGGATGATCAAGGAGGTGCTAAAGCAAGAGCCATGGGGGAAGAAAGGGTCAAAGAAACAGCACATTATGCTGTTGATTGGAGGCTGCAGCAGAAAGGGTGTTTTGGGTCTGGAGAAGGACTTTGTCAGGGAGCTCGGAGTGGGCTCTTCTACGCTATTTTTTTCTGCAGTTGCTAACTGTGTTTCGTTTTGTTCCTAGATCCTTTCTGGTCAGTTCCTCTCAGACCGCAGTGTGAAAACATATGTGGAAGTAGAGCTCTTTGGGTTGCCAAGGGACACAAAACGCAAATACAGAACCAAACTGACCTCCACTGCCAACTCCATTAACCCTGTGTGGAAAGAAGAGCCTTTTGTTTTTGAAAAGGTAGTAGCATCTGATGGTAATTTGGACAGAAAGTCCCTAGAGATCCTGTGGGTCAAAAGCAGTTGAGATTCCTTTCTGGGGGTCTGAAAGGCATAGTTTAGACACACCAGGAGATATATTTGTGCTCTCAGATAATCCGTATCCAAAACAATTCTCTCTGAAGATTTCCATTTACAGGTAAGAGATTATAGGGAAAGTTTCTGAAAATAACAGACATCAAAAGTTTCCCCTCTGTGATGCACTTTAGGCTGAATACACTTATCTACTTTGAAAAAGTCAAGCATGAGGAAGCAGAAAAGAATTAAACTAATGTGGTGACATGATATGATGAGAAACAGATAGAGGACAAGTAATGGGACCAGAAGGGAGGTTCTGAGGTGTGCCAGATCATGGGAAGATGCCACATCTGTCCACAAGAATTCCATGGTCTCTACTAATGCAACTATTGGATTATGGGAAGTGATAGTAAGGTTAGGGTTACGAGGGCAAAATACACGTTATGTGTTCATTTCTGTCAAGCACACTGTGAAACAGCAGGCACTTTTAGCATACTAGTCATGTGGTGCATGCATTTCAGAAAACCCTTTTGAGGCTAGAGGATTTTTTCATGGCAGAAAAAGTGGTGGAAGGAGTGAGAGGGAACAGCCCTTACAGCAGAGCTACTGGGTTCATGTAATCCTTCCAAATTCATTTCCTTCTCCAGCAAGTTGCATCATGGAAGTTGTGGTTTGGAGAGAGAGTGACACCCAGGTGCATTTCTCTGTTTTGTTATTTTTTTTTTTCACAGATCATGATGCCAGAGTTGGCATCTCTCAAACTTGTGGCCTGGGAGGAAGGAGGGAAGTTCATCGGGCATCGTGTCATTCCCGTTATTGCTGTGCATTCAGGTAAGTCTTGTGGAAATTCCTTCAGCTTTTGCACTCCTCAGACCTTGCAATTGGAAATTGGTGAAGATCAGAGCACCTGCATATTTGGCCACTTAGTCTCTAGTGTAAGATGCACTTACAGGCCTTCAAACTCATCCTATTAGAGCCGAGGACAGGAGCGGGGAAGGACTGGGTCAGTTGATCTCTTCTGCTTTCTCTTTTTCAGGCTACCACCACGTTTGTCTCCGCAGTGAGAGTAACATGCCGCTCACGATGCCCTCGCTGTTCGTGTACCTGGAGATAAAGGACTACGTTCCTGACGCATGGGCAGGTAGTAGGCATCAATGTGTGAGGTGGGGTGAGATGGGGTAGGGCTGAGGATGGGAGAGAACTTCATCTTCTTAATTTGAAGGGGGTTTTGCTGATGCTGGGATACAGAGATGCTTCTTCTTAAAGCAGATGGTCAAAAGGTGGGATGAATGAGGTACACACTGTAGGTATTTATTTCTGCAGGGTTGGAGCACAGAGATGTGCAGCTTATTCATGTCTTAACCTGGCTTTGAACTGGGGAGCAATATCCTCTTGTTAGCTCTATATAAAAATCCCTGAACATCAGTTGTGAACTGTCACCTCAGAGTATGACTGGGGCAAAAAAAGAAGTCCCCTCCTTTTATGCTGTTAGGGAAAAACTTTTCAGAAGCAGAAAATGTGAAATATATTTTCCTCTTAAGCCAAAAAAGGAAACCAGAAAAACAGGACAAATAAAATACAGTGAGTTATTCGATAATGCAGGCTTCCTGTCTTTTCTAGACCTGACTATTGCTCTCTCCAACCCAATCAAGTTCTTCAGTCTCCAAGACAAGAGATCAGTGAAGCTAAAAGACTGCTCAGGCTCAGTGAAGGTGAATTTTTCTGAGTTCTATCATAATCTCTCAAACCTGCTGTGTGGATTTCACCTGAAATAATGGAAAGGATTGCCAAGAGGCTTTCCACTATCCTAGAACAAGGCTGTCCAAGAATGGATGCATCTATTTACTCTCTCTGGACTGAGGCAGACAGAGGCCTGCCTTCAGTGTAGAGGTAGAAAATACCCAAGACCAGCAGCTGTGGAAGAAGCTTCTGAGGGTATTTCATACATTGCTGAAGCTCCTTCTACCAGTGGGTATTACCACCGTTGCCACTGAAGAATAAACTTAGCAATGTGATATACTTGAAAGCCAGACTAATTTCTTAAAAGCTCAGTAATGCAGGAAGCGTATGCCACCTTTCTGGGTGTCTTTGATGGGTCTTTTGGTCACTAATATTTTGGTCTCCAATTCCATATGCTGTGCTTTGATTTACCTCTGCTCTTTGCTTTAGAGGCCTGAAACACAGAGAAACTTCCCCTCTGCTGAAACTAATGGGCTACCAGAGTCCTCTGGGAAATTCCACACCCCTCCTTCAAATGGACCTGCAGGTAAAGCTGTGGAGTGGGGATGAGCTCAAAATAGACATGAAAGCCTGTAGGCTCCCAAGGCTGGAAAGAGGCAGTGCTGGAAGGATATCCTAATAGGATCAGGACCTCTTGCCCCAACTCATTGTCTTAAATTCTGGTGCCTGTCAATCATGATGAAAATTGTGGGTATCCCAGCCCTGGTTCTTGTGTCTGGTGTGGGTGTGTAATAATAATAAAGTAATCTTGAGTATCTACTGAGAATGCCAAGAACTGAAGCAAAGACCCAACTGGTATGAACATCATCTCTGACCTCCAAGGCAGGGTTAATACATATTAGGGTAATATTGCTGTTTCCCATGCTGAAGACTCTGTCGCCTCCAACCTGAAGTAAATGAAATCAGTTTCCCTTGAGAAAGAAATATTTTACTCCAAGCATTTACACTCATCTTCCACCACCTTCTTCTCTGCTGTGATATCTGAGCTTCTCCTTGGTTATTCTGTATACTATTAGTGATTAAAAAAAAAAAAAAAATCAATTGTCCTACTTAAAGACAGGATTTAAACTTTTTTGAACTGGCTAAATTTCCAGACAAGTGTGCAAAGATTTCCTCTACTTCTCTAGCCATCTTCCAGAGGAAAGCTCTGAAGCACCACTTGCTTGTGTGGCAGAGATGTAGCCTTTCACCAGAAGTGTGAAATTGTAGCTTGTGCTTTAATTTTGAGCAAAGACATATTACATTTCTGGACATTTCTGAGAGTAAGGTTTTAAAATCTGTCTTGATTCTGCTCTGTAATGCCTCACTGCTCCCCACATCTATTACTCTTTTCAGAGGTCTCTTTCTGTAAATCATTGTTGACTACTTTTGACTTTTTAAGTGTGTTAAAATCCCCTGAAAGGGCCCAGAGGCCCTTATTAATTTCAAGTCAGGTAGGAGCATGTCCCTCATTGTTCATTTAGCTTACCTCGTTCTACTCAGATTTTTATAAATTGACAGTAAATCAGTATTTCTCCCTTACTAACTGGTTAGAGTGTCCTTTCAGATATCTTAGTATCAGAATAGTCCCTTTTCTCAAGGTTCAAGCCAGAAAGATCACCTAATCTATAAAAGTGTAGTGTATGCCAAACCATCACTAGCTTGAAATCCAATTAATACAAAGCAAATGCCCTTTTTCTCTGTTGCAGGCAGACATTTCTGCTCCTGTTTCTGTTGCACCTGGCAACAGAGTCCCCAAGCACTAAAGCATCTCTGTAGCTTGCTTAATTCAGTCACTTTCTGTTCACACCAACAACTGTTCTGTGGCTTGTGTTCCTGCTGAGCTCTCCCCTGTCCATCTCCTTTGTGATTTCAGGAGCAGCAGCTTTGGTGAAGGATGTAAATGTGAAAGCAGCGACACAAATTGCAGGTAACTCCTTTCATGGTGTTTGTAAGGGCTATAGCCATGCCAGTTGTCTTATGGCACCTATCTGCTCAATTTCTGCCTGGGATACAGATGAAGAAGTCTGGTTTACAAACTTAACAAATCCCCAGCTCACCCCTGGCAGCCAAAGCGGGCAAAGAGGGTCAACCACATGAATCCCTGTGCTCAGTGAACCAGTCTCCCTGGTAAGGCACTATTTGCCTGTTTCAGCAACCACTGTGGTGTGTGGTCAGCTCTCATGCTGGAACTGAGCTCAGTCTCAAGACCCACTTGCAAGAAAATGCTTCTTGCAAGAAGCAGCACGTGATTAGGAGGCACAGCAGCTCTGGTTTTACAATCTAGACCTGGGACTGCCTTGCTCTCAAGCTGTATGCCTGAATTTCCTCACTGTGAGCATTTCAGTCGTTGACCCTGCACAACACAGCATTGTGTCACACCCACAAGTTCCGTTAATTTTTATACATTCCACACTAAGAGGGAGAAAAAAAAGAAAAAAAAAAGGCTACTTCCCTTGAAAAGATAACTCCCTGTGGCCTTTCAGCCGCAGATAACTGCATCTTACTCCCTACTGCCTGATAACAAGTTCTCCAGTAGTTCACAGGAATCCTTCCTCCCCAGATTTTTTTCTACTTGAAAAGCCCTTTCATTCTTTCTTCACAACTGAGGGAATATCTGTTAAAACTAGAAGGGCTCAAAGCACCTCTGCTTGTAATTTGGCAAGTGTCACAATGTGCTTCACACATTACAAGTGTTTTTTTTTTTTTAAGCTCTGGCTAAAATACCAAGATGCTGTAGTTCTTCCGGCTCTACCTAAGCCAGACATCCAGCAGTTGCTGAACTGATCTGTGTGTAATCTGAAAAGAGGAAGGAAATCTGGGTGATGGCAGTGCTGAAAAAACCTGTCTGACCCACCCCCCCAAATCATCATAGAAGTGTGAGAAACACTGTGTAAGAGAAGATAGCTCATCTTTGTGTTCTATTGTAGAGCCACAGACAGCCAGCCTTGAAGAACTGCAGCAGATGAAGCTCTTTCTGAAGCTGCTGAAGAAGCAGGAGAAGGAGCTGAAGGAGCTAGAGCGGAAAGGAAGCAAACGCAAGGAGGAGCTGCTGCAGAGATATTCTACCCTCTTTTCAGAGCCTGTGTGCCATGGAGGCAAGAAAAGGATGATATATCCTGGAAAAACACAGAAGAAGAAGAGGTAAAATACGGCACAGGTCTCCAGCAGGGCTAGCTGGCTTGTCTTTAGTTTTCTCACTTCCTTGGAGGGGCCTTTTTCAGAGAAAAGTGTGTGACCAACATGCTCCTCTTCTCTGAAACGGGCATGGAATGGGCAGGGAACTCTCCTTGGGTTTGTAGAGCATCAGATGCTCCCACTGAGAGGTGGGTGGGAAGGTCAGGATGGTATCAACACCTCTAGAGGCAGCACAGCTGCTGTATCTGTTCCACAGGAGCATCACAACAGATGACCTTGGTACGTGGGCCAGTCCGGTAGAAACAACAGGAAACACTGATAGCCGAGTCCTGGAGCTGAGGGACAGGCTGGAGATGGACCTCATCCACCTAGGGGAGGAATACCACGATGGCATTCGAAAGAAGAAAGAGCAGCATGCCACAGAGGTAAGGACTGCACGTGGCCACACAGAGAGAGCCAAGGACAGGCTGAAAACCAGGTTTTTCTTCACTGAAACTGAGCTCAAAAAATGTGGCCACAAGTCAGGCAGAAAACACTGAGGGGCTTTAGTCCTAGGTTAGCCCTGACAGCAGAGCTGGGGCTCATTAGTCTTGGAAGTTGGAAGGAACTTTCTTGTTTGACTTGGTGCATATAGAAATAGGTGCCTGCATAAGGTGTTGCCAGCCAACCAGTCCTACGAGTGCATCAGTGTTTCCCATATTCTCAGACCCACTACTTTGAGCCAGCAGTAGAAAAAGACACAGTAATGCCTGGAAACAAGTTCCAGTCCCTAGATGCTGGTGATAAATGTGGGATACGTCATCCATTCCAATGAAAGGGGCGTGATTCCAGGATTTGGAGGCCTTTTCCCATCGTAGTTTGCCAGAGGACTTTGCATCATATGCCTTCAATTTTAGCACTCCCTGGTGCAGTTTGGCTTGACAAGCACCTTGCAAGCTTTTCTGCAGGACTGGCTGGCCCATCCCCAGCTGCCCCAGGTAGAAACCAACTGCCTCTTGACAACTATTTTATCTGGAAACCACGTGTATTGGCAGACAAAGAAACCAAAAGAATAAAACATGCCTGTCTCAGAGTCCTTTTAAAGAACATGAGATCTAGTGAGCAGTCCCCAAAAAAGAATTCAAAAGCTGAGTTCTCCCTGCACAGCCTTTAGCTCTGTAGTCAAGATTTATTTTTTTGCTTTCAGGCTGCCTCTCAGCAGGCAGCAGTGCAGAGAGATCTCACTACACTGCTTATTCCGCTAGGGAGGTGCCATGAGAAAGAAAACTGAACATACTTGCCCCATTACAGCTGCGTGTCCCTATCAAGGCAACCCTGTGTCCTCCTGGCCTTGTTCCCATAGGACAGAAGGTCCAGCCAGCTTGCAGGCCTCTGTCCTTTATAAGGTAGGCTCTGCTGCTCAAACCTGTCTGCCCCCAGCTGCAGTGAATCTGGTGCTGCCTCCCACACGAGCAGAGCACTCAGAAGCTCTCTGCAAGCAGAGCAGAGATGTGTGACAGGGTCACAGGGCTGTTCGGGGAGCCCGGGTGCAGTCTGGCCACGGGCAGGACCCGTGTATGCCATAACTTGCAGAGCAGGAGCGCAGGTTTTGCACAAAGCCATGGGGAGCAGCTGCCCACTGGAGCTCAGTGCAGGGAGGGATGAAGCTCAGGCCGTGTTAATTAAAGCGGGATGGGGTGCTGGGTCTCATCTTGGTTTGCTCTTGATCTTGTGTTGATCCTTTGAACAGCAAGTTGCCAAGATAATAGAGTTAGCCAAAGAGAAGCAGACAGCTGAGCTGAAGGCACTGAAGGAGTCATCAGAAAGGTAAACTGCTTATTTGAATAATGAAGTAATTGTGCATAGCTATTACTTGGAGTAGCATTTCCTGCTAGGAGACTGTAGTCTTGGAGCGCTCTGGTGATCAGCTGTCTCATCTCAGTCTTTTTAATGACCTGAGCATCCGGGCTCGAACAAATTGGGAGAATCAATTCACTAATTTCTAGACACGCCCTGGGCAATAAGATGGCAGAAAATTCAGTGTCGGTAAATGAAATGTGTCAATCAGAAGTGGCACTCAGTGAAATTCTCAGGTAGTAGCTCTGCCGTAACGGGTGTAACTGTCAAGTTTTTTGCTATTGCACACAAAAGTAGAGCCAAATTCTGAAGGTATGGGGGACGTTCATGGAAGATAAATGTATATAAATTGGAGAACAGACGACAAACTGGTAAGGATTAGGAGGAAAAGAGGTTACTGCTCCTCCTCCTAAGGAATACTTGGTCTGTTAACTTGCATTTCCTTTAAGTAACCGCTTCCAGCTACTGTTAGCGACAGGACAGAAGACTGAGAGGTCGCAGTCCGACAGCCGTGATTAAGTTCTTATGGCCAGGAAGCAAAATGGAGAGGTGCTAATAGTGCTGCTTTGATACATGGGATTTGTAATCCCTTCTGTCTCTCTCAGCACACTTTTCTCTCCACAGCAATATTAAAGAGATTAGGAAGAAGCTGGAGGCAAAGAGAGTGGACCGAATCCAAACCATGATGAGAAACACCAGTGACAAGGCTGCTCAGGAGAGGTACTGGATCCCTGTAAGGCAGTCTCCAGGATCAGTTTTACTCCCTGGGCTTTTCAAAAGCCTGAGGGAAGTTGAGCCTTTGACACTAAAAGGAGTAGGAGCCCGTGTGGAAATGGAGGGAGAGGCCACACAGGAGGACAAACTGCACCCGGAAGAGGACCCTCCTGGTGGCACTTGTCTTTGGCTTTTAGTCATTTTAGCTTCTTGCTGAGGTAACAGAGCATCTCCCAGCCACTTCATCATCAGTCTAAGAGCATTTTCAAATCCTGTGCTTACCCTTAAACCTCGATGGGCATTTATCTCTCCTTAGAATCAAAGCTAGGTCTTCCCTGTCCCCTCTAGAGTCTATTTGCAGTCATTTTCAGCAGCTCCCTCGATTAGGAGGCTGTGTTTAGGCATTGAATGGCTGTGTTTTTTCTCTCTGTTTCTGCTTGTTATAAAAATAAATATTCTGCCATTGAACTTGTGCACTCAACCACTGCATGCTATGAATTAGTGTATCACTACCAGCTGTAATAGATTCATGTGGTTAAGGGTACATAAGAGGGCACATTACCTCTTTTGATATCCCTGCACTTAGCAGGGTCCTTTTGATGTTTGTTAAACTGAAAAAAAAAAAAAAAATCGATTTTACACCCACTTATTTGGCTTATGCTTCAGCTAAGTTGGAATGTTGTTTATTTGCCCCTTCCTAAAATTACAGTAGTTTCCTTATGGGAGAGGATGTTTAATGAGTATAAGCACACCTGTGTCTCTGTGGGAACTAGCAGTCCTATCTTGCTGTATGGCACTTTATCAGTATCGATAAACAGGCCTCCTATAAAGATAATGGATTGATTATAACTTTTTGTACCTTTCTTTTCTTTCAAGGTTGAAGAAGGAAATCAATAACGCTCACATTCAGGAAGTAGTGCAAACAATCAAACTGGTAAGTTCTAGTGTGACAATCTGCCATGGCGTCTGCATCTCCTCCAAAGTGGAGGTCTCCCACGTACATCATCAGCATGTGGCACAGGCAGAACTTGAATTCTTTGAGATATTTAAATTCTGTTAAAGTGCTGCCGCATCAAGGACTCTGAGCATGTCCTTCAGACTGCCAAACTGCAGCTGAAGACAGATACTGTCCTTTTGAAGATAACACAGGTCCCATCAGGGTTTTGTCAGCCTTCCTAATTGACAAAGATGCAATGCAGAAGAGAACTCTCCAGGATATATAGCATTTTTAATTCAGAGATTTAAAAAGAAAAAAAAAGTAGATATAATTCTCAGTGCAACCTCCACATTAATTTTATTGTGTGCACAGTTTTGCAGAAGGGGAGGGGGTTGTGTCTCATCTTTATCTATCGCCCTGCAAAGCAGAACCCATGCAAGTATGTGTGTGTGTATGTACGTGCTGGGTAAGTTTCTGCAGTGCTTCCCTAGCACTCGAGTGCAGGGTCAGGAGCATTACACATATAATGGAGCCAGCAAGAGCTGTCGGTAAGGAAGATACTGTGGGAATGCACGTTACAGCCTTGTGTCTTGCTGTTATAAGCTTGGAATGGCTAAGGCATGCCATTTTGCTTATAAAGCTGAAGCTTTGAGCATTTTTTTTTTATGTTTTTCAAGGTGACAGAAAGGACAGACAAATATCAACAGAAACTGGAAGAGAAGCAGACAGATAATCTGAAAAAAATCAAGGAGAAGGAAAGCCAGGTAAAGGCAAAAATAAATCTGTGGCTCAGTGATGTTATGCAGTACAGTAAATCCAGAACACTACAGGGGATCATTCCTCCTTGCAAGTTCTTTAATTAATGGTACACTCATCCTACCCACACACACACTTCAGTCACCCGCTGCTCAGCACACAGAGAAATTGAATGGCTTAGAGGGTGGTTCTACAGGAACCGACAGGGATCTAAGTCAGAAGTGCTGCTGCACTCCTACATTCCTTGTGCCAGCATTAGCATTCACCTGATCCTACAAAAAACAAGCAAACAAACCAAAAAAAACCCACTGAATTTAAAGTGTGGTGGAGCTACGCACTTGGAGGAGATGAATTTCCTTCCTACGTTACTCAGGCTCTTCTGACACTTGCACAGAGACTTTCAAGTTGCTGTGAACATGCAGTCTTAGTTCATCTCTCAGACTTCAATGCAAATCAAAAGAATGTAAATCAGCAAGCTGCTCCCTACCCTCCCAACCTTTTCCCCTTCTTATTCAGTGAAGCCAAAGGTTGCCTGGGGCACATTGTGCCATATAGGGGTGCAAAACTACTATATATACACTCTAGTATAGCAGATTACAAACATTTCATTATACTGCCCTCTCTCAGAACGGGTTTTCTTGTAGCATTCGTAGCATTCTCAGCCTGAATTTGGCTTAGCTTCAGTGGTTCAAAAATGATTTGGGGGTTTCTGTTTGCAGCTCCAGCAGGAGGCAAGGGTGGAGTACAAGGAGAAATTGAAAAGTTTGACTACGGAGGTGCAGGAGATGGTGAAGAACTGTGCAAAAACAGCCTTTCCCGGAGAGCCCCCGATGCAGAAGGAAGCTGCTCTGGGCACCACTGAGGAGGAACGAGGCTCTGCAGAGCAACAGGCAGAAAACAGCCCAGGAGCAGAGGTGTCAGGGCTTGCAATAGCCATGGCTGAGCCCTCAGGTGCCGAGGCAGCAGTTGAGATTGAAGAAAGCAGATTCTGAGATATCCTTCCCTTACCATTTCACTTCCAAAAGGATGTTTATGGAGGCAGATGGTAAACACAGAGACTGGCAGAAGCGTGCCTGTTGTCAGAATACTATCCCTTACCACCCTGGAAAACTCTGAAATCCTTCAGGGATTACTACTTACTTTATTATCCTAGGTACAGGAGAGAAGCAGTCTGAAGGGTTCACCCTTTAGAGAAGGCTTTAATTCTCCTTGGCTTCCCTAGCCTTAGCCGTGAGGTGCTTCAGTAGCATGAAAGGGCCTGTGATGGAAGGCGAGCTATCATTTAGTGTAGATCCAGAGTTCACTTTTCAGGGCAAGTTTCCTGGCAGTTCTGCTGCCATTACAGAGTAGTCTTTGAGCTAGATCACTCTGAATGAAATGTCATTGAAAGACACTCTCCACTAGCCCACCTAATTGCTCCAACTGGGAGCTAGCCCAGGCTAAACCCTCCAGAAAGACCCGGTGTGGGTATCAGCTCTTCAGCAAAAACTGTTCTGCACTAAAGCACCCATCTACTGGCAACACTACTTGCTAATGCAGACGCAGCCTCTGTTTATAGGTGGAAAGGTTTGATAGAACCTCGTATCATTTTTGGTTTTGTCAGCATACCACCTCCTTGCACAACCAGTGCTGGCTTTTTGAATAGGCCCCCTCTCCAGAGGCAGGTGAGGACAGTGTTGGCATCCACACAACATTTCCTTCTGAGGAAATGTGTCCTGCCAGCATGGTTGCTTTTCTTTCTCCTTAACCTCTTTCTTAACCTCCTCCCAATCTTTTGCAGCTGTTTCTCACTGCTAATTCTAACTTGATGAGTCTGGTAGGAGCCTTCAGGCAAGTTCTCAGATCCAGAGCTGACACCTTCTAAAGACCCAGTGAGTTCTCAGATGGCTCCTTAGGCTATGCAGGACATACCAGGAGTCGAGAAGCCCGTGGCTTGTCCTGTTTGCAGAATTCTCACCTGCATCAATTGGACATATCTAAAGCTTCCCTGAAACTTTTTTTTTTTTCCAGCAACTCTAAATTAGCCTTGTATTCTAGCCTTCCCATAACAAACCCTACCAAAATTGCTAAATTATTTGAAAATATTTTGTTGACCAAATAAAGAGCCATCAGGATACAGTGTCCCTGAGCGCACCTCTTAAGAAAAGATGTTGAATTAGTATTCACAAAGCAGAAAGTACCACAATCCTGAAGTTTCTTTGGTGCATGCTGCCCTTCCAGTTAGTGACAACAGAGGCTCAGCCTCTGTTCCTTCACAGTGAGGTAACTGGAAGGATGTGGTCCAACTTCCAGGTTGGTCAAGGGGAAAATGCTAAACACTGCTGAAGTGGAAATGGGGAAGAAAATCCCAACCTCAACCTGCAGGGGAGTGGATTTGTGGCTACTCTGTTATGTGTTCTAGCAGCATCAGCCTCCACCTCCTTGCACTGATAAGACCTTCACTATATTGTGCTGTTCCAGCCACCTCTTGTTGCCCCTTTGAGGAGCCTTTAAAGCCTCCTGTAGAAGAGAAACAGGTGAAAACATGATAAGAAAAGGCATCTGCATCTTTTGGTTGTTGAAACCTTTGTCATTAGTTTGAGTCAGTAGTAGAAGGGGGGTGACCCTGACCACAGTTACTGCTACCGTCCACCTGAATTTCAAGTGCCACTCTGTAGTGGAACCTAATCAGATTCCCCTTTGCCCATAAAAAAAAAAATCAGGTTTCTGTCCTTCCTGGAAAAGTGAGCTTAAGTACAGTAATCCTAGAGCATGCAGTGGCTGTTACATGAAACCTGTTACACACAGAAACCGCGTTAATGAAGGCATAATGAAGTGCTGCTATGAGAAAGAGCTCCAAGTAGGTATCAGAGACAAGATGCTCCAGGTCTGGTCTGACCTCCAAGAAGAGACCAATATCTCCCACTGTAGTGTTACATAATATTGGGATTATGTATTGTAAATTTCTGACTTATTTATTTTCTTAAAAAATAAAACATTTCATTTCTTCAAAAAATTTTCTCTCCCCCCTTTTTTCTCTTGAAGTTAGTGTATAGGGGAATCAGTCCCAAATGTTGCCCAATGGGAGCATGTGATAATACAGACCTTAAACTCACAGTTTTCTGACATTTGTATTCACAGGTCTCAATTTGAATTTCTTGAATCATTAAATACACAGTGAGGTTTCTTTTAAACATCCCATCCGTGATCCCGTCCCATCACAAACCACCTCCTCCTCACCGCAGGCTCCCTCCTTTCTTTTTAGATTTAATACCAGTTCTAGCAAAGCAATTCCCTAGGAGCTTGAACATCCCCCTGACCCTCCCATCATTGCAGGAGACCCTGCCTAACCCTTCCATCGAGGCTTCCTCTTCTCTTCTCTTCTCTCAAGCACGGGCTGGAAAAATCGTTTCAACAGGAGTCTGTGAGTTCACCCTTCTCAGACTGGCTCATCTCTAGTTCTGACCAGCAAAAGCAGAAGGGCTTTCATGGCTCAGACTCTCTCACGGACATCAACCAACCATCCCTGCTCTCTCCCCCATCCTATAATCCGACAGTGCTCCGTGCACTGGGGAAAAGAATGTCTGAGAAGTTTGCTAACTGCTAGAGGATTCAGCAAAGTGTCCCCTGCAGCAGCAAAGCTGGGCACAGCTGGAGAAAAAAATCAGGAAAACGGAATGAAAAGCCACTGCCTTTGACCTTGAATTACCATGAGCACTACACACAGCTGCCGTGAACTTCGCACCAGGGCAGACAGTGGTTTATTGCCAATTCCCGTCATCCCAGTGCGACCAACGATCTGTCTAACTCCAGCTGGACTGATCCGGCTGTTTTTCCAGAGCAATCTTCTCCATTCCCTGAAATCTCCCTCATGCTGTGAAGTTTGACTGCCTTCAAAAAAGAATGAAAAACATCACGGCAAGATAGGACTGAAGCCGAGGAAGCAGCTTATTGATTTGTCTTAGATCAGTTCCGAAGGGAGGAACGTTCTCATTAGCTTCCTGCTTTCTACACTGGGGGTTAGGGAATGGAGATCAAGGGTAGCACGACAAAGAGGTTAGTGCAGAACAGGAGGAGTGGAGAGCGCTGCTTTCCCAGGAAAAGAGCATTTCAAGAGGATTCAGAACTATTTTCATGCATTTGCACCCCCCCCTCCTTTTGGGGTTTTCTGCTCAGGAAGAGCGGAGGACAGAGCTCCAACCATTCTGGCAGTGAGGACGACTGCAAAAGGAGAACAAATCCAAAAGGCACCTGGACGAGCCCTTGCGCGGCTTTCGGGCTTGCCGAGGGGGCTCTTGCCTCGCCGCTCGGCCTCGGCCGCTTCCAGATGCTGCCACCGCTCGCACTGCACCTCTCCAGCCAGCGGCGGTGCCTCCAGCAGACCCGGCCACGCGGGGCTGCGGCTGCAGAGGCAGCAGGAGCGGCGCTGGAGCTCATCGCCCTGCCCCTCGGCAGCGCTCGGCTTCATCGCCGCCTCCTCTGGTTTGGCCCAGGCTGCTGGTCGCGCAAGGTCTCCAGAGCCGTTTCAAGCTGTGTCTCTAAGGCCACGACACCCACCAGCTGCTTCTGGCGTCACTGCGTGCTGCTCAAAAGCAAACAACTGAAGTGCCTGGTCCGCGGCCCACGCGCCCAGCATCGGGCTCAGCAGAAGCGCAGCTCTCCCATCCACTAAAACAGGGGGTTGTCCCCAACTGTAGCCGCTGACTTCACAGGAGCCATTCACATTCCCTCCAAAAACCAAGGCGTTTTTCCCTAGAGGCCACTTCTTCATCCCATCTCTCTCTGGAGGGAGCCTAGCGACCTAGTCCAGCTCCAAAGGTAGTTGAAGAGTGTGTCCCCCTCACCCTCCATGCCCACTGCCGGAGAACTGGGGATCAGTTGCTTTCTTTTAATGCCCCTACGGTGAACGAACGCATCAAAATAGACTCGTGTTACAGAACCACATGTCTAAGGCCAGGGCAGAACACAGGACCTGAGAGTCAAAGTTTTCTCTCTCCCATGACAGCAGTGCCAAAGAAGAAGCCCATACTTAGGGACCGCCCAGATGGGAGCAACAGTGAAGGGTGCATTTGAGCCCCCTTCCTCCCATAGAGGCCACGAGAGGACCAAAACAGGTCCCCAAGAGCCAGACCCACTGGCTCCGCCAGAGCCTGAGCTCAGCGCTGCAGCCCTGCTGATAACTTGGCTATCTTCACCAAAAGGCCTGTGCCCTACAGGAACACCAGTATCACCCCTGGCAGCACCCAGTACCCTCCTCCTCTTTCCTTTTCACTCCATTTGCCACAATCTCCAAGCAGAAAGTTCTTTGGGCAGCCTCAATTGGTTGGCCAAAGCAAGGCCTGAAATAACAGCATAGCAAAATGTTCTTTGTGAAGCTTTTTGGAGGTGTGGACTTCTCAACAAAACTACCACAGGTCAGCGAGACTCTGCCATAGCGGTCAGAAAACTTAATTTCAACAGCTGGGATTTGTGTTATTCATATTCTGACATTTGAAGCCCGAGGAGAAGAGCCCACCACAATGACTTGCACCCTTGCACCACATCACAGTTTCTGTTGTGCGACTCCTCTGGTATAAAACAAAGCACTGGCATGGCTTTATCAGGCCGTTTAAGCAGAACCGCTTAATAGGTGGAATGTTTAACAGAGATTACATTTTAGCACTAAAAAAACCTCTGATAAATGTCCTTTTCGGAGGGCCAGCACAAGAATCAATGCTCTGTAGGCAAAGCTACGTCTCGGATGGAGCGCAGAGCGCATCCTGCATCAACAGCTTCCCCCCGAAGGGAGAAGCAGGTCCCATGCCACCGAGGCCAGGCAGAGCGATGCAACTCTAGACAAAATACCATCGCTGATCAAAACAGGGCGAATTCCTGGGCCATCAGAAACACTACAAAAGCCACATAAAGGCACTACAAAGTTCTTGGGGCAAATGTTACTACAGACGCTTTTGAGAGCACATGAGGAATCCTCTTCTGCTGAGCTCTGAGGGTTATGATCCTCCCTCCAGCCACACGACGGCCTGTGGAGTGGCACCGCCGTGCTGGTTACTCCAGCAGAGAAATGGCACCTTCTGACTTCCCAACGTTACTTCTTCCTACAAAGTTTGGAGGTCCTCGAAGGTCTCTGCAAGTGGCCACGCAGCCCAGCTTGTATTTAGGAGCACCGTAAGATACTTGCTGGCCCCGGGTTGAGAGGGCAGCACTTGGATCAGACAGGTTTCTGGAGGAGACTCTTACGTACAGAAAGGAAAATCAGTATCAAGACACTGTCAGGTCAAATAGTGAACGGCAGCAAATTTAAGCACAGTCTTAGCTTCATCCCTTGCTTTCACCTTTCATGAAGCACATTCTAAATACTAATTTTCAGAAGCCCAAACTTTTGACTACAGTCTTTGAAATTAAATTTTGGAGATCCCTAAGCAACGGAGGACTCCGGCTACAATGGAGACTAGTCCAAGACGCTCTCTATGTGATGGATGAACATAGGGATTCCCTAAAAACAAGAACATTACCACAACTGGAGACAGCATGGGAACTTGTCCCCTGGCTTTCATGCTTGCAGGCAGCTTCCCTGATGAGAACCCTGCACCAAGACTCAGGAAGAAATAAATAAAAGAAAGAAAGAATAATATGGCATGCACTTTCAGATGAAAGTGCTGACAGAAACTAATTTCCTTCCAGTTTGCACAAGTGTCATGTCCCCCATTTTTTAATCAAGGAAAGGACAGTGTATTTGGACAGCTCTCACTGCTCCCTTTTCTGCAACTACTTTACAGAAAACTCTGCCTTCAAATATTTAGTGGCCACTCTGCACACCAGGAGCACCTCTAAATAGTCTTAAAACTACACCCAGCTGAGAGCTACACTCTAGGCTCAACTTCTACTCGATGACCAAAAATTATCTTTTATCTCTTTAGCGGTGACACGGTGCTGACGTGACGATGGCTACTAGGGAAGGAAGTGCCACCCAGTATCTAGTGCACGTGTTTTAGAGACCCCCTCCCTGCCCAACGCACATGCTCAAGGTTCAGCATTTCCTCTCGCCACTTTACAGATAAGGAGCTAAAGCACTACTGGCCATTTCACCCAAGCTACAGAAGCAGCACAGGATCCTTCTCCCCAGATTTAACAAGCAAGGAGCCTCATTTGATCCAGGGTATGTCTGTAGTCACTGGTTAAATGCCAGGGGCCTCCAGGGAAAGATACGCACCCTTCCCAGGATGATGGGGGGACGAGGGGCCGCGCGGAGCTGCTAGGGGAGAGGCAGCCGTCGCGCGCCTGAGTTCGGCTGGGAGATGACAGCAGGCAGAGACTTCCCATTCGATTCAGCAAATTGCTCCTATAAACTCTACCTGCCATCTTCAAAGGCCTAATACACATTGACTGTCAGGACTGCACCAGCACGGGAAAGACTCGACACCACCAAGGCTGACAGGGAAGAGGGAGGAAACAAATAAAAAGGAATGATGATCCACATAAAACATGACACAAAACAACAGAAAACCCTGAGACAGAAGCGTGACGCTGTGAATGCACACACAAAAAGTTATTCAGAGAAAACGGCGTCTCCAAGCGTAGTTACCCCAGAGCAGACGGTGAGCTCCTCACAGCCAAGGCTATGGTTTGTTTTATACTTGGTTTGCAAGAAATCTGGCTCAATGTGACGGCGATGCAAATTAAAATCCTGCTCTGCTGATCTTAATCCTGGCTGCCTAATTTTTGGGGAAGGAGCTGTTGGCCCTGAAGACACATCCTCAATTTTCATAAAAATCATAGATTTATTTCAGGATTTGGAGCAATTAATGAGGCATGCAGTGCAAGAACTGTACAGGCAGAAAACAAGAACCAGGCATTTAATTCTCTACTGGGGACCAAAAAAAAAAAAGGATAAAAGGATACTTTCTGTATTCTTCACAAATAGGGCAATAAGCTTTAAAATTTTATAAAGAAACTTAAATACAAACTTTCAAGGCCCTTTTTCTCATAGCATTTAGTCAGACTTGGGCCAGAGTATAAAAGATGTTAAGGCTTAAACCTGGCAACCTTTTGCCCTAAGAAGCCTTCCTTGCAGGATTCAGGCCTTTTGCTACAGAGTGTTTGTTTGTTTGTTTGTTTTAAAAGCTGCATAGCCATGGAACGGGTGAGTTGAACAGGCTTTGCGGTTCCCACGCTTCCCTTACACCTCCAAATTGCAGACACATTTTTAAGGATCTTGGCACTGCAAAAGGCATACGAACGAATCGAGATCTACTTTAATTTAAAACACAAGTGCAAAGGATTCACAACTACAGACGAGCAGGAACATTTGTTTCAGATTATAAACCCTTTTTTTTAAGCCCTGCTCTTTTGCGTAAAAAAGCAGTATATCTAGAATACAGAAACATTTTACATCATTTTTTGCCCCAGTGCAGCCAAGAAAGAGCTAAAGGATTCCATCAACCAACGGACTTCATGAACCCTCAACTTAGGCATCTAGTCTAGGCAAATAACCAACATTCCCTCTATTGTCCATGGCGAGAGTGACACCAAGAGACAGCGGTTTCTTCCTAAAGGAGTTATCCAAGAAACTGGAGATTAATCACCCTCTGAGGGAGGTCTTCTCTCACCATGGTCTACAGAGGTAACCTGTAGGCTTAGCAGACTTGGTGGCCACCATTTATGTGCCCGGCCTCAGTGCTGGTGAATTCCATCCCAAATTACTTCAAGTAATTAACAGCGGCTTCAATTTTGAAGCAGGATCTATAACTGGAGTGAATAGCAGAGGATAGAGATCTTTAACATCTTCTGAAGAAAATGAAGTTACGAGGTTAGTTTCTCTGAGCCAGTACGTCTGTCCCGAGAACAAGGTAAATTCCAATAAATTTGCTTTGCAGTTTCAAAATGGGATCCCAGTTTCACATGTTAAGACTATATTCTTGAGAGCTCACAATGAGACACACTGTTACTGTACAATGTTACATCCTGACCTAGAGTCCAACGACCTTGACTATCCCACCGATCAAAAATTCATCATACAAAATATCTAAAGCCGTTTAAAAATAATGGAAAGAGCTGCTTAGACAACAAGTCACCTTCTGAACATCATCAAAGGGTTGGGGGTGGGGAGGAAGGCCATACCAATAACAAAACATACAGCAAAAGTTCCCTTCTCCCCCGTGTTTCGCAGTAGCAGAGATGGAGGGTAACCTAACAGTCTCACCATGCAAACAAAAATCTCTCTCCTGGGATACAGGTGACAGCTGGAAATTTTTCTTTCGGTCTCCGAGAGCATCCCCAAAGTGGTCGCCAACAACTGTTTCAGAGCAGCCTCTCCTGGGAGACCGGGCTTAGAAAGAGCAGGGTTTGGAAACCAAAATACAGGGACAAGCTGTCAAAGACTCTCCTGTCAAGCAAAATACCTCCCTCCCGCTCCAGCCATCACCGGAGGTTTTGCATATGGTGAATTTCCAACGACAGGATTCTGCTGGCCGGGAGCAACGGTCTTCACGGAGTCCCCTTTGAGGCCTGTATCCAAGGATTTCCCCTCCAAAAGCTTAAGCTCATGAAATGGATTGCAGATTGACCACGTGTTAGTCTTGCCACTAAACCATACATATTCCTCAGCAGAAGAGAAGCAGGCGGATGCAGGAGAGCCATCTGAAAACAATATATACACACCACATCTGCTTCCCAGGAAAATACGTCCAAGTTTTCTAGGTCCACATTTAGCAGAAAGATAAAATCACCCGTGAAAAAGTCGTGAAGAAAAAAAAAATGTGAAGTCTTTGTGCATTTTAAAGGGACCCGTGCCCCAAAATGTACGTTTGAGTCAACTCAAGACTCCAGTGTACAACTAATAGAAAAAAAAAAAATCACATTTTTCATGGGGAAACACAGTTCCAGCTCAGTAGCCAGCAGCCGAGGTTTGCAGGAATGTGCAGACATTTAGATGGACAGCATCAGACTCTGCTTAGAAGAGCCCTTCTTCCCAAAGAAGAAATTCAGAAGTCATGAAATGCCTGCTTTATTCCGCAGACACACTTTGTCCTACTGGGATCAAGTACGTATTGATTGTCTTCAGCAAAAGAGAAGCCACAAAAGGCTGCGGCTGCAAGGAGAATATTCACATTCAGCTTCTAAAAGGATCACTGACAAGTCCCAAGCACCATTCACAGGATGAGACCTGTCTCCCGAGAGCCCGGTCTCCTGGTTTGATGTCATTAGAACAACTTTTTTGCCCCTCATGCAAAGTCAGCAGGTCGAGGTTCGCTTTCGGTACTGTTGGATAAGGGGGACCAGGCACTCTGGAAGTCCTGTCTGGAGCAGGAAGGGATGATCCAGGAGCTCTTGGGCTGTTGCTCTTTCCAGCGGATCCCGGGTCAACATCCTTTCCAAGAAGTCTCTCAGCACTGGGGAAGTCTGGAAAAAAAAACAAGCAGACGAGTCAGCCCCGTAAAGGAACCAGGCAATGGTTAATTCGACAACAGATTGCTGAGGGAGGTTGGGTTAAAGAGGATGCTGCACGTTTCAGCTTTGTAAGCTTGTTTGTAGGCAGAAACATAACAGGAGATAGGATTTCATTTCAAATATGGTTTTTTTATGCACAATAACAGCTTCCTGTCACAATAGACACAATGTGCACACAGGTTGTTTCTCTTTCATGGGGCCCAGCAAACGAAGACAACGGAACTGCCTGCTGTGTCCTTCCACCTTGCTTTTGTTTCCCATTTTACCTATAAATTCCCATTATTTCTTGCTTTTCTGCATTTCAGCTGAAAACCTCAACAGTCTTCCTGCTCCCTGAAACCCAATGTACATCATTTTGAGTGTGAAAGGTTGATCAATACAGTCTTTTTCTGGCAACAGAGTGTAGAAGAAAGCATTTTTCTACATAGAAAAATACGTAGAAAAAGATTCCCAAACCATTTTTAAGAGTCTGGTAACCTGGTGCAGCCTCTCTAATACTTAACAACAAGAAACTTCAGAGCAGTAGATCAAGAAACCCCCCCTACACGACCTTAATAGGCTTGTCCTTAAAAATATGTGTACAGAGACCTGTGGAGGAGACTCAAGAACTGTTAACAGGCACTGCACATCTCATGCTGGTAATAATCCTCTGTATCATTAAAACTGAGTAAAAAATGAGTTCAGAACACATTTATTTATTTTAATGGCACTAATGACCCATTTAAACTGGGCGCTGGATAACTGAGAGGTGGATGGTGCAACGCTGTTCACCTTGACCTTCCACTTGTGTCCCCAGTGCTCCGAGCGACTTCTCTGTGATGGCAGGAGGGAGAAGGCACAAGACAGCCAAGCATGAGCACCAGGATGCAGCCTTTAGGGATCCCTCCCTCCACAAAGCTGCCTACGGTTTAGGAAGCCCCAGCACTGACTTCAGACGGTGACTGCTGAGCCTCTTGCACCGGGGCTGCCCTAAAGCGGAGGGCTGGATCCGCCGCTGCTGCTGAGCTCCATGGGGGCAACGGGGGCACGCGGAGGACGGGGAGCCTGAGCTCTGCTGGAAGGAAGGCAGTTTGCTCCCAGGGACACTGCAAGATCCTAAAGGACACTGGCTCTCCGTAGGCCTTGGTAGACCCATCGCCCCACACGGACTGCACCCAGGGCACCCAGGCCAGGACTGGCCTCGCACTGGCTCGGGAATCCAAGCACTGGGTCCAGGACGCAAGCTGGGGATTTTAATTGGTGTTGTAAAGGCAAATCTGAGAGACAGCAGCTGCTGCTGTTTCAGTGCACGCTGTTAGTTCAGTGTTCTGCCCTGTTAAATAATTCAGTTTTAGCAGCTGCAGATATTCAGATTAATTGGAGAGGCCAGAGAGCTCTGCAGAAATTATTTGATCTCAAAGGCTTGGACTGAAATGAAAGGAGAACTGTTCTAGTGATGACTAAAAAGGTAATCATTGCACTTCGTATGTCACTGCTAGTTTTTCTTAAGACACCATGAAGCTGAGCTAATCATCAAGGCAGCTGCAGTGTCCTCCATGAGCTCCTCCCTGCTTCGAGCTCCCCTGCTGCGACCACAAAGCAGCCTCTGCAGTCCTGAAAGCTGCTAAGCTGGAAACTCTCAAGGACAAGGAACCTCCCATTTCCTTCCCTGGAAGATGAGCCACTCCACTGACATCAGCCGGAGAGTAACTTTTGGCTCCACCCAAGCCAGCTTTGATTCGCATTACCAGCTTCTTGCCAACTGACCCTAAATTATTTGGGCTATTTCCCAAAGCAGCCACTAGCTGTCAGCAGCAGCCCACATCCTCCGAGGCACCAGGCCCAAACAGTTGCCCCAAAACCCCGTCCTGGCAAGACCACTTTAACAACCAGCTTTGTGGGGAGAAGCTGTTATTGGTGACCATCTCCCTGACCCTCAGCAACTCGCTGTCCTCGTCCTAACCAGCAGGTTCCCAAGTGCTTTGCCAGTACACTCACCCTGTGGAAGTTTTTCAGTCTGGGAGGAGGACTGTCGCGGAGCCTCTTCATTGCTTGGACTGGAGAATCACTGAAATAGGGGGGTTCGCCGTCTACCATCTCTATCACCATGATCCCCAGAGACCAGATATCCACCTGTAGGAGCCAATACCATATCAATACACACCGTTCAGAGCAATATGTCCCTTGCTTGGTTGCTTGCATCAGACTGCTACACCCCACCTATAGCAAACTTTACGGAGAGAGTAAAACATTAACCAGCTTAATTCTACTGGATCCCTGACTACAGCTCAGCAACGAGGGCTTTCCAACCTAGGACTGAGCCATGCCTGTGTTGCAAAGGTCTGCAGGTAACTGCCCATCATACACTTGGCTTGCTGGTAAACAAAGCTGATCAGTCGGCTGCCACCTGCCCCACAGCTTCAGAGCGGCCCTCGGCATCTTCCCTGCTCTCTCCACCTCCCTCGCCCTCCCCTCGTGCCATTCAGGCTGATTTACTGATCTGTATCACGTCACGTGCTGCTTCTTGCCAACACCTGTCCACACTAGGGCAGCTACAGGCCAACTCCAAGCTTCAGGAATATGATCAAGATAAGGTTATACCCTGAAGCAGAGCAAGCTAGATTTTTTTTTTTCTTCTTTTAGGAAATACTGATATTGTCACAATTAAATATGAAGTCACCCTATGATCTCCCTTGAGAAGTCAGCAGTTACTTTCCCATGACACGTCCAAATATTATCTGCTAGTTCTTGTGGTATTAGGGAGCCGTTCCCTTACCTCGGTTGTGTATGGTATCCTTGCAATAACTTCTGGAGCCATCCAGTAGGGAGTTCCTACGAGGGACTTTCTTTTAGGTACATCTTTACTGATCTGAGCACAGAACCCAAAATCTGAGAGTTTTACCTGTGCAACGAGAAGAGCAACCCACCTTGACAACAAATTTTGAACAACCACAAAGGGAAGCACCAAAGATAAAGAAAACAAAGCGGGTAAGAGGATAAGGCAGAAACACAGACAGTGAACAGAGAGGAAATAAACAAGCAGAGAAAGGCTAAACCAGGTGCAGGAAACGACCTGCATAAGGAAGCTTACCCTGCCATCCAGGGTCAACAAAATAGAGTCGCTCTTAATGTCTCGGTGGATGACCCCCTGCGAGTGAAGATACGTGAGAGCCTGCAGCACTGATTCACACACTGTTGCAATTTGCTCCTCGTTCAGCCTGAAATTAAAGAAGAAGGGGTTCAGCCACACTGTCCTGGGCTGCAGAGAGTGCAAGCACACAAATCCTCTTTAAAGGGGCACTGCACTTTTGAAGTTCAGCTGCACAAACCTCTTTTGATTGGCCACGACCATGGCAACGATAAAATTGGCCTGTGCTTAAGAGAATTGCCAAAAACCAAATCAAGATAAAGCCTGGACTTCATCACGACCAAACCTTGTCTGAAGACTACCCTTTACTGTTGAAAGCATTTTTTTGGCCTGACGGTTAGCAATTCCACGTTTGCGTAAGGCTAGTTCAGAGAAATTGCGCTTTAAGCCTTTTATCTAAACTTGTTTCGCAAGACGCTGTTTCAAGCAGTTCTGATAGGCACGATTGCTTCCGCGTGCCAAGATGCTGCAGTGACTGTTGAGACAGCTTTCCTTTTATTTATTTCTTTTATTCACTAGCAGCTAGAGCAAAGCTATTGTTCACTAGGCACATTGCGCAATCTCGCCCAGAAAGGATCTAAAGAAGTAATTTGATGGGGAATGCAGGGTTTCTTTACAGGTCTCATGCAGCTAGATGATTTGGATACTCTTTGTGTATCTAACTAAATACATATAAGATACTGTAATTTCTGAATTTTACAACTCTGTCCGTCCATCAACATGCAACGTGTGAATACGAAGAACCTTATCTTCACAAGCTCTTGCTGTCTGGAACACCACACAGGAAGCCTCACGATCAAGTATGAGTAGAAATGAAAGTTCTCTCCTGTAACTGTGGCCTGTGGCAGCCCACGCCACCCGTTCACACTGACAGAATGGTAGAGGTTGAGTATTGCAAAGACTACCTGGAGAACTTGATTGCAGTGCTTCCTTAGGCCAAACTCAGCTGAGGGCTCAGAAAGGCACATGATACCTCCTCAGATCCACACGTGCAAGTAGGACTGAGGAGCAAAGGGCTTTTGAGGACACTTTTGGTAGACTGCTCCTGCACCTCCTGCCTACAGGAGAGCAACCTCTGCGCACTGACATTCAGGAAGGAATTTGCTAAAGGAGACCATCCCTGAGAGACTGATGCCTTCGGTGCTTTTCTTCGGTACTCTTCCATGCCTCATTCAGCCAAACTGATCGTGCAGCTGCGAGCAGGGCACTGCTTATCATGGCTGCACGGTGCCATGCCAACAGCAGGAACCTATCCAAAGGGTGGCAGAGGCTGCTTTTGCCAGTATGGTTTAAGCTCTGCAGAGGGACAAAAGCTAACCGTGGATTTCTCCAATACAGAACCCAACTGGTCTAGGGATGATGCTTGCTCTTCATTTCATAGCACACAAACAGTGGGAAAAGCTGGTGCCCTCCTAACTCTGTGGTTCTACCAGACAAAAACATGTGTATTTTTAGCTTGCAAGGCACAGAATTTGGTTTCAGACAAGGGACTTCTGAACATAAGAAAGATAACTAGGGGATTTTCTCAATCCTGAAGATGCAAATCAGTTATCACTTGCAGCAAATTTTTAATGAACTCAATAAGGGCATTCTTCTGTCTGAAAAACATAATCACAGAATCATGTTGAGGTTGGAAGGGAACTTTGGAGACCTCCAACCTCCCTGCACAAGCAGAGTCACACAGGGCACATTGCGCAGGGTCACATCCACATTGCACGTGAAGATCTCCAGAGAAGGAGACTCCACAAACCCTCAGCAACCTGCTCCAGGGCTTGGGCACCCTCAGAGTCAAGAAATTTTTCCTCATATTGGGGTCAAACTTCCTCTGTTTCAGTTTGTGACTGTTACCTCTAGTCCCATTGCTGCCCACCACTGAAAATAGTCTGGCCCCACATGACCTTGCAGCTCACTTTTCCTAATTGTTACGGCTATAACACCTCCTATTTCTTGTCTGCAGCAAAACAAGCATTCAGTGAAAGGTTCAAAGGAAGGCTTCATAAAATTACTCACATCTAGGCTGAGATCCCACAACCCCATTCAGTCTAATTGGTGCATATAAGCTAACTGGACCTTCACAAACCTCTTCAGAAGAGTTTTATTTATAGTTCCCTTGGTCTATTAGTATGAGCTAAGAGCAATGGAGCTGCACTTGCCCTGCAATGTCATAACCCAGCATCCTTCAGGACCACATGTTAGCAGTACTAGTCTACCTATAATCCAGTTAAGGTTCTGAATCATGGCAGGAGTTCCCTGCACGAATTTACAGTCTTACTGGATTACTCAGAAACAGAAAGAAGCAGAAGGTGCCCCAGGGACACAGATAAGACAAAATCATCTCAGCTGCATCACCAGAACACTTTGAGAGTGGGACTCTACAGAGGCCATTTGGAGAACAATTTGTTTGCCCTTACAGAAAGGCTTTGGGCATTAATGATTATGAAGTGGATGGATGCAAAAACAAATTTAGGAGAGTGTCCAGTAGCTGTATTTGCTTCTATCTTTAGGCAATGAAATTTGGGATGGGGTCCAGTTCTCAAGGTTCTGCTTCACTTCTCCAGAGCAGTCAGCCACAAATTCCACCTCACTAAGGCTGTACCACAGAAGATTATTTCTGGGTGGTATTTCAGTTACTCAATGAGTTTCCTGGCCAGAATGGAACAGATTTAGTATATGATACTTTTTATGCATACCGTGTTTTACAGAGAAGGTCATCAAGTAAATGAATATTGGACACATGAAGAGATCACTGCTAAAATGTATTCCCTTCTTCTACATCAGAAGTGTTATCACATATTTCAAACGGATCAACAGTTATGAAGCGTAGTGGTTTGAGGGCACTGCAATCATAAGCATCAAGCTCTCTTGGGAAGACCATTCTCCCCAGAAATCTCCACTCTGCTGCTCTTGCCTCTCAGGTAGGGACATGTGTTGGTGGCTCAGGGTTCTGCTTCCTACCTGATTTGAGACACGATGTCTGTAAGGGCTCCCCCCGGCAGGAATTCCATCAGCACCCAGAGCTCCTCTCCCACTAGGTAGCTCTTGTACATCTCTACTACGTTGACATGCTGGTAGTCCCTCATTATCACCACCTGGAATAACACAAGGGACAGAGTTCACCACCACTGTGTCACTACCCAAACTCAATCTTCTTCCCCACAAAGGAAGCACACAGCACCCTTTGAGCACAACGCAGAACTCACCCAGTCATTCGGTCTCTTGGTACCAGCGTTAAAAGGAAGGTGTCTCTTGCTCATCCCTTCCTTCTACTCCTGTGTCCACCATG
The DNA here is from genome assembly GCA_013398735.1 of Nothocercus julius. Lineage (NCBI taxonomy): Eukaryota > Metazoa > Chordata > Aves > Tinamiformes > Tinamidae > Nothocercus > Nothocercus julius. The sequence continues at coordinate 256,382 of VZSV01000328.1, read as the reverse complement.
GCTTTCTGATGGACAGCAGAAGCCCATGTCTCCTTGCTCTACTCACCTCATTAAAAAGGAGCTCCCGGCGCTGCTGCTTCCTGAGATCCATCATTTTCACTGCCACCTGTCGCCCCGAGTGCTTCTCTCGAGCGATGCAGACAATTCCTGTGGACCCTTCACCGATTTTCACGTAGTTCTCCAGCAAAGTCCGAGGGTCTCCTTGGTCCACCACCATCCTAAGGGCAGCTTTGAACTGCTCATGAGTCACAACCACCGGGTCCTCGCCAGCCAGCTGCCCTTTCACAGAAGAGTCCTGAGGAAGGTGGAGGTTGCTGGAACTTGTCTGAGTCTGCCGGTTTCTAGGAGACCCTGCTGGCGATGGTCGGCCCTGGGGCAACGCAACTGCCTGCTCCACCGCCGGCGACTTCTGGGGCGTTCCAGCCTCCGAGATCATCCTGGGGAAATCGGGTGCCGGCTGATCGGGTGGAAGGGACTGGGCTTTGGCTGCAAGGCTGCGTGGTGAGCCCCATTGCTGGGGCCTGAAGAACGTGTTAGGCTTGGAGAAGAATTCATATGAAAGCAGAAGAAAGGAAGAAAGTGCTGGTTAGATTAACAAGAGATCAGCTGCATGTTAGGCCATACTGGCCTGATGCATTTTGTAGCAGACTGGAATAAAGAGCTCTAGGTTCTTGACTCCAAACCTGCACAGGATAAGCTGCATGACCCTGTAGTTTCAAGAATCAGTGACAGGATGGGTGCTACATTTTGGGGACATGCAAATAGAGGCACTTTAGGGGAAGGCCCTGTCTTCAGTGAGCTGGATCTTTAAAAAAAAAAAAAAAAAAAAAAAGAAAAAGAAAAAGCTGCTAAAGAGCATTCCAACCTTGCCACCTAAACACAGGGGTAATCTGACTTTCAGCGAATTTGAAAATCCTGCATCCCTCCATGCCTCTGATGTTCCTATATATAAAAGGAGAAGAGAATTCATGCCAGAGCTGTAAATTACTTTGATGTCTTGGCCTAATTCCCTTTGGGTAATTACATTCTGCCTACTTAAAACCCTCCCCGTGCCTTCCACGGGTACCTGCGGAGTGCAGTGGTTGATCAGACACAGAATCAGACCTGAGCAAAGCCCCATGAACCAGAAGGGCTGTAGGTGACCCGGTGACACCTGCAGCTCCATACACTGGCTACCTGGACACATTAGTGACTTGTCCCTGGCCTGCAATGACTCTGACTTAACAGCGCTCTGTCCTGAAGCACTTGAGGCTCCCTGGAGACTTCCCACTCACAGAGCCAAGCAGGCCCAGCCCTGTTTACATTGCAAGACCTAGTGAGATCGCAGTCAGAGGTAACGTGGCTTCGGGATATGCATTTCCATGCCAGTGCTTTGCATGGGTCTCCGTGAAGCATGAAGCTGAAGTACTAATACCCACCCTGCCCGTGTTGGTGAATTAAAATTCAACAACATCTAGCATGGTAGGTATGAGGTAAGTTAGTGGAGCAGACAAGGCAGCAACTTCAGAAAGAGCAAACCAGTCATTTGTATCACAGGACAAAATAAAAACTTCAAAGGATCAGGCCCTTCTGTCTCACCAAACAGACAGAGTATTAATAGAAGTTAATAAGGTGGCTATGGGAACTCAACACTGCCAACAGAGAGATTTTAAAGACAGCCCTCATTTTCTCTGTCTCGGAGAGAAAGTAATTGTATAGAATTTAATTACACACACTTTGGTTTTTAATCAAAGGCTTTTGACAACAGGAAAATCTGCAGAAGTCTAACATGGATGTGGCTCTCACACACCCCCATACCCTGATGCGCGAGACCGTGATTTGGTAGGTGCTGGTATCAGCATTGCAGTGCTGGAGTGCAAAACACAAACTGCCTGTCCCAAGTCACTCACGGCCTCCTCCTACACCGGCTCCACCCCTGCACTCCTGCGGAGACACGCTCATAGCGAGGACTTACGTACTCCTCAGTTCAATTATTTTTGCCCTCTTGAGCCCAAACAACAACAAAAAGTGTTCTTACACAACCTCGAGCATGTGAAAGGACACAACGTGCATGCAAGCTCACACATGTCCATCCAACCACCTCGAAGTATTATTTCCTGCTCTGGTAATTTGTCAATCCCTGTGCCCGCATTTTCAGCCCGTAGACATGTTGAGATGTTACTAGTCGTTGCCCTCCTATCCCTTATGTTGGGTCAAGAGCGAAGAGCACGGCACCATCGCGATGCATTTACTCCATTTCGTCTGTCATCAGGCATTGCCTACACATCACAGCTACACGTCATCTTTTCCATACCAAGGGAGCCTGAGATTTTCATCACTGGGGGCTATTAAGACCAGCTTAGATGAACAATGGTCAGCATTGACCCAGATCCTTCACCGGACCAAGCTGATGAAGAGGATTAACCCCAAGGTCTTTCTTACTCCTTTTGCTAAGTAGCTCAAGGACAAACTCCCACAAGCGCATGCAGCCCCACTGGTAGCCTTTCCTCCTCCTTTAAGAGTGCAGAGGTAACATAAAGATGCTCTTGCTGGAGAAGGAAGAGGTGCTCAGTGCTTCTGAGGGCTCTGGCTACTACCCATCAGCCTAAAGTCACTGAAACGGCAGGTAAACCTGATTTGCGCTACCCAAAAACTGCATTCCTTTAAAAATCCCACTCCCAGGTTTGGTCAGAGGTTCTTGCCATCTTCTTCTGACTGTTAGAAATTAGCCTGGCTTAACATCAGCTCGAGGCATCAGTGCAAGTCCTCGACATCTGTGCAAGGACATGGAGTCAGCCTGCGATGAATTAGAAGCAGTGAAGGGCTGTGTTTCCTATCCAGTAGCAGTAACCAGAGCTTTCCTCTTAGTGTGATAAAACTGGAGTCATCCATTCACAGGGCATTCTTCCTGAGGGATATGGAGCTACGAGCCCTGCCAAAACCCAACAGTCAGAGCTCCTGTTTGACAGTCCTGTTAATGCAAACGTTTCCGTTGCGGGCCGATCGGCCAACACAGCTGTAACCAACCAAATTGGCACAAAGTAGTTCTATCTTACACAGGCAAAAGCATTTATCACTACTGCAAATTACAGCAAATTTTCAAACAGCCAAGGCACATTTATGTTAGTGTAAATGCACTTAACTTACGCTTTTTCTACTTCAGAAAGGCAAAAATGAAAAAGTCACCTGCCTCCTTCCCAACCTGGCCCCTCCCAAGTGCAGCTCTGCCAATAAGCCTGAAGATGTGGCAGCAAATCTGGGCTATACATAGCAATACATGCTTCGAGGCCTGTAAAGACTATAGGTTTCCTCTGCTTCGGCCAGAACTACCTCAATTCCACCATTAATCATAGCGCTAACGTTGTTTGCAGCTAAAATTGTTCAGCGGTGCAAGGAAGCTCTGGAAATGCAATGGCAACACTGCACACGTCTAAAAATACTGACTACCTTTAGCTGCAGGGAAGGGCCCGACTTGTTTGAGCCACCGGACGAGGAGAACACGCTTCGCAGCAGCCTTCTCTTCAAGCTGTTCTCCCGTGATTTGGAGCTGGGACTGCCCTCTCCCGAGGGCCTGGAGGTTGCCTGTCCCCCGGGGCAAGCTTGAGGCCAGGCTTCGGAGCTCTTTTTTGCAGGGTTATCACTCTCCTCCACAGGTAGTGCGAGGGCGTGCTGCAAAGCGGAGCCGCGCTGCACGTAGCTGCCATCAGCACCTTGAAACTCTGACGGCCCCAGGGACTGGGCTTTCGTTACCATGCCGTTGGGATGGGGCTGTCCGTCTAAGCGGGGCTTATAATCCGGCCACATGGTCTGCCTGCGGGTCACCTTGCTTCCACCGTTGCAGTTGAGGTAGTTTCCGTATTTGTCTGCCCAGTCTGCTTCTGGGCTCTGAAGATACATGTCTGGGGGTCTGTCTTCCCCCAGGAGCCCAAGGGACTGAGCCCTCCTCCTGCTGGTGGGGCTCCTTCCGCGCAGCGTGTTGGAGCTGATGGCAGAAAGCTTCTGGATGTCGCTGAGGATGCCAGAGATGTAGCCTTCCACCTGCACGGTGCTGCCCCTCACCACCGTCTGTGAAACAGAGGCAAAGTGGGGAGAAGCCAAGTTAGAGCTCTGCAATTTGAGGTTCAGTGCCTGCCGACAAGAAGTTCCATTTGCCAAGCCAGAGGATGCAAGGAATTGGGGGGAAAGGGCTGAGGGAGTAGGGGTGGGCCTGCTCATTTACTGAGGGGGAAAAGGAATTGCTGGGTTTACCAGCTTTAGTAGTACAGAGGTAGCACCGCTTGCTGCCTGAGCAATGAAGCTCTTCTGCTGCACCCATATGCCAAAGGGCAGTATAAGAGCAAAGTTAGGGTGTTTTTAGCCCTCCCAAAATTCTTGTGCTGAGCTCCTGCTATCCCTGAATTAGGCTCCGTAGGCCCCCAGTACAAGGTTCATCTCTCCATAAGTTGTCATAGGCCTCCTTTAGTCCAGCTCTAACTCTGGTTTGCTACGATTTTTGCTAACGCATCTTGCTCCTGACCAGCGAAGCCCACAGCGTTCCAGCACCGCATCCCTCCTCTGTCCTGCCAAGCCATTATAATTAAAAGAGATGAGCACAGGGTCACAGCAGCTCGCAATTGCCTTGTAAGCAAACGATGAAGAACAAGGCTTCCATCCAAGCAAGCAACAGCACAAGTAGCGCACTTGAAGCCGTTGGTATATTCTGTAGTCTCCTATTTGTTTATTCGGGAGCTGAGGCACACACAGAAGCTTTTTTAGTGCTGGCAACCCAAACGCTTCATTTCTTCATGGAAATTCACAGTATAGGATCACTCCTACTCTCTGCCTGAAGAAAATCCTTCCCTGGAGTGATGGCAATCTCCTGTTTGCAAACTAAATGCCGGGGGCCTTCTAGAGATGCTTGAATTAATTACACCAAGCCTAATATTTAGTCGGTGCAAAACAGCAGCTTCGGCAGTTTCAGCGCTGCCACGGTGCACAAAATGAGCACCTGGTTTGTGCCACGTCCAAAAGAGGAAGGTGGGGTAGAAAGATTGTGTCAAACAAAGTGAAAAAAAGGACAATTCAACTCATAGCATGGAAATTTCTGCTGTTCATTGCTCATGTAGCAACACATCTCCTTCGGCGTGTGCACCTTCCTCCCCAGCCCAAGTAAACAACCTGCTTAAGGCATCGACTCCTCAAACTGGTTCCATTGCTTTTGCACCAAACCTGACAGGGCAAAAATACCAAAACAGCCAGAAATCCAGCCCCTAAAATGTGCCACAGGTGTGGGAAAAGTCTTGTGCTGAAGACTTCATAGAAACTGAAGACTGATTTCAGCTTCTCTGACTGTTGCAGTTGGTTAGGAGGAGTAAATAGGTGAGTTGGAGCAGAAATAGATGTAATGTCCATGTCCCCAAGTCACAGAATACTCATCAGGACACATCCAAACCATTCCTCATGCTTGCCCAGGGCAGCATTTGCTTATGGTTCAATATTTCTCCAATTAGGAAAAAAAATAACTCAAGTTAGAAGAAATCTCCAGATTGAGATCAAGATTTGATCCGATCGTCCTTCTGAATTAGTCCAAGTTTTGCCCCACTTGGTCTCTAAAGGAAAGTTCTCCAAGGACAGAGATGCTGTGGCCTCTCCAGGCAACACATTCTAGAGCTTCCCTCACCTCCTGGTTTAAAAATAAGTGATATTTAAAAAAAATAAAACTCTGCTTTTACAAGCAAAGCACATGAAAAAGAAAAAAGGAAAAAAACAAATGAAAGTTGAATCAAGGACTCTGCCCTCTTGGAGCCCCATAACAGGCTTAGCCTAATGGGGCCATCTAGCCCCAAAAGAAAAAAAAAAAAGAGGGAGGGGGCAGGAAAAAAAGGTGTGTTTTTAGTATTGGAATCACTAAACAGGAGTTTATTCCAATGAAGTTTGACAGAAATAATCAACTACATGATGCAGTCTGACAGAGTATTTATGCTTAATGGGAAAGAAAACCAACAGTACGAGTTTAACTTCTGCTTTAGTTTTTGAAGACAGTTGCTTATTCCAGTCTTGTTCTCCTGAAGTTTTGCAACTCCTCCCAGCTTTTACCAGCTGCAGGTTTAATGAGCTTATTCTCTATCCCATTATTCAAGTCATGGATGAAAGTGCTGACCAATACCAGACTCGAGACAAACTCCTGTAAATATCTTTCTGCATATTTCTGTGGTGTCAGTGACACCTCAAACTACACTTTGAACGTATTTTTCCTCCTACTTAAGAAAAACTTCCCTAGTTTGCTCTAGGACTGTTATGGATGGCACTATCAAGAGCCACACTGAAGTCAAGATGTGGGAGATCTATCATTTCTTCCTGACCCAAAGCCTGTTACCTTGTCACTGAAGGAAACTGGGTTGCTTGATATGACATGTTCTTGACAAATCCATGCTGACTGCTAGCTATTACCCTGTAATCTTCTAAGAAGTGCTTGCAAATAGATTGCTTGGTTATTTGTTCCAGTTTCTTTCTGGAAACTGAAATTATTCTGACTGATCTGATCAGATTCCTCGATTTTCTTAGGCCCAGCTGACTTGAAAGTATCTAACTTAGCTAAGAAGTCTCGTGTGTTCCTTTCTTATTCCAGCCTAAGTTCTTACTCCTTTGTGCTGCTGTTAATTGTGCTAGCCCACTGATCACGGTTAACCTTTTCAATAAAGACGGAAGAAAAATCATTAAACATTTAAGCCTTCTCAGTGTCATCCGTTATTAGCTCTCTCCCACGATAAGCATGAACCACTTCTCTCCCTCGTCACTGTCCTCCTCCTCAGCGCATTTGTGATCCGTTTCCTTAGTGTCCTTTAGGTCCTTTGAGAATAGCATCTCTCTTTCTGGGTCTTGGCCTTTCAGTTTTGTTCCTACATAAATTGCTTTTTTCCTTGCCCTTTATGGCTTGACCTAGTTTCCACCCTCCTGAGCAATCCTGCTGCATTTTACACTCATTACAGAGCTCCTGATCTGACCAACTTGGGCTCTTATTACACATGCTATCCCTCCTCTGCACTAGGGGTCCTATCTCCTACTACATTTTGAACCTCAAGGTAGATTCAGGTCCCCATAAAAGACAGGGGACCTCTCTTTTTACCATCTTTTTACCTCTCTATAATACCTCCTCCCTTTTTCTTTAACCTCTTCTTCCTGAGCAAGTATTTCTTAAATTCTTTAATCAGTATTCTGCTCAAAGATCCTGATACGCTATTTAAATTCTAACTTGAATTTTGCATTAACATTTCCAGGCAGTTCCTTTCACTCACCACATTTTAAGCATCTGTACACTAAAAACTACATTCAACATTAAACATTCAACAGGTTGACAATTATTTTCCTTTACATCCTTCCTGAAATCCAAGCAGTGATACCTCTATTTTACCACCCACCCATCAGATTTTAGGCCCTGAAGGGCCTTCCCGCAGGTGACCAAGACTTTAAACACAATAACTCTGTCACCATCTTTCATTGCCTTTTTCAAGAGGTTTTCATGAACCTCTTGGCTTGACTTTCTTCACACACCAGGTCCCTACAGTCACCTACAAACACACAGTCTACTGATACACGCTATCAATGGCCATCCAAGAAAGATAACCATCTAAAGCCACCTGTGTACAGGGATCAGTGACTTGTTGCTCCCTAGTGAAGGACTTGCCTGAGAAAAATTGTCCTGACTACTAGGTCCCACTTTCTGTTTAACTCCTATTTGATAAACTTTTCTCATCTAAATCTGACTTTAGTTTAGGGTTGACAGTTCTGAAAGGCCAGTAGATTGAGTTCTCACTCAGCAGTAAAGAAAAAGCTAAATTCCCTTTTGCGTTTGCACTCATTCAACGACCAGGAGCAAGCCAGAAGCCAGCCACCTGGCTCCCTCTCTTTCATTGAGCCACCCATGAACGGCAGGCTTGGGCTGCCCAGCTCTCTCCCACTCGGGCTTCCCTCTCAACTCCATCTCCAGCCAAGTTGGCTCACCCACGGAATGACAAACCTGCTAAAATGGGTCCCTCCGCGGACTCTCCTCTTCCCTTCGCCCTGTGCAATAGTGACACATCCTAGTCCTTGAGAGCTTTCACAGGTCCTTGCGTTAGTGGCAGCTGCCAGCTGGTGAGTTGAACAGCCACACTACCACACTTTAGAGCACTGCTGTCCGTTATTTCTGATGAATTTACCATTTCTCCAGAAGACGACAGTGATATCAAAGCCCAGTCCCTCTCATCCACTGAATTTCTTACCCTGCCTTGAGTATAGATTGGCTACTGGGAACATTGCCTCAACTTGGGCCTCCCCGCTCATCCAGTGAACCGAACGATAATAATTTTCCTCTTACCTTCATAGGCTGGAGTTGCAACCGGGTGATCCTTGACGGGTCGACCACGGGCTTTGGCCGCCTCAGCGTGTCTAGAATATTCTGCCATTGAGGTGGAAGGCCCACAAATTTGCCCTCCTTGGGGTCAAAAGAAGTGTGGACTCGGTGCTCAAAGTTCTGCGGAGCTGAGATCTCAGGGCGTTTCTTCTTCTTTTTGCGGAACATGATGCCTGAATCAGAGGAAGAAACCCCATTAGTACTCCTGAAAGCATAGGAATGACCCGCCCAGTCAGTAGCATCATATATTAGTTACATGAATTAATTATATTATGGATGTCCCCTAGTGACAAGCACTTCAACCATGTAGCTGACATGACCACGTGATTTTTGCAGACATGGAAACTGAGACAAAGAGGGAGCAATGACTTGCTCAAGACCACCCAGCAGGTCAGTGGCTGAGCTGGATGTAAACTTCTGGGATTTCTGATGTCCTTTCCTGGGCTTTATCCGCTGTGAAACAGTGCTTCTATTTCAGAAAAAAAAACACAACCAGCTACTATAACTGTGGCAGAGCTCCTACCACTTTGTTTCCTTTACTTTCATAAATTTATTTTGTCTAGTATAAAAATTAAACAATATGTAGTAGATACAGGTTTACATTTTACAAGCTTGTCCTTAGTGTAAAGGTTAGTCTTTAGAGTCCAACCAGTAAGGCAGCACTGATTTAGCCCACTGAAGAGGGCTCAGACTGTCTTCTCACTGATTATTTAAGACTACACAGAATAAGTAATATACATTTGAGTCCTGTTTAAGGTCAACAGAGCTGCTGCCAAAGGAAGAGCTGCCCAAGACTCATTATGGATCTATGTTTTTCTAGCTTAGAAAGGAGGAGTTAGAGGAAAGAGAAAGAGGGAGAAAGGGGGGAGATTGAGGGAAAACAGCAGGTAGCTGAGGAAGCTAAAATTGATAACTAAGATTCCTTTTCCTTGCGGGCTGAAAGATACAAGTTATGTGAACAACCATTACATCTACAAGCCAAAAACAGCTAACACTTGAATATCCCCAAGCATGGGAGGAGTTCAAAAGCTGAATTTAGACTTTATAGCACCCTCCCCCCTCCCAAAAAAAAAAAAAAAAAAAAAAGATGTAGAGAGAAAATAAACAAAACTTTGGGGCCTTCTTGAAATTGGGAAGATATGAAGGAAAAAGCAGAACAGGAGCTCCATGTGCAATCACAGAGCTACAACCATGTTATAGTGAGACACGGTGAGACAGCTTGCATAGCTGGAAGAGTCTGAGGGGTGGACAGATACAACTTCTTCAGGAAAGAGGCACAGGGGAAATGGGGGAAGATAGTCCCCTTTCCATGAACGAACTGCTCGGATGTAGGGAGATCTTCTCTGGAGAGCCAGACTTTTCACAGCAGCACCGTAGTGGGAGGATGAGCAATGACATGCCTAAGTTGAAACACGGGAGGTTCCAAATGGAAAGCAGGAAACCTTTTTCATAATTAAGGATAGTTGAGCATTGGATGCACAATGCATAGGATGGACTGAGGTAAGCCCAAGCAGAAACCCAGTGCCAAAACATTTTAGGTAATTCAGTGCTAAAGCTCTCTAGCTTGAGAAAAAGCTGGGCAGCTTTAGCTGGTAGATATAAATTGTCTAAAAGAAAATGGTTTATGCTGTTCCCTTTCCTCCAACAACTTTCTGCTTAGCCATCTATACTCAGCCTTCTGGGGGCAGAAAGCCTCTAGAAGGGTTTTCAGGTGCTATTAGAAATAAATTGTGTGAAATTCCCACCTTGCTTTGGACAAAGTTTATAGACACTAGAGTATCTGTATTTAAGCTCTTCTTTGGGATTACCTGGAACAATGAAATACAACCCTGTAACTATCTTCCTCTTAAGGTTGATTGTTCCGAGGGTTCTGATACAATAGCTCTTTTCCCCACAATTTTTATTTATTTCACTACCTGAAAAATAGTTTCAACCAGCCTTGCCTGCTGGCAGGACCCTGCGCTTGCCCATGTTGAACTTCATGAGGTTCGTCTCTGCCCAGCCCTCCAGTCTGTCCCGGTCCCTCTTCATGTCCGCACAGACCCCCGGGGTATCAGCCACTCCTGCCAGTTTGGGATCATCAGCAGTCTTGCTGAGGGTGACACTGGCCCTTCATCCAGGTCATGGATGAAGAAGTTGAACAAGATGGGAGCCGGTACCGACCCCTGTGGGGCTCTGCTCCTTACCAACCTCCAAGTAGATTTTGCACTGCTGATCACAGCCCTCCAAGCTCTGCCATTCCACTGATTCTGTTTAAACCATGGTTGTAGATCAATTACTGTTAAATATACAGGGAATACTGACTACGACCACCACATCTGTGCAATACAGTCCCAGCTTATGACTTGCTTTTCTGCACACTGTTGGGTGCAAACACACAGGTGAAATACGATGGCTGCTGTGGAGGAAGGGACGTGTTCTGGTCACTGCTGGGATTGAACAACTTATCTCCAAGGTTAATTTTGCATTAATATTAGCACTGACCTCTCACTAATATTGCTTAAGGTAAGGCATCATAGAGAAATACAGAGAGGTGCAGACAACCTCCTCCTTGACATCAGGTAAGGATTTTTGCCACCTTCTTCATGTTCGTAGTGATCCCTTGTCCCCCTGCAAAACCCTTGATTTGCCAATGTCAGAGGTGCAGAATCCATAAAGCAACAGCGTGCTGTGCAGTAAACACACACACACATTTCTAGGAGCCACTGGCCTCAAAAATCAGCACACTTTATGCTATGCCCTTCATCCAGGAGCCTACTGGAGATGCCTTGTAGCTGAAAAAGGGAACGAAAAAAGGCCAAACAATCTTTACTTGGAAAGCACTCCAGTGGAAATCCAAGCACGTTTTAAGGGAGAGCTTATGGGTAAGAGGCAGGCAATCCTGGAAAGAGAAGATACTGTAATAGCTGGTGGTGCCCATACTATGTAGACCAACAGCTGGTGATGCTGAGGGGCTCTTATAGCCTGCAAGGAAAGCAGGAATTATATCTGCAGTATTATATGCGGTGCTTCCATTCCTCATCGTTGACTACATGTCAGTCATGACAACTGCTAAATCCTTGATCCACCAGAACAGGGGCATTTCCACACAGAGTGAAGTTACTGTTTTAACCCATATCTTTCCTTCTCTGGCTCCTGCTCCAGCACTCGCAGCTTCATTCCTCAGCTCATCCTCATAATATCAAGATGTGCAGGGCAGAGAACTTGCTGCCTTTCAAGCTGACTTATTAACTGCTTCACGTGGTCAGGGGTCCTGTAAAACGAGCTATAACAAATGCCATAACCATGAGCATTTGTAGTATGGGGAAGGGGAATGCTCCTAACTGAACTATCAGATTAAAAAATGCTCCCTATTAAAACCTGGGTGATAATTCGGTCCCAAGTAGAACAGTGGCTGCATGCCAGGATATTAGTTTGCACAAACATAAACACCACGTCTGTGCATTTACAGTAAATCACTGCACTTGTCAGTCAACACCTGGAACACACTTACTTCCCATATAGAAAAACATACTTCCTAAGCCCAGATAGAAGCAGCTACTCAGTTCCTGGACAATATTAGGGTGACTAAGTGACATGGCCTGCACCTACCTTATTGACTTGTAGCAGAACTCTTAAAAACAGCAAAATGTAATCAAATCCAAAAACAATATGCCCATGGACACCTAATGACATTTGCTTTATATGGTCAGCATGAATCTTTGATCATAAAGACGTTTCCATATCAGACAGGTGGTTTAAAGCTACGCTGCATTAAGATCAAATGAAATTCATACACTAAAAATAGTTATTTGAAATCCGGTGGATTGCAATAATCTGTGTGGGTTTTGCCTTTCATTGAGCAGGTCTGTATTTAACCAGTCTCCTTCCACTTTGTGCTTTGCATGCAAGAGCTATTTATTTGTATTTCCAATACCCGCCTAGCGAATGTTTAAATAAAATCAAACATAAAACAGGCCTTTTTCTAATCCAGGAAGAAATTCCTAAGACTGTACTATGCATATAAAATTTAGATTTTGTAAATCAAGCCAAACCTGTATTTACACGCAGACAACATCCCTTCAATATAACAACACAAATACTGTGACACTGATATTACAATAATCTAGCAGACTCCAGTCTCTCATTCACTGCTGACAACTGTATAAGAAAGGTTACAGGCATAAATAATAAAAGTCACTACCACAAGGCACAAGCGGTCGGAGATGGAAATGCTCTCAGCGATCCCTTCCTGCTGCCTGGGAAACCACGTTAGGTTTTTTCAACTCCAGCTAGAGCTGCTCCTGGGTGATACAGTTCCCAAAGCTGTCACATCTGCCAGTGAGCAGGAGGGGGAAAAAAAAATCCCTCAGCCAGCAGATCCCGAGAAGCTGGGGGAGGGATCGGTTGCGAAAGGAGGAGCAAAAAGAGAGAAGGGTCAGGCCCAGATGAGAGAAAAGGGGTGGGAAGATTAGGGATGGAAGAGGGGAAGGAAAAGGGAAGTGGCATCGCAGGGAGATGGGCAGCTGAGGAGCAGAGAGGCACGAGAGAATAATCAATCCTGCTCCAAAATAAAGGACATGAAGCTTATCAGGAATGGCTGCTCCAGAGTTCAAATAGTCAGGCCAAAAAGGCAGCGTGTTTTGCTATTTAATCTGCCTCACCTTCACCTTATACACACACAATTCCATACCCCATCAGCGTGCGTATATATAAATATACACACTGTGCTCCTACACTCTCACGCACACCCGATGACAGCGAGACGGCAGAGAGCTGCTTCGGTCTCACTTGCATCGCTTGCCGTGGAAGAAAAGGAGCTTTCCTTTCCCTCCCCCTCCTCTCTGCAGCAGCTGAACTCGCCCCTCAGCGCTCATTCCCCGCTATCGCGGACCTGGACACGGCTTGCTAAATTCCTCCCTGCCCGGGCGAGAGATAACGCTGGGTGCCTGGGTGGAAGCAAGCAGTTCCCATGGTTTCCAAATACTCCCCCAGCTGATCCGCCACCCTGCGGCGGCAAGGCAGGAGAGAGGGGGGTGGAAGGGAACAGGGACCCTTCCTCCAGGACCTGTCCCATGCAGAGAGTGCAGAGCCAGAAGATGAAGAAGGTGCCGAAGAACTCAACAATTAAAAGGAAAAATCGTGTTTCCAGGCTCTGCTATGCAGCTCGCAGCCACGTAATACGTTTCGAACTCAGTGCAAGCTAAATATGCCCTTATCAATGCACGGTGCTGGCATATGTGCATATGTTCATGCATATGTATGGCTGAGCATGCATACATGGCATTTTGCTGCGTGTCAAACCTTCCGAAATCCTAATGTTTACCCTCCCGAGGTTTCTGATGTGCTCACTATTTATAACCAGCCACAGGTCCTCACAGCATTTTGCAAAGAAAAACTCTGGGCTCCTTCCCCAAGGAGCTTGCAGATCCAAAACGGAACTTTAGATGGCCAGAAAGGACAACCAAGGAGGGACGCAAGGAAGCGCAAGAGGGAAAACGGCCCGAGATCCGACGCGGGACCGGCTCGCGTGGAGTCCGGCTGTGTTGGCTCCCTCCGTGTTCGTTTGCAACATCAGCTTCAGTTTATGTTTAATGGTTTATGGTTTATGTTGTTCGCTCCCCAGAAGGAAGGCTGGGTGCCTGCCCGCTCTGCCATCGCTTCCCCCATTTCCAGCCCTTTCCTTCCACTCCTCTTTCAGCCCCCCATCCCCAAGAGTAAAGCTATACGTCCGAGTCAACGGCTCTAATGCTCTAAATCCTGCGCAAACACACACACGAGCACGCAGATTAATATTGCATTAGACACAGGCTTAGGGAGAGACATATTTGTTATGTTGCTGGGCTTATTTTTGCCAAGTGAGAAAAAGCACACAGCCGCTCGACCTTTTTTGCCTCCCAGGAATGGGGTGCAAAGGCTACAGTGCTGCCTCTTCCTCCCCTGCCCATTTCTTCGCTCATAAGCTGGGACTAAAACCTGAAACTCGGCCAATGCTTATGCCCAAGCTCAGTTTGGATGCTGCTCAGCGACGGCCTTCTAATTGTGCTTTAGCTCTACTGAACCAGATTCATCCTGGGCCGTCTGCGAGCGCATGCGAAGGAAAGACCTCGTGAACTTTCTGAAACCAGCACAGGCACGTTGCACACGCTCACGGGCTTGGCCCCTTGCTAAGGAACACTCCTTCCCATTATTTACAGCCTCTCAGGAATCCCAGCTCAAGCCACTGTCCCACTGTGCCAGGCTCTGTGAAGACAGTCCCCACGCTCCCAAATTTTCATCCAAACAGACAAAAAGGAAGGGAATTATTAACCTCATTTGCAGGCAAGACAGGAAGAAATGACTCTGCCAGTTTCTTCCAGGCTATGTCTAGATGAGCAAAAGTAGAAGAGCTTCCAGGTGCGTCTGCTGGCTGCTTTTTAACTCAGTATCGAGGCCAGATGCAGGCCCAGCAGCCCCTGCCTTGCATGGAGGGCAAACCTGGGTGTGCAGCGCAGGTGAGTGCCAAGACCTGCCCTGACCACGCGTTTGATCTTGACATCGGCAAGTAGGACGAGACACCGTGACCAAAACTGGCCGCACAGGCACCAAGATCACACCGAGCCTCGACTGCAATCACACGCCTTCATTAGGAAATTTGCTATAAGGCACTATAATGCTCCCGTCCCCCCTGCCTGACCTTTTAAGCAGTTAGTGTGGATATACAGTGTCATACAGTGCTGCACTAACGCCTGTCTTACACACAGGCTCCTCTGTCCCATATCCAAAAAGGAACTGCAATGATTCAATTGGGTTTACTTGATGTTATTTTGCTACAAAGGATGCATGCAGGGTTAAAAACAAGAGGCTTTGTTTTGTTGTTAATCCACAGTATGAAAGAGCTTCAAAACAGCAGGGGAAAGAAGAGGGAGAGGAGGTTTGAGGCTTCAGTCTCCACTGTCTCCTGTGGCAGTTTATAGACCCATTCAAACTGAACATAAAAAGAGCTACCAAGACTAGAGCGAGAGCACTGTGCACTATCCCTGCAAAAATTCCCAGGAATAGCAATTCTCGCACATTAGATACAAGGTTATGTCAGGTCAAAGTGAAAGGGGCCACATCTGGCACGCTGGGTCACGTGGCACGCAGAGGAGGCTGCATCTGGAGGCCACGCTGCTTTGAGCACAGCCCTTCAGACACCCAGAGCCACGTCTGGTTATGGAAGGGAAGCTGTAGCTCTGGGCTGCGAACGCACAAGATGCCTCGCTGCAGGGAAGTGCGAGCCCGGGGCCAAGCGTAGAAGATGCAAGCGTTGTACTTTCTTCCAAACAGTGGTAGAAACGAAGTCTTACTCCCTATTTATGGTCGTGTCTACAAAAGTGAGGCAAAGGTATAATTACTACCAACAAACTACAAGGCAGGTGTTATCTCCATGGGACAACTGATGGGAAAACTGCAGCCTAGGCAGCAGGCCTTAAAACAGATTAAACAGACCAGATTAAAGCCCATGGCTTGGCTGACACTCAGTGCGTGGCTACTGCCACTACCTGAAACCACCTATAAGGAAATATAAACCATATCGGACCAGGCTTCATCTCCCAGGGACCATCAGCTCTTCTGCTTAGTTCAGAAAGGAAAATATACTTGCCAAGAATATGTGCCTTTGCATTGCTCCCCAGGTGTTAAAACTTGCCGTGCACTCATAGTGGAAGTAAACCTACCATCATCTTCAGCTACCACTCTCTTCCTCAAGAAGTTATAAAACAAGCTAATTCCTAACACTATACATTCAATGACTCCACCCTTAGGATAATGTAATTTTGTGGAATTATTTTTGAGGGAAACCTATTGCAGCTTTTAACCCACTGACACTCCATGCTCACACTTGGTTCTTGCGGGAGGCAAATGGAAGATCTACCTCAAACCAACAGCAATATCACTAACGATCAAGTTTCGTTGCTACCTAGAGATGATGTTCTGTATATGTACAGACCTGACGGGCAACTCGGGGTGATGAGACCTCAACACATGGTGCTGTTGCCACCTCGAGAAACCAGTCCATGAAACGCAGAACTCGGAACTGGAGCTGGCTAGCCCAAGCCATTTTAAGGAGTTTGTGAACAAATGAAACAAGACAAAACAAAACAAAAGTGCTCCTTTTTTTTCTATCCTGAGACAGAACAGACAAACCTTTAGAGTGCTTCCGCTTCTTGTGAATGAAAACCATTTTGTGACCAAGCAAGGTTCTGTGTCGCACTTCTTCAAGCCTTGGCAATAGGTCCCAAAAATACTTTCCAGGTGTAAGTATACACACAAGGTTGTACTCACACCCATCCTGACAGGAACAACCCATATACAGGAAGAGATTGGCCTCCTTGAAGTATTTACTAATCCAAGAAACTACTTGCTGACAGCTCTTGCCATTATTTGATCAGCTGTCTTTGTTACTAGATACATAAACCATTGCTCACGCTGAGCATGCAGGATGCACGTACCAAAACACTATTGAATATGAGAGTTAATATATAGTTTCACTATCCCATCAAGAACAAGACTAATCAAGGGGAGAGGGACAGGGCCATACAGCAGTGGGCCTTTCCCCAGCAGCTCTGTAGGGGCTCAGCTGACTTGGGCTTTGCTAAAGAGGAAGACTCTGAAAATACCTCTTGCTTTATTTACATTCCTCAGCCCCACCTGGGACCTCTCACTCACCGGCCAAGAGCTTCTCTTCTGTTGTTTTTCAGTATTGTGTCCCCAAATGCATTAAGCCATTAACACCCTGGCAAAGAAAAAGGCAAACACATTAGAAAACGTTAATGGAGAGAACTACTTTCGACACCCGTGAGATGAAACGCGTGTCTGTATATGTCGGTTATGCTCGGCAAAAATAATTAAGAAATAATGCCCAAGAGTATCAGAGAGGGTGACTTAAAATAGGACTTTGGCCAGCTTTCACATGGCCACCCCCAAACCCAAGCACTCGCACGCCCATCCACGCACGGGTGTTTCAACGCCATTCAGATGTGCCGAAAGGATCTTGGCTCACACAGCGACCGCAAGGTCAGCGCTGCAGACCCAAGAGGTTTCAACTGGTGGGTGAACTGGATTTTTTTTTCAGAAGATATGGCAAGGGGCCTTGCAGATATGAGAGACTTCAGAGGAGATATTGCTAAGTCTCACAGAAAGGCAGCGAGCATGCACGTTCCTGACATGCTGTCTGCTTTCCCGAGCATCATCAGGGGTAATTTTTAACCCCTTCCTCACTTCAGTGTTTCAAGAGCATCACCCTTGCAAGATTAAGCCATGCATTTTTCCTCTCCCCATCACCCTGACTGTCAGTAGGTTGCCAGATCCCAGACAACACAGACCCACCTGAAAGACCCTGGAAAGCCAAAAAAAAAAAAAAAAAAAAAAATTCAATAAACAAATAAAAGGCACGATCTTACTAGCAATCCTGCTGCAACAATGCCGGTAGAGGACAACTCCAAGTGAGAGGTGAGAGAAAGGTCCGCAGGGAAGCTCTCCCGCTGCCGCGCAGTGAAGCCGATTGGAGGACCGTGTTGCTGGGCTGTAGGAGTAAAGACCAAGTCAAGTCCTCCCCAAAGGAATCCAGCTCCTCATTTTTCTTCCCTTTCAGAACCATCCCTTGAAATGAATCGTCTTTTTCTCTCTTTCCCCCTCCCTCAAGACCTCTCCCATCTCCCTAGGCTGGCGCTCCCAACACACGTGCGACCGTCACCCTAATCCTTGGCAGGGACAAGACTCCGTCGGGCAGGGAAGGGGTTAAGCCAGAGCAGCAGAGCCGCGGGGGAGCCGAGACGTTAGTTCGAACTGACAAACCTAGTGCTGTGTAAACGGAGGCAGCAGATCCCGCGCGCGTGGAGCCGCGGCCATTAGGGCGCTGCTGTCATTGCTTCAGAGCAAGGCGGGCGGCCGCCGGCCTTACCTCAGACTCCGCATCGCTCCGCGAGCGGAGGCGAGGTGGGACCTCTCCGTCGCGGGACGCCGCCGCCGCCGCCACGCCGCCGCCAAACTCGGGAGGGAAAGCCGGCGGGAGAAAGCGGGAGAAGGAAAAGGGGTGGAGGCAAGTCTGACATGTTTGTGCAGTGCCGGCTTCACCCGAGCTGCCGAGTTTGATTTCGGGGTGGGGCGGTAGATGGGACACAGCAAGGCTCCGTGCAGGGAAGGCTGCGCGTCCTCTCGGGAGGGAGCGCGACGCGCGGCGCAGCCTCTCGGGGCCTTCTCCTCGCCGCCTCTCCTTTAGGTCCCTGGAGGCGAAGGAAGTGCTCGGAGTCGCACCTGGGCACGGAGGGCTCAAGCAGGACCCTTGGGGAGATCGTCCCCCCTTCTTGTCCACCCCCTCTACCGCTGACCTATTAAAGCTCTGACTTGCTTTGACTCTCCCATCTCTGCAGCCTCAGGGCCTAGAGCTGCTGCAGTCTCAAGCAAATCTCAACATCTCTTTCCCTGTCCCCTGGCTGCTGCTTCCAGGAGCTGCCACCCATTCCCATCTTTCCCGTCAGGAAAGCTTCAACTGCTGGCTCCGTGCCTGGCTCCAGAAGAATTCACCCATCCCTTGGGCCTCGCAGGCACATGGCACCTAACCTGGTGCGTTGACTTCTTCTTCTAGAGATCAGCCTCACCCTGCAATCCTGTGCTGTGCCCAGGGGGCTTATTGACCCCTGGAAATACCCATTTCCACAAGTGACTTACGTTTCGTAGGACGTCAGCCCCTACCACCGATCAGCAGAGGCGGGTGGACCTTTGTGGAACAGGGTGGCATTAAAGGACACTATGGGGATTAGGGACCAGGAGAGGTCAGGCTGCGCATCAGCATCCCAAGCAACTGCTCTTCCTCCAACGCAAATAAAGACGACGCTTGGCCTCTCCCAGTCATTAATAACAGACAATGCTGGCTTAACCCCAGGATATTTTTAGGTCCAAAGAGTAGAGATAAAAGTCAGCTTTGAATTGCCACCATGCAATTTATTTCCTTTTTTTCTTTTTGCATTGTAAGTTTGGCTGATCTGACCTTAAAATAACTGAATGTCATATTATAAATAATCATTAGGCTGTCGTGATTCCTGCTGGAAGCGGCGTGGGCGGGCAGAGATGGGCCCTGTCACAGTGACCTTTTAGCCGTGTTGCCCCATTCCTGGTTTCCTACCTATTCGTCCTGCCTTGGTAGGCTGCACACCCCAACCTCTGCCGTAGATCTAGTTGAAATTTGCAGGGTCTATAGCAATATTACAGAGCAGGGACAAAACAGAGAATGGAAAGGAAGACCTTGTGTTTTAGCTGACGGTCCGGGGCTCATGCTGCTCCTTTCCAGCCCTGCCAGCAGCGTTGCGCAAGGCTGCTTCCTGAAAGCGCAGTCACCGCTTCGATATTTTACTGCAGGTCCTTGCCTGCCAGAGCCTGCCAAAGAGACAGAGATTTCCTGCCGGTTGCCTCCCCGCCGCATCCCTAGGGCATAGGAAGTAGAGGTAGCCAGGTCCCTTTCTGTCTGGAGATTAGCTTGTCTCCTCCCACAGGGCAGGACCCATACGTAGATGTAATCAAGAAGAAGGAAAGTTCATGATAATGGCAGTAAATAACAGACTATAATGAAGAGAAAGAGACAGCACTCCTTCACTAAAGACTGAAGACTTGCAAAAAAACCATTGTGGAGGGCCAGATATGAGGAAATCAAGCATGATCCTGCCTTTTGCTTTGGATATGAAAATTACTGTGAGAACAAATCGTGAGTGGCCTCTGCTACATTTACACTTGGCTGATGTGCCAGCCAGTGAGGAGCAGTCTACACGACTACAGCTTTGTAAGTATCACAAAGAAATGTCATTTAGAGTCAACACAGAGTTACCCAGGCTTGGAACTAGCTTTGAATTGGCCTAAGTATGATATCACGTGGGTGGACACGTTAAGATAGTCATCTAAAGCAAGACCTAAGTTCTTTGTGAATGAAAGAGCCTGGTTTTGCTTGCTACGACGCAAGCTTGGATGGAAGTGAGGCAGCTTGGAGTTGGTGTGAACCCCAGCTGCCTGCAATCTTCACAAAAGATTAAGACACTTGCCCATCTTCCCATCCCCAAGTTTGCTCAAATCCTTGAGCATTTGTCCCTTTATTAAACATTTCAGTACTCCTTCCCTGCCCACTGCTCTCTTCCTCCCTAGCGTATTGCACGAGATAATCTAAAATAATTAACCTCACATATTTATATAAGCACACACACCACTCCTACTGTTGCTTTACTACTATATGTTGCTCACTCAGACCTTGACTGCAGTTCTGTCTTACCTGTGGGAGCTGGAATCTGCAAAGCAAGAAGTGCTGCGGGGTGTGTTGACTAAATCCTTGCATCACAGATGGTTTTATCGGATTGATGTATAGAGGGAAGAGTCATTCCACGCATGTATCCTTTCCCAGCAGCAAAAGGAGCTAATTTCAGATCCAAACTGCTGATCTCTCCTCTTTTCTCAACCTGTCCATCCACGTCCCTGTGTCAGGTCAGCACCGATACCTCCCTTCCGGCACTGCTGGCTGCAATAGACTCCATTTAGGCCTGTTGCATCCCTGTTGCATTCCTGTTGGAGCAGAAATCTGTGGAAGAAATGAACTTTTCAACATTTCACTGCACCAACATGCAAGACTAGGTACTTTTTAAAGTTCAGAAAAACACACTAGAGGCAGCAAGGCCAAGTCTACCATATTGAGGCGGCTTCTCCTACCCGAGCAATGACAAATGTGAATACTTGGCCACTTGGTTGAGACTTATGGGTACTGGGCAGGCTGTTAAGGACAACTTCTCCTGCTTCAGTCAAGCTTCCAAGACAAGTGTTGGAACAAGACAAGCTCAGACAGTAAATCGGACCCATTCAGGAAAACCCAGTAAGAAAGAGAGCAGTTCCATCCACGGAGCTAGGCTGTGGTTTGAAGCTAGACCTTCTAGCAGGGCTCCTTTGAGTTCTGGGATCTGCTAGGAGGGCACAAATGCTCTTCCATCAAGGAGCTGTAGCCCCCCTTCTCTTTCATCAGTCTTTAAATCCTGAGTAAGCTGGGCAGGAAAATGCAAAGTCAGGCCAACAACTGAGACAAAGAGGTCACCAGGAAAGAGGGGGTGTTGCAAATTCATGAAGCATTGCCTGTTAGGAGGAAATAAATCTGCCGATCTCATAAGCACCGCACACGGTCAGCCAGGACCAGAGGGAAAGATCCAGAGGCAGTTTCACTTTAAGTAAGGGCTCATCATTTACATGAGACTTTCCCCCAAGGCTATGACCTGCCGAGGTGGGCAGAAAAGTCTCAGGATGGCACTATCATGACGGATCATGATGGCCTGGGTTGCTTGCTCACGTACCAGGGCTGTCTCCTGACTCCTACACCCTGCTGACATTATAAAGGCAGAGCCTTGGGCATCCCAGAAGGACAGGGTTTCATTCATGCTCACGCTGCATAAGCTCAGTCAGTGGGTTCTAAGTATCCCCAAGCGCTGATGCTCTAATGCAGTTTCCATTTCCTTGGCCCCGTTCAAAACAAAGCCCAGATGCCCACAAACTGAAGGACTGTAAGTTGCTGCAGTTCAGCGCGAGTTCAGCCTCTCTGCCAGAGCCCTGCATGCTGTTTATAGATGGGGACACGTCCCCATGCTCGAATCTGCTACAGCAGCGTGGGCCCTGGAGTCCCTCCGCGCCATCTGCACACTGCCGGATCCAAGGCATGCAGGATCACACCAAAGAGGGAGAGCTTTTGGGCTGCCCCAACATCTCACCGTCATTAACACCAAACCTTGGGCAGACCCAAAGCTCCAGAGCACCACCTGAACACAGCACACGCTGTTTTGCTGCTTGTAAAATTCCTGTGGCTTGATAGGCATTCCTGACAGATAATATCCATACAGCTTCATCTCATACTTCTCCCACTACTTTTACTTGCAAAAATTCACAGGCTCATTAGATAACAGGGGTAACGTCATGCTCCACCAGGCAAGTCCATGCCACACGGTACAAAAGGCAGATCTGCTGCTTCCCAAAAAAGCCAGGAGGATCACTCCGTCAATGCCAGGATTGCAGCAGTCAACAGAGCCCAGCTTTTCCATAGACTCCCCAGGCGACCTTGGAAAAGTTTCTTCATGTGCTACTAAAACGACGGAGACCATGCTTAACTCACACAGAAAGGAGGCAGCTTAAGCTGGTGCTTTTTATTTTCAAACCTACCGAGATCCTTACAAATGCTATAGAACTGCAGAGCAAAATCCTGAGCTGCCATAAGAGGAATCCAGGCTGCAGCTTCTGCTCGGAATAACTAGGTCAGGCAGCTCCAGCAAAAGCACTAAGCAGAATTCAGAGAGCGCCCAGTCGCCAGAGAAACAGAGCAGACATCCAACATAGCCGGCTGCTACCAGTCACTCTCCACCTCTGGGTACGTTCAAGGCCGTCTCTCAAGAGCTACTGAGCACAGGGACCTGCATTAAGAACCTTCTGGTTTTAGCGGGGAGGAAGGAGATAGGATACATTCAATTATTTAATTGAATTAAAATTGGTTTTAAACTCCGATTATGGAAGTCAGTAACCCACAGTGCTGGGCCAGCACGTCATCGCCCTGTGCCCTTAGTCTGCCTTATCCTCACGAGCTGGAGGCCACGGGATGGTTTGCAAAGGATTAATCATTTATAACCACCACCAATGGGCTTGTTTATATAGCGTACAGAAACGTGAGCCACAACGTCCTTGCCTTGTGTTGCGACTGCTACTTTTTGCCTCCTCTAAAAGGGATTCTTGGTCTTTCCCACTAGCAGCCCTGCTAGTTGTCTGATCCCACAGATCAGACAGTACAAATACAGGTTACAAGAATGGCATTGTAAGAATATTTTTATACAAAAAGCATCCTACATTAGGAATGGAGTCCAAACAGAACACACCTGCACAGGTGTATTTAAAACAAAAAAAATACACCTAAATTTGTGTTTAAAGAATACACATGCTGGCTAAGTATTGCAGTAGGCATCACAAACAGGATGTGTTGTCTATTAACATAATCCTATGGTTGATGAGGCGACACAAGATCTAAGCTACTCGTAACACTACGTTACACATTCCTATTTCTAATAAAATATATGGAACACGCATCTCTTGCCCAGTGGCCCCAATATTCTGCAACAGCATCCAGGTTTGCAGCCTGATCCTCCGTACCTTCCATCACACCCTCAAGAGCTCCGATTTGTGCAGATTAACTACGTGCGCTCCCAAAGGGGACAATGTCCTGCAGCATGAACAGGTCAAAGTTGACTCGCCAAGAGCTCCTTCTTCCCAGAGTCAGCTGGAACATCTGCTCTTCAGATCCAGCCCAAAGACCATTGAAATCAGATTTCTCTTCCTGACTTCCGCAAGCACTAGGAAGACTCGTATTCCAAGCTGGATGCGACAAGAACGAAGGCAATTTTTAAGCATGTTGTTGTAAGCATTTCTGTGCTGTCTTGGACCAGGGCCAGAGCGCTCATCATAAAGTATAACACCCTACTTGTTTCTTGCAGAAGCCAAGCCTAAGGCTAATACAAATTTTAGTGAGCATTGAATCAGGGCCTGGGTGGTTTTTAAAGGCAAGTTGTCCCAATTTTGGATATTTTAAGCCATGTGGAGAGCCTTCTGACCATTGCATCTATTAACCCCTCTGTGCCTGGTCCAGGTTAAAAGTCTATTGCTTCATTCTCTACCCCCTCTGCTGTGAAAGATCCTCAGCTTCTGCTATGCCTTGGGAAGTCCTGGGTTTGAAAGAAGACTCAGGTGAGATGAAGCCATGCCCCAGTGCAACAGGGCAGAGAGGAGCCCAGTCCATGCATTTTCTTATTAACCCAAGGCTCAGTGTTTTTTCTGGGCATGATAATAGAATCAAGCTCAGAATAAATCAGCGAGATCTTTTGCCACTCAAAAAAAAACTTGACAGAGGAGAAAAATATATAGCAACTTACAAGGTGCTGGGCATCACAGGGAGCAAATTTGGAAAAGTAGGCCATGAGCCAGACAATGCAGACATTATGGACAGACTGATTTAACCAGGTTCTCTGGGGGAAAAACAATTGCGCTCTGAGACATCAACTTGATATTATCTGCTTGGAAAGACACTGGTTTCTGTTGAAATGTTGCCTTTCTAGCTCAAAAGAAGTATGCTGTACTATAAGAAAAATGCCTTTTTAGACGATGGCGTGCTAAGCATCTCCGTATCAGCAGGATACCCATCCCTGGCCAATGGATGCTGCCTCCAGAGCCTCAGATAGTTCTTCTGGGTAGTACTGGCACTGCTCGGGGCTGTATTTTAGCTATAGGTGACTCTGAGCAGACTACAGCTCACCACCCCTACCTGTCCTAAAAACATCAACTCCTTACTCTTGCCTTTGATGAAGCTTGATTTCCACACCCCCCCCGCCTCTGGGCATCATTGAAATGAAAGTTTGAAACAGAATCACAATAACTGAAATGCAGTATTATGAAAATCAGCTTTAGAAAAAAAATACATATGTTATATAACTATATGCTGCACAGTTGAGAATGGTCCATAAATTTGTGCTGTTTACCTGCCTTGTGAATGTGGGAGCCACAGCTTGAGGAAGGCTGAGCTCCATGAGGGGTTCACAACAAGAACTGATGGCCAAGGGCCAGGGAGGGAAGAAAAATAAGGAACAGCTGGTTTAATGCCTTTTCTTGCCCCCAGATGCATGAGACATGGCTCAGTTACCCTACGTCTGGGCCCAGGAGTGTTTAATCCCCTGGGATTAAATCCACAGGAGCCAGGGGGTGCGTGCGCTTCAACAGCTTTCGGTCCCTTTTGGCTTGAACCACGTTTGATCTTAGCAGTTTAAAAAAAAAAAAAAAAAAATTCTCTCTCCTCTTACTTTTCCTCTGAGCAATTGCACACACCCCTTTTATTGCATTAGTGTAATTTGGTCACCGACATTCCCCCGAGAGGAATCACTTGGCTCCTGCTATTTATTTTAGTGCTAAGTGCCTGGGTCTGAGCAGTAGCTTTAATTAAACTACCGATCCTCCTTTTCAATTAAGATCACCTTTATGCAGCTTCCTGCGCTCTCCTCAGTTGGTTTCTTTGCTTCCTCGCACGTCCCCTGCCTGCAGTTGCCTTTGCTGCCTTATCCTCTGACTCGCAACGGGCTGCTGCCGACTCTATCCGCTCAGGATCGATTTATTTGGGAAGCTGGAGTAAGGTATGTCTACGCACTGGGTAAACATCTCTTCGGAGCCCTCACCCTCCCTCGGTAGTGAATTGGCTCACAATGTTTTGTAGGCTTTAAGCATGCAGGTTTCCTGCTGAAACCGCCCTGGATTAACATTTGGGGAGTTACTCACTGATGCTCCCCAGGTGTCAAGGGCAGGAGAGACTCTGCCCATCAGGGTGGCAGCAGTTTCTTCAGCCCTTCCTACAAACTGGCAGAGGCAGCTGCAGATCCAACAGCGAGTTCTGCAGCGGTGCCTGGTGCCAGACCCACTCTTGGTCCAGCGAAGCTTCTTCCTCCTTCTACGTATAGGTGTTTACTACATATATTTACTTCCGCAAGCCCGAGAGGTTTCTGCTGTTTAGGAGCATCCGGCACCCCACGTCCAAGAGCGAAAGGGAGCGGGTTTGCAAAGAAAAGGGGTGGACTTAGGCCTGCGGGCTCATCCGCGCTTCCAGGCACAGCGACCGCCTTCCGCAACGGCTGCGGCACCGACGGCTTCTAATTCATCCACCACAAGCTAATTCCCTAACGTTCTAACAATTCCCAGGCTGGACGGTGCCCAGCGATGAGGGCTTTGAGGTTTGGAGTGGAATGGGGAAGAGAGGGATGCCAGTGGTAAAGATTTTTTTTTAGATGTTACTCATCATTTTTTTTTTTCCCCCTCCAAAGTCATCCCTATGCATTCAAGGTAATTTTCCTGCTTTAAATGCAGCTTTTCAAACAAGGTGCCTGAAGCTGAGGCAAGGAGCTCTCTGCTGCTTTCAGGCTGCTCCACAAGTAGTTTTCAATGGTGGCAAACTGGTTGTTCAGGTGTAATTCAGATAGATGCTTAAAGAAAAAAAAAAAAAAAATCCTACCTCTCTGCTCCTACCTCAATAGCGCTTCTTCCTACCAAGTGCCTGTTAAAAACTTCGGGGACCAAGTTCCCAAGGCAGGAACCATCTTTATTTTACCTGCTAGAGAGCAAGAAACACTGTACCGATGTTCATAGGCACAAAAACGAATAAACCATGAGCTCGCCTCTATTGACAGAGTTGTATTTTCATTCATGCGTTTGTTCCTTTGACACCCATTGGTTAAGTATTTAAGGATAGGATTTAGGGGCACAGCCAACTGCATTTATTCACCACTGATATAAGTGCATGCTAAAAACAGTTGTTAAAAGCCTTTCCGATCCTGTCCCCTTACCCTTTTTGTGGCTTTAGACCTCAGAAGATAAATTCTCATTGACTTATTTAAATTGTCTCTAGGAGTGCTGAGACATCAAAGACTTACCTAATTTCTAGAACTTGGGAAAAAAACTTTAGAAGCATCGCATGGCTAGTGTCCATAGTGCTGGACCCTGTTTCCCCTTCTCCTTTCCCCCAGAGGAGTCTTACCTTGGAAAGAAAAGCCCCGGAGAAAGCCTCCTGCAGCACGTTCAGTCCCTTCCTCCTCCCGAGTGCAGGTCGCCGCTTGCCTCCCGCACGGAAGCATCCCTTGCTTCAGGCAAGGAGCCTCAGCAGTCCCGTCTCCGAGGCTCCTTGGGAGGCTCCAGTATGGGCGGCTCGTGTGCCCGTGGTGCCCCGGGGCCGGCGCCAGGGAGAGCACTGGGCACCCCCTCC
Organism: Nothocercus julius; assembly: GCA_013398735.1. NCBI lineage: Eukaryota > Metazoa > Chordata > Aves > Tinamiformes > Tinamidae > Nothocercus > Nothocercus julius. The sequence goes on along the minus strand of VZSV01000328.1, from coordinate 229,248 downwards.
AAGGTCTGTGATGCTCCAAAACAGTGATTTCCAGCCCTTTTTCTTTTTTTTGTACTGTGGGCTGATGTTGTGAGCTAAGCAGAGAGGATGGGAGGGTGCAGTGAGTGACATTTAACTCGTAAGAGGAAGATTTCAACCAGGACTCTGGCGTGCAAAGGGCTGTAGCTGCACTTCCCCCCTCAGCTAACCCTGGAAATCACAGCATGGCCCATTGATGCGTTTAGTGAGGAGGGAGTTAACAGACAGAACACAGACTCCCATTCAAACGCCCGGTTACAGACTCCACTGCCCTGCGGGGGAATCAAGTGTAGACCCAGACCAGCAATCGGGGTGTCATTACCTCGCTCAGGCAAACCAAAGGGCCACTTATCAACAGGATAAGTGTTCCCCTGTCCCGCAGCAGATAGGAGATCTCTGCACTGATCTTGATCAGCATCCACATCATGCAATTCCTGGCATGTAAAACATAACATGGACTTTTTTTTTTTTGTTTGTTTGTTTAAAGATGTTATATCTAAGAGGTGATTCATTTTTTTTTCTTGCTAATAGATTTGCATTTTACTTCCTCACCTGGATAACCAAGCATGCTTTTATTCTGTGAACATTAAAGCAACAAGAGAGCACGCTGCTAATTCTGTCTTTGGGGCCTGCTGGAAAAAATGCAAGCAGTTGGGCGAACGCTAGCAAACAAACAAAAGATGGGAGGGGGAACAGAAGGACAGGGAGAAAAATAACTCAGGAGTGAGTCAGCTGCGCCTCTCCTGCTTAGTCACCTGTAGTGCTTCTTTGCAGACAAACCAGAGATGTAGAAGATGCTCCCTGCCTTCCACCCACCTCCTCCTCCTCCTGCCAAGGAGTCAAAAAAGATAGGGAAGAGTTTTAGGAGACAACGTGCACAGATGCCAGCTTTCCAGAGGAGCAGAGCTGACAGCAACCCCCTTTGCTCATGCTTCCCACCCACCCTGTGTGGATTTATTTCTCAATTAACTCATCCCGAATCAACCTGTTCGGTTGCTGTTTTAAGCCTCTTCAGCAGTGCATGGCGGGTTTGACAGGAGGGAGTTGCCATGGAGAGGAGGGTGATGTCATTGACACAAGAAGCACTGAATTTACAAATACGACAGGAACAGAGCTATTTATAAAAAGCTGCTTTTCTAACTTCCCCCCCCCGCCTCTTTGGGGGGTGGGTGGAGGCAAAGACAGCAGTTCCATTCTTGCTGTTCCTGTCAACAAGTCTAAGAAATGAATTTTCACATTAGAAAAATATTCTGAGCCCTTGAAATTGCTGAATGCTGTCAGCTCGTGGACTTCATTCATTAGAGCTGGATTTAGCTTTCCGGCTCATAGCTATTTTTGAGGTCATATAACGCTTCATATTTGTATACCAACTTCTAGCCTGAAAAAAAAAAAAAAAAAATCACATGGCGTTACTGAAATTCAGCCACTTTTGAAAGGAAGGACAGTAGCATGTGACACAACTAGATGGACAGATATCCTCTTTTCTGTCAAAGCCTCATGCTGCTTTTAAGCACTCTGGGTAATAGCCATGACTGTTGTTTTTGCCCTGACCATGTGGGGAGCTATTGGATGTTAATGCAACCTTTATATAATAAGGCATTTAATGCATATAGAGATTGCAAAGCTCAGAAGAGCGAGCAAGGGAAGATGGTTGATTTAAAACATTAGCAAAAATCATTTTAGCATGCACTTAGGCAAAATTGGGAGGAAAAGAGGATGGTTTAAGAAGGTGACAGAAGAGCTGTCAAAAAAGTATTACTTGCATGCACAGCTCCCAAAACAAACATGCATCCATCAAGCCCAAATCTGACTTGACAAAGATGAAAAGGTGGATGCTAAGCAGAATTATTTCACTGAGATACAGTTCAAGGTCCTAAATTCAGCTTTGAATTCTACCCAACTGAAAAAAAAAAAAAAAATAGCTTAGCTTTGCTGGAAGTCAACAGCAAGTACAACAATGACCCACTGGCTTAAGCAAATAACAGCATCAGTGTTTGTCTTGGCAATGGAAGTTTAACAAACCACAAACACTTGCCACGTGAACAGGGCTTTCCCAAAGCACCCACAGATCCAACTGCTTCAAGCAGCAACTAACAAAAGGGCAAGAGGATTCTGGGGAAGCAGAGAGTTTTCTCTACCTCTGCTTTATAACAAGGCTGATAACTGGAACATCATTTCTGAGTTTGCCCTCCACTTCCACAAGAGATGAGGGATAATACTTTGTCAGTATATAAGTCCCATTAAAAAGGGCATATTCCTCATACTCCTAATACACATTTTGATATTTTATACGTATGAGGGCCTATTATTACAGCTGCCTGCACAAATTTTCAGCAACATTTTCTGTTTCAGGCTAGGCCAGACTGCTTTCAGCTGGCATTTGGGCTTTACACCTTAATATAAAAACTGCTGCTTTCACTTGTGCAGGATCTAAGCAAGATATTAGGAAGAATGGGAAATGCTTTGCTAAAACTTTATAGAAAAGAGTCTTGCATGGCTCCCCTGCAAGCAAACCAGGAGAAGATAACATGGCACCACAACAAGAACCACCCCCGTATATACATGACTACTCCAGCTTCAAAAAGGGAACTATATAATTCAAGAGATAGTAGAGGAACACGTGCCTAGAGATTTAAAAGAGCTGGAGAAGCCAACAGAAGGTCAGCACAGAAACTAAACAGACTGACATTTGCCTTTTGTCAGCAGTCTGTCACTTAACTGCTGATCTGCAAGTCACACTTTCTTATCAATTGGCAGCCGTAGAATCAATAACTCCATGGCTTTAGATAAGGCTTGGGACAAGAATAGGGTAAGGGTCAGGTATTTATGGAGCCAACAAAAGGGATCAGGTTATTCCCAGGGGCTATGGAATGACCTTAGTGCTACGTTAGAGTTTGATATTTTAAAAATACTTTATGAGGTAAAATGGAAATGAAACCTCTTCTAAGTTTTCTTAAATGTGGCATTCTGCTAGATGGATGGAACAGACAGGGGAAAGAAGTGTGAAACACTTAAAGGAATCAATCTTCCCTGAGCAATCTTTAATTCCAGTTCTCTAGATCTCAGCCCCATAAAGTCACGCAGAACACAAACACCGAGCATTTCTGCACCCAAGCCTCACTGGGGAAGGCCCTAGTGCAAAGTACGAAGCTGCAGCTTAGCCCAAAGCTAGTGTGGAATATTAATTATTTGGGAAAGCAGCAACAGCACAGAGAAAAGATTTAGAACTGTTTCCTGATGCACATGTAGGAGATGGATGGAGTTATTCTACTTTTTAAAATACCCATGCATTTTATACACTAAAATTCAAAAATGGATTTAATTTTTGGCAGGCTATGGTTAAAAAAGTCTACTATGACTTTGGAGCTATTAGGATATCAAGTTTAAATTCCAGTGAAAAGACTTCCTTGAAAAATGTTCCATGCTGGGGTAATGAACCAAAGCAGAACTAATTATTGCACAGAATCCACAGTTTAGAAGACCAGTCGCCTTTAAGTAACCAAACTGAGTGACACATGAAACGTAAGCTGACAGTGTCCTTCATAAAAAATAACTGCAATTTTTTGGCTCAATAATTCTTGCAATTTTTGACCAGAGGTAGAACCACTGGCTTGCTAGAGGCTCTTTAAAAATCTTATCATGATACGCTGTCTCTTCTCAACTCAGACAGCAAAGCCTAATGATGCTGATGAATAGTCTTCTTACAGAAGACTATTACAGTGTAGTGGAAGTGAGCCAATAGGTAGAAAATAGTGGAAGTAAATTCTCCACTTACTATAAAGATAAAAGGTACTGAAATAATTCAACATACTGAAATAATTCAAAACCTTCCAAACATTCCTATTCAAGGCACATCAGTGTTCTCAGTATCCAGAATGCTACTTTCTGGGAATGAGAAGAAACTTGCTTTTTGGGGAGCCATACAAACAAGAATTTGTGCGTCCGACCTGCGGGACCGGCCAACAGGGAGCACACTCCAGCCCTGCCCTTAATGCAGGGATAAGAGTTTAGTGTCCCTTTCTCATGTCAGTCTCATGGGAGGAGAAGAGCTCTGCTGGTCTGGAATACCAGGGGACCAACACTGCTCTGCAAGCTACAGACACCCTCAAGGTTTGAATCCCAGTTTGGCAAATTCTTAAACATTTTTTTTTTTTGGTAGCAAGAAAGCCTGACAAGTCGTAAACAGTTCTGCTTTGCCTTGGAAGTATCTATCATTCTATGTGAATTTAAGGCCGTAAATGTAGTTCTACCCAATTACCTTCATATACTGCTGGAGTTTTGTTATTTTTAAGCAGTTCTTAAATTATATGGATCCATAACAGAGGCTACAAACAAGGAAAAAAAAAAAAAAAGGCGCAATGACATTCTGACTTTAATTTTGAATCCCATCACCCACCCCTTGCTTTCCACTTAATATAAAATGCTGGAGAACATTATAATTCTTACTATTTCTGAATAGATAGAAATAGAAAGAAAGCAGATAAACTAAAGGAGGAGGAAGAAGAAAACAGGAGTTATAGGAATACCAACAAATTGTTTCAAAGTTCTTTTAAAAAAAAAAAAAATCCTTTCTTCAAGTCTTTGCCCAAATGGATCTGTTTTCTTAACCATAAACAGTCCCAGCTTGACAGTAAAATAGCCTAGAAAACCTTGCTACTCCATTTTTAAGAATTACAGTGTCTTATCCCTTTGGAAGAAGCTATAGAAGAGGATACCATTAGTTGTTTGATCCAGTTAACCTTCCAGCAGCACCTTCTAGGGGCAGAAAAACAAAAAGAATTTAGGAAATAATTCAGGGAGGATTTCTTAAACACCCTAGGAATTACGATAAGACTTCAGGACATAAGGGCTCCTGAACAAAAGGACAGATGTGAACTAGTCCTTCCAGGACTTTTAAAACAACAAGGACCATTTTGTAGGAAGATAAAACAAAATCTAGAAGTCTCTTCAACTGCTGAAAACCCACCAGGCTAGGACTATTATACAGAACTACTAGTGACGTGGTCGTCTTCTCTCATATCCATGCACATATGAGAGGAGCTGTGAAAAAAAAAAAATCAACCATGAGTCTACATTTAAGTTCCTCTACACTCAAAGTGCTGAAGGTATCTTGGTTTTGTATCCTGTAAACACTGTTGAGTCTTCAAATAAACTGATACAAGTCTTTGTATCAGTTTCAAGCACACAATGCATAAATATTTGTCAAAAATAATTAAAAAAACTCCAAAACTTTAGCACATATGGCAATTTTAACCTTCAGAGATTTCTGACAGATGCTCAGTCCAGTCAGTAACCCAAGCCACAGGAAAAGTAAAAATAAAACGTGTCAGTATTTAGAAGCAAAACCATTAAGTATGCATCTTCTGCACCATGACTTCATCTCATTTTCCTACAATTCATGAGTGTGTGTTCCAAGTAGAAACATTCAAGCTGTGTTTAAGTGTCCAGAAAGCCTTGCAGTTATGAAAGCTGCTACCAAACAAGCGCCTTTTGCTTCTAGCAGCCATGAACAATTCCCAATCAGGCAGAAACACATCACTGTGGACACTAATCAAGTCTTCTGACATCAGAGTAGTGTTTAAGAAGGCAGAGTTGCTATCAAAATACAAGTTTATTGATGAAACAGTGATTAAAAGCAGTACTATAAACCAGCTACAGTTAGGAGGAAGACTTCAGAGACTGCAGTATGAACACATCAAGCACATTTTAAAGAGCTGTACAAAAAATGGGAAGGAAGGCAGATATGACAGCCAATGTTCTCTAGCAAAACATTCGTACACCGACTAGTTTGCGTAGCAGGTTAGGACACTATCTGTGCACTGATACAACATAAACTTCCATTAGCAGCTCCATGTAAAAATACTGAAGAAACAACCATCATCATTGTTCATACTTACATTTGAAAATAAATAACGTTAACAACAGATTCCCCTATATAATACAAACCAGGTTTGCTCTCTAGAAGTCAGAGGAAGTTCTCCAAGAGGAAAGTTTCTCCAAGTGCTGCTAAGGATTCACAGAGACGTTCTTGGTAACAGCTGTCAAACATGTCACTTATTTCCTCTCTTAGCTCCCGCAGCAGAGGCACTGTGGACTTACCATCTGCATTCAGGATTCTCCCTAAAAGCTTACTCCAGAAATCGCTGCCAACAGTCCTAAAGACAAACAGAAGTGTTTTCAGTGAAACAACATAGCGTACAGGACATGCCTGTTAATACTTCTCTTTACATTCAGCTCTAAATGCCCAGTCTAAAACATTAGTTTCATTCACATGAATGACTGTAAAAGAAAAGGAGTGTTTGGTTAAGGTTTATCCATGTACACCCTTCTTTCTCCCCATGGCTTCTGAGCAGCAACTTGACATTCAGCCTGTTTCACAGGCCCATCAAAAACACTGTTGTTACACTGTGACCTCTTTAAGGGTACCTGACCACTGTTCACATTGAGCCATGGGGTTTTTAGGTGAGTACCAAGAGGATTCTTTGAACTAATGAAGTTGGCATATTTCTTTCCTGAAAATGGGGTAGATATAAATCTTAGAGTACTCTCCTATTTACGAGCTGAGTAGTTTGCAGGTCAATATTAAAGGAAAGCCACAAGAGAAATATGAAAAATGAGTGGTTTACAGACAGTCTGACTCCTTTTTTCTTCCTCATCCATCTGCCAGAGCTCTCCTATAGATAACATTTCCAAGACAGTTAACTAATAAATTCCCCATCTCACAGATAGACCCACATAACATGAACAAAAAGGTTAAATGACTCATTAAAGTCTGGAAAAATAAAATTATTTATTTTTCAGTCTTGCACTGAAGTCCATGGTGCTTCAGACTACTGAAGTGCTTTTTCCCCCCTCAAGGTAGGTCTGAAAAAATAAAGCAACAAGTCACCTGCCTCTGTTTGGGTAAGTGACTGACAAAGCAGCCACGCTCTCAGGGGGTGTGTGGCTTGTACTATTACACTAATAAACCTATGTTTTCTAAGTTAGGAGTCATAGAGAACACAGCAGCAAACATGTGAGACTTGAGGCTTAGGCCAAAGCAACTTGACTTAAATTCCTTTCCAACTCACACTTCCCCTTCCCAGAACTCCATAAAGGTCAGTCCTATCCTTCCAAACTCAAAACTTCCATTATCTGCTGTTCAGCTCCTCCTGCTCCAACTGCTCAGACACTTAGGGCTATTTAGGCTATTATTTAGGGCTATTTTTTCTGCATCAGTAATTTAGCCATTAATTGTTTTTTACTATTTCTAAAATTAAGGCATTAAGATATACATACTTATTGCCGACCTACAGATCAGTGGTATCCCTCTCTCCAGGAAAGAGGGGGGGGGGAGAAAAAAAAAAAAAAAAAAACCACTACAGTAAACTGATCACCTGAAAAATTAAGAGTGACCACTAAGTGACCACTACAGTAAACCGATCACCTGAAAAATTAAGAGCTTCAGGGTGCAGTATAAAATGCAGAGAGAGCACTCAAAGCCTGCTAGAGCCTTGTAACTAAAAGTATTAATCTATAACAACAGGTAACAAAAATATAAACAAAATAAATCACTTTCCCTTGTGTGCAGCTCAGGAAGATCAGATTTTTTGCAAAGGTTGAATACAACAGAACTAGGGAGGCATAAGCAACACAGGTTGCTTAGGGACTGGACAAGTAGCCCATTCTTTAAGTGATGGTTGGAGACGTATATCCATACACTGATTGTGGCCAACATACCAGGATCCTGAATGCTGACAGCTCTCAGGTGAAACTTGTATCATAAACAGAATGCTCTGGAACAGCCTTACGAAATGCTAAGGCAGAGAGACCCTACAAGATGGGACTGCTGAGATGAGCAGGTATTTGCTTTAAGAACAAACACAGGATACATGAACACAGTAATCTTGTAGACAAAACATGTGGCTAAAAGGGAGCAGTAGAAATTAATATTTGGAAGCTAATACCACATCCAAAAAGAGAGACAGTCGTTGCCCATGCAGCTTAAATTATACATGCCCAAGAAAGAAAATTAAAGTTATACTGTTTCTGCAACAGCTACAGACAGAAGCCTGGCATCAGCATCTTACTAGCCTTCAACAGAGCCCAGAAGAAAGAGCAGAAAAATCCAAATAATCTCCATATCTAAAGCAACATGTTCTTATAATTTCTTTCTCACCACCTATGCACATATAAAACTTCCCCAAGCCTGCTCTATGAAGTTAGAAAAGGAGAATAAGGCAGGTCTGGAAAAAGGGGGAAAAAAACAAAACAAAACCAAAACAAGCCACACACAAGTTAACTGCTCTGTAAAGCTCATTCAGCATAAAACTGTCTCAAACATAGCACTACAGTACATGTTTGAGTACACTATAGTTCTTAATATTTGCATAGTACTTGATCTGTTACAGTACTTAGAATCTGAGTGCTCTGTACTCAAACACTAAGTACTACAACTTTTGAAGCTACTGAACTTGTTCATTGCAACCCTCCATAGCACAGTGGTGTTGCTGCCAAGAGTGTGAATTCTGTGTTTTAGCTTTGAAGATGCAAAGAAAGTAAAGAAAGTTTGAAGAAGTCTATCCCTTCCCAGCAGCCTGCTCTGAAAAAGGACTTACTTGGACGTATTTTGGCTGATTTTCCAGGTGAAATTTTCCTGATAGACCTGGATGTGACTCCCAAAGAGCATCAAATGGACTATATCTGCAATGCCAACCAAGTCTACCTGCAACCACAATAAACATCAAAAAGTTTAACTTGTCTTGATTTCTGCGGTCCATAACAGATTTTATACATTGGCACTTTTACCCATTTAAGACTCAATTAGTGTTCACATCAGAATCATCCAGAACACTGCAAAGGAAATAAAAGGGCAAAAAGGGAAGACTTAGGTCCTGTAATAAGTTCCTAAATAAGTATAGTACTGACAGAAACTCAGCAAATCCAAAACAGTGCTGCTAGTCTCTTCAAATGCAAAATATGTATTTAGAAGACTAAAATATCTGGCTAAATCTAGACTCACCTGATAAGGGGAAGAACTTTTTGCCAGGAGCTGCTGTCCATAAGGGGTCTGAGCTATTGGAAAGCTGTTGAGCAAATTTATCTGAGACTGCAGCCTCACATCGAGGCTGTGAGAGAAATCTGCTATCTTCAGAGCACTAGTCATCTCATCATTAGCAAACGGATCACAGATCCTGCATAAAGAAAATAAACGTTGAAGGTGACAAGCTACCAATTTGGGTTTTTTTCAGCGGGGAAGTGAAGGTGTGTCTAATCCAAACTATGTCAATGCTCCCCTCTGATGGTTAGCTTAAGAACTACTCCTGAAAGGACTCCACCTTGAACTAAGGGGGCAGGCCAAAGCTTCAAGATAATACTGATGTCTCCAAAGAAGGTTATAGAAAGCACTAAAGGGCTAAAGATGATGCTCTTTCGACATCTGTTTAGTCACTAGAAATACAGCCGGGGAACCATAACAAGAAAATAGGAATGTCAAATTTTTGACAGTTGAAGCTGGATTTGAATTTACCACAGGAAAACCAAAATAAGTCTAACAGCAGACCAGATTCCTAACTATTAAATATCTAAGTTAAAAGTTTAACGTCAATAGCTGTTCTTAACAGGTCAGTGAAGACTAACCACCACCTCGCTTCTAATGGAAGATGAAGACATTCCCTAGATGATTAGGCATTCCAAAATTGATGCCATTCCACACTTAGTTCACAACTAACATTCTGGGGGATATGTGACTCCTAACATGATTTGGGGAAGAGTTTAAAAACACAAACATGGATTATTTCATCAATTTACATCATATTACATCAATTTACAAGCATGACTGTAGTGAGGAAGGCAAGCAATTTGTTTAGTGACCAGAATATGCAGGCACTCCCATCTGCCCTTCTAGCTTCCTATTTTTCATATTCAGGATCAAGGGCAAATTATATCCAGTTAGCTGTTCTTTGTTTAATAAAACATACACTTTACATCATCATGATATACGTGCTTTTCTATAAAAATATAGAAAAGAAAGTATTGCTCCCAAGCAAAATGTTTTCACTACTTTCAGAATACAGAGCAGCCAAGAAAATGTCCCTTGCCCAAAAACCTGAACTGCAACATCAAGAGCCTAAGCAAAGCTGAGAAATTGCAACAGGAGCTGTAGCTGAAATTGTCCTCCCGTACTGATACGGAGAGACTAACCTGTCTCCCAGGAAGAACACCTCTGGACTCAGGTCTCCATGGACGATCTCTGCTTTGTGGAGCTTCTCTACAACACCCAGAAGATTATAAACCACCAATAGAATAATTTCCTCTGTGACGGCCTTACAGTCACAAATTATGTCCTGAAGATATGGAATAAAAATACTTTTTTTTGTGCCATTCTACCTCAAATGAAACATAATATTTATAGCTCAGCAACACACTAAATCCTTCAGCAACATACTAAATGCTGCGAACTTATGCTGTGTCATAAAGAACTAGAAGTCTAGAAGATGCCAAGATAAGCAACTAAATTTTAGATGCAAACTGTATTGTGAAATAAAAATGTGGTTCTTTGCTCACATCACCTGTCACTTCTGTGATAGTCAAAAAAAGTCAAAAAAAAAAAAGTTTAAATTAGTCTCGGAAACCCAGAAACAAGAAACCAGTCTTATCTGAGGCTGTGGTAAACAGTTCTAATCTGCAATTAGGCAAAACAAAAAGCCAGAGTATCCAGACTATAGGATTAAACATGTGAAAGTCTTCAGGAATGACTGGCAAAACTCCTTGTTGGTACCTATAAAAGGGGTTTGCATCTTGTACAGTTACACTTTGGCCATCTGTACTAACCCCAAGCGTAAAGCGATTGATATCCCTGTGCAGAACAGCACAGCCATCTTGGTAGAGGAAACAGCTGCAATTCTCACTGAAGCTTTGGTCAAAATCAGTATTCAAACGCTCCTGCAGTTGAAGTATGATATAAAAATCCCAAGGTATAGGCTGAGAATACACCTACAGGAAGGAACAGAAGAACACTTATTTTTGGAATAAAGCACAAATTGCTCATCTTCATGTTCTTTCCTTTTTTTTTTTCCTCCCCACTTTACTGTGAAACACATTTTCCATAATCTGAAACTTTTCATGTATACTGATACTTAGAAAGAGGTTTTGAAATCACTCACTTCATGCCTGGAATTAAGAAATTAAACCCAGATTTACTATATGGTAGACTAAAATGGCTGAAGAAAATTTAACATTTCACATTTCATCTACAATTAACACATTACCTTTATTACAAATCCCTTTGCATCCAACTGGGGAAAATTAGCTGGAAGGGCAAAACACATCTTGTATTCTTCACTGGTCCAATATTCCCGTTTGATACAGTAAGTCTCATTTCCTGTAATAAAAGTTTACAAAGTGTCACATCAAATATATATGATCAGACTATTGAAGCTATTCTCCACCTGCCCACCAGAAAACTTGCAAAGAGGACAACACGAAGAGGATAGATGTTGCAACCAGCGTAGAACATGAAGACATCTCTGCAGTCTAGAAAGTTTGTGGCTCTTACCTAGCTCAAGTTCTTTCTCAATCACCATCGCAGGCAGAGACCCATTCTCCAAATGAAAGTCTGGAGAAGCAGTCAGTGATTCTGGCATAGGATCTAAGAGCTTTTTCCGCTGTTCATTACTCCACAGAAACTGAGTTATGTCATTACCTTGGGAGACAAGCAACAACAAGATGGGCTCAATCTAGGTGTTAAGGCCCTTTGTGAAAGGGTCTATTTGATGAGCAGAGTTATGTGGATATTGCAAGCATTTTATAGAATCATAGAATGCTTAAGGTTGGAAGGGACCTCTACAGATCGTCTGGTCCAACCCCCCTGCACATGCAGGGTCACCTAGAGCATGTGGCACAGGACTGCGTCCAAGCGGGTTTTGAATATCTCCAGAGAAGACTTTACCCAGACTTTATTTATGTGCTGAAAAGTAATGCAGGAAGTCAGAAAAGCCATGGAGGCACTTCAAGACACATCAGAGAAAAGCAATAGAAACAACTAGTTCTAGCAAACAGAACACTCAGAAATATATTCTAATGCAGTCTAATTCTGATTTCCAGCTTGTTACTCCTACCCGTGCTTTGCAATACCTTAAGTAACTTCCCTTTCACCTTAGTATTAACATCTTTTTAGATGTTGAAGCTATGTCCTCACTATATCCCGTGGCTAAATGAGTATGATGGAACTAACCAAACACCACACAAGCCACCAAGCAACAGAAAATATACAGAAAGAGTAGAGAATGTAGAACAAATGGAAAAAAAACATAATTCACTTGTAGTTGCAAGTTGTGGTGAGGGAAATTTAGTTTCAGTACTAACCAGTGATGTTTTCAGCGATACCTCCAGAATCAGTAACAATTTCAGCAGGCAGGCTCTGAGCAAGCTCCAGTTTCTCAGGGATATGTAGATATTTAATAGTGGATATTTGTGTAACAGAGGAAAGAGAAGATCCCGGGGAGACAGAAGATCCTGACGAGCGAGTATCTTCCTGACTTGCTTCCATGATTGGGCTGTAAATAAAATTATCATTTATTCAGACTTCCAGAAAACTCAATGTGTAGAAAATGCTAGCTAGTGGCTATAAAAGTATTGATGCATCCACAGACTTCTTTAACAAAGACATCCTTTTCATCTCTCGTGAGGAAAATGGGCAGTTATGTTGGTGCATTACCTTAGCTCTGACAATTGTTTACACACATTCTTCATATACTGATTATTTTTAATCTCATCTTACATTAACTATACCTGCTATAGAAGAGATACTGAACATTTATTACTGTCTAGTTACCAGAACTCAGTCCTGTCATACTTTTAAACAAGTGCAAATGCTTTCAGAGGGGCACAAGACCAAAATCTTTCTTGCTCTTCCTTCCTAATTATAATCAGCATGGCTTCCCAGGGTGTTTACTTTCCCAAATAACAAACACCTTCATCTTGGTGTACATATTTACATATTAACAATCAGCAAACAAAGCTTGTTTCTAAATTAAGAAAACACAATTCAATCCATGCCTTCTTGACAATGGTAAGAAAGAGATGTTTGTCAGAATTTTCTTCTCCACACAACATCTAAATTATAACCATCAGATCCCTTTTATTCAAGTTACAGAAACATTCAAGTACAAACTGACAATTCTACTTTCAGTCTCTGGGGTTAGAAAGCATTTATGAATTTGTACCAAAAAAGGTGATCTGTGCAGAAAGAAAAGAGAGTTAAATACTGCAGTATCAACAGTGAAAAGTCAAAAGAACTGTTATTACTTTTTTAGCTGCTCAAGGCACCCTGGACTCCAAGTTAGAAAAAAGGTAGTGTAAAGCACATTTTGATCTCTTAGCAAAATTGCTTCTGCAGAAACATAATAGTAAAACTGCAACCAAAGACACTGAAAAAAGGTAGAAGATGCCTTGCTATAATTACCTCAATTTCTTGGCACAGAGAGCTTCATTGTATGTTCCCTCACAAACAGGGATCTGTTGATTCAGAGGGGTGCTCTTGGATTCTGGACAATCTTCCTTGAGGGTACTCTCTGAATAAGCAGGAGCTGGGATTCTCTGAGCTAACACCCCATGGAAGGGGGTGGATGCCAGGTGGGCAGCCCTGACAAAGTCACAGGTATCTTCCGGGTTGGCACAAAAGGTTTTGTTCTTGTAAGAGCCTGTCACAATTGCATCTTCAGTCAGAGGTTCAATTCCATTCAGCTCATCCTGCAACAAACAGGAAAACAAAAATCTATGCATTTTATGTCAAAACATTTCCATTAAAGAGCTGTCTTCTCCCCCCCACACACTTTCCTCTTATGAAACTGATACATGCTGTCAAGATGTGCTTCATATTCTTAAATTCTTGCCAGGCAAAAGCAGTAGGATATTAATAATCGTATAGGCAGTTACTAGATGTGCTAATTAAAATTTTACTTTTAATTTATCAACCACACAAGTTCAGCCACCAAATTGTTAAACTGGCATAATTGCCTCCCAGATATAGAGGTAGCTTTGCACTATTTTTATCCCTCTTATCTTGCAGGGAACTCTTTCCTTTAGACATGCCAGTCTCACAATAACGTCTCAGTCGTTACAAAGAGGGTTTCTCTCTCCCTTCTTCCATCCTACCAACTTTCAACTTGAGCCTAACACGTTGTCTTCGGGTATTACTTCTATTGCTTCTCTGAAGTGAGTAACTGACTGTAATTGCAATAAGTAGAAAGGGTGGCACGATTGCATTCTAGAGTTACCGTGAACTATGAAAGGCTACTTGCTATCTGTCAGAGAAACATATAGCTGCATTTCTATTCAGTTAGAGCACATAATTTAGGAGCTGACTACTGTTGGACATTGAAAACAACTAGAGCATGCAAAGCAACACTATACAGATACCCCGAGCAAAACTGCAACCAAAAGCGGCACAATACTCATCAGGAATTACTTAACCCTGCGAGCTATTTCATAATGCAATGGTACTGTAAAATCCTTCCCAGCTCAGAATAAAAGCCTTTAAGTTTTACTGCTGGCATGCAGTAACAAAGCCCTTTGATGAGGCAGCAAATCATGGCTCTAGTGATTGCTTTACAAACATCTGCAAAATTGCCAGAATGCTTTGGGATGGCATAGGATACAGGGTGCACAGGTTTAGAGGATTTGAGTAGGTGGTACTTCAGGTGAGAAACGGAAAGCTGAAATGCTTGTCCAGACGCATGGCAAGAAAAAGATGCAGAAGACAAGTTTTCCTCACACAAACATTTTTTTAAATGGAGTGAGGAAACCTGGCCACATGTCTCTTGCTTAAAATTTAAAGGCTCTCTGCCACCATCTCTGTATTAACAACTTTGAAGTCTCAAAAAACCCATGAAGTTTCCAGCATAATCTTACTACCACCCAATTCAAGCACTGCTGTGGATTCTTGATTGTGTCATATCAATAACTTGACAGTCCAGGCAATATTACTCAGATTAATAGTAGGATAGTTGGCTTCTTATCAGGAAATCTGCTATAAAGGGTTTCCTTACACAAGCTTCCGGCGGCACATTTTCCTTTGCAGTGAGAGAATCTGAAGGTTTACGAATAGCAAGAGGGCGCCGGGCACTTTTCTGTGCATGACCTGTAGAACAACTAAGATAAAGTTATAACGTGTTAAATATTTACTAGCACAGCTTCTGGTCAGAGATTTCTCTCAACAATTTACATTTACTGGCCACTTCAGTCTGATCTGCTTCCTAAACCAGAAAATTGCAGTGTATACGGGTCTCCAGAATCAAGAAAATATATATAGCACCCGAAGTGAACAGATCTAGGAGAAACAGGGAAATATTTTGTGGCCGTGTACTCTCCCAAGCAGGGTAACAAGATTAAAAACAACAAATAACAACAAAAACACCCAAACACACACAATAAGCAATTGATCTGCAAGAGAAAGGGGCTGGTACTTTAGTTATTCGCCTCCCTCACAAATCTAGTTCTTCAATAATTCAACCTTGTATTCTGGTTTGCTGAAGCAGATGTTTCATCAAAAATGGAGAAAAATGTAGCAGGTTCCACTGGAGGAAGGAGGGCGACATCTACAAAAGAAAACCAAAAGACTATTATGAGTTTTTCCACAACAGCCTATCCAATACTTCTTAAAAGAGTAATAAGCTACATTAAAGGTGCCACTCCCAGCAGGAAGTTACAGAACTCTTTGAATAATCGTATAGGCAAGGAGAGATTAGTCAAACAAACCAAAAAGGTTGGTTTTGTTGTGGCAAGAACCACATAAAATCTGTACCTTTCTTACTAAGGTTGGCTTCAGCTCTTTGGCCTTCCTGTTCATCCTCAGAGTCCAAAAACACACTCCATCCCTGCATATCAGGGCCTACAGCAGGAGATTGGATGACCTCTGTCAAAAAAACAGAGCAGTCAACTCAGATCAAAAAGTAAATTTCTTCGGCATGCATTCTTCCCAACAATAGAATTTACAATGCGCCAAAACAATGCACCAAATCAATGTATTAGTTTCTAGATGTTGACTGTTACAAAACCCTCAAAGGAGGACTGAAGAGGGTATCAATCTTAACAGTAGTTTGAATATTTTCTTTTTTTTCTTTTTTATAAACAGATTTTAGTAAGACTGCATACGTTAAAATGAAAAGTGCTCTTCAACTATTAAAAAATAGCTCTTCTCATTGAAAGTTCCTCCAAAAACCACATCTCTTCAAGTGCTCCAGATGCCCAGGCAATTAGACATTAGCACATTCTTATTTTCATTTTTCTAATACACCCAGGCTTTGACTTTTAGTTTGCTGTAGGTTTTTCTTGTTCATTTGAAAGAACACTGTCTTCCAGTACCAACCTTCTCCCAAGTGGTAAAAATTTAAATAATACTTACTCTTGGAACAAGCTGGTTTTTGCAGTTCAATATCTTCTGAAGGCTGTGATTCACTGTGAACGAGACACAAACAGTTTACACACCTTCACAAAGCACAAGTAGACTTAGTATAAAAAAATAATAAAATCAAGTTATCCTATGCTAGCTGCAAGAAATTAATTCTTTGAAGATTTAAAATTCTGGCTATAGGCTGAAATCTAAGGATACCCTTCCTCTATACAGAAGGCTTCTGTTAATGACGAGTGTCATATAACTAGCTACCTCCACAAATTTCACAAATTTTCTCATTATCTATTAAAAAAAAAAACAAAAAAAAAAACCCACCATCTTTGTGAGTGAGGCTGTTTATCTCTGAGTTCTGTTGCGCTGGAAAATGCTACATCTTGCAGTCCCAAAGCTGGTGAGGACTCTCTTGTGTCTGCTGGCTGTAAGAACAAGAGCGTATTTTGGTTCCATGGGGATGAAATCACAAGCTATGCAAAAGGGTTCCAAGAATACCATGATAATCCCATGCAGGTCATAAAAGCCTTGATGTATTAATAAATGGCCAATGGACTTTTGTTTGCACTTAATTTACTTACATGAGAGAGTTCTTTGGTTATTAAACAAACAAACCCTCTACCACGCATAGATTTTACTATTTACAACTACATAAAGATTTCATTTGGTATTTTTTGTTAACCAGGAGGCTACACTGTACTACATATAGTAAAGATGTTTATCAGTAGTTGCACAAACTTGCATCAAATTCAGAGCATCTCGCATAGCCTTATTTAAAACATCTATTACTAACCAGGTTTTGGAAGGGGCAGAGGGGGAATATATTTTGTTAGTCCAACTGATGCAGTCAGGAGGAAGAAAAGCTTCAAATTAATTTTTACCTGTAATTTGCAACCTACATGAACACAGGGGTTTAAAATTGGCGTCAACACTCATGATGCATTTTTCCAACCAGTTAGACAATACTTAACAGCAATAGAGCAAAGCATACACATTTAGTATTTAAGCAAAACTAGGACATTCACTGCTCAAGACTGTTCTGCACATTAAAAAAAAAAAGAGAGAGAGAGAGAGCTAATGCATGTTAAGTGCAGTACTGTCTATAAATTTTGGAAGCAAGTATCCGATACTGCTTTGCTACCCTCTACTTGTTTCGCTGCTGTTCCTTCTGTCTTCTTTTTCATCACCAACTTCTCTAGACAGAAGGAAGTCACTGGTGATTAGAGTTTAAGTTATTTACCCTTAAGCACTCAGCAGGCCCTCAATAAATAATTTAGAAGTTGGTATCTTAACGTAATTTGTCTTGCCCAATTCCTAAATAATTTCACATTGTTAAGATATACTACAAGTTTAAGGTTTGATTTTAGACTGCTTTAGTGAAATTACGCACAGGGGAATATTTGTTTGAACTTTCATTTACTGAGTGACACTCCCGATGGAGGCGTACAACTGACTGAAACATCCTTTCCAAGACAGGATGAAGTATTAGCCAAGAAACTTGTTACATATTCTTCCACTAGCATTATCGCTTTAAAATAGTTATCTATAGGAGAGCAGATAAATGAAGAGGTCAATACCTGTTCACGTGGTTCTTGCTGCCTGTTATTTTCCTTCAGGTTCTTCTCCAGTGCCTCAATTTTTCTTTGCATCTCTTCCTTCCTTTGTGCTATGGCTTGTATCTCCTCTAAAGAATGAGGAGCTGGTAAGACACCACATATTTCATGTGCAAGATGTGGCTAAAGGCTAATATATCATAAAGGCGGCTACAATTTTGAGGTTCTTTCCCTGTTCCCTGGGCTACAATGTTAAGCTGAAAACGGTGTTGTTCTCTCTATACTTTGGAGTGGCTAAAATCACTTTTCCAGTAAAACAGCAGCTGCCAGTAAGAAATGCTATATCAAAAAAACAGGAGAGTTTCATGACTTTATCCCAGGAAGCCTTAAGTCATCCCTCTTTGAGGCATACCTTCTATTTTCTTTTGTGCTCGCTTTCTGTAGATTTCAGCTCGAATCTCTTCCAAAGAGAATTCTTCCACTCCAGCATAAACTTTATCTTTGCAATACATCACCCTGTCTTGCTTTTTCTGAGTGTCCTGCTGATGGCTCTGCACTCGTTGCAGAGGATCATCTTTTTCAGGTTTGCGAGCACTTAAAACACTGTTTATGCTGGGTTCAATTTTGCAAGGAGTCCTGAAGAAACAAAAAATTAGTATTTGAGGCTTATGAACTTCATTGCCAAAGAAGCGCAAGAACTGGTGAGAGAAGAGCCAGTTTCAGAATCTAGCTGTAGAACAGCCTAAACAGAAATTGATTAATGGCTAGACAAACAAAACAAGGAAGAAAAGTGGAACTGAGTCAGTGTATTTCTTTCTGAGCTATAACCCTGTAAAACAGAAAAAAAGCGAAGATAATGCTCATCCAAAAGAAAACAAAATTCTTATAACGCTCTAAATTTCTGTGCATTTTGGAGTGGGATTTATTTTTACTTTAGCTTCAGTGATATGTGTGAAGGCACAGGTGAGAAGTCCATAATCATCCTCTAAAACAGAGTTCATCTTAAGAATTAGCAGACCTTAAAAATTAAGGATCTCAAACTAGACTGGGCTTGGTATTTGACCCCCCAAAAAAAGAAGTTTAAGATGCAACAAAAGCAGAGGTTGCTCAAGGAAAAAGTACACTGCATATTGAACGATGGAAAATAATTTCCCAATTATCCTTACCTCAGTAACTGCAGATCTCAACAACTCAGTGAGAAGTGTGTATAACTGGTTTGGACAATTAGTTTTTTCAAAACACTTAAAAAGGCTGTTAAGTTTCACCTTTAGAAGGACTCACAACCCTAAGAACAGTTCAGAGACTGTGAGGTACAAAAAACACACCCGTGAGTACATTTAAGTGCCCCACCACACGTTCTGCTCCACCAAAGTGCATTTGTAAGGAAGGGGTTATTTAACCAGGTCACTGTGGGATCCTTCTACTCAAACCGCTGATAACGTGATTTTCAAGGACTTTACTGCTGCATCACGAGGCAAGGGATTTAAAAGCAGAAAAAGATCTGCTTTTAAATTCTTTCCACAAGATAGCTCTAAAAAGCCCAAAATAGCTTAAGCAGAGATTTGTATGTAGTTTTATACTGATTTAGAAAATTTGTGTTTAAAACATAATGTTTGATTGCCACCCGTTCCTTTCTGCTGCCTTCTGTAAATAGCAAATTTTCATCTAGGAGAGACCAGCATGCCAAGAGATCTAATTCTATGGCATTACTGACTTTCAGGAGCAGGAAGAAGTTTTAGCTTAGATAACCTTGATGTTCTACATGTTCTAAAACCATGGAATGCCTTCGATCAGAGCTATTCTGCAGTCCTATGGCTACCTCTCAACATTCTCAATTTGATTACACATTCAAGAGGGGAAAATATATCAAGGAAGCAGTCTGCAATATCAATATATTTCACACTGAAACTGTAATATCAAACATGCTTTTTCAGTCCTCTATTAGAAAGAATCTGTGTTTACTACAGCCATCATTAGCCACTGGAAAAAAAGGTAAACAACTTTTCCAAATGATGCATTTTTCTACTGTAACAAAATGAAGCAAGCCCTTCTCCTGGGATTTATCAGCATTTCAGTGAGCACTGTACAAAGAGGAGGGTAGTGTCAGGAAAACAGCACACTCCTCCCTAACCTAAGCAACACTGTTGTCATGGAAACTTTGATAGTTTGTTCCAGAATAAAACTCCATATAGAGTCAGCACAGAGTCCCAAGATAGAGCAAAACCGCAAGGAGCCTTTATCCGTTTGAACAGCTTTCACAGCAAGCAGTACACTAAAGTAACTGTGGTTTTGGTTAAATATACCAAGTTAAACCAGTAAATATTTAAACTATTTACTATGTGCAGACATGGTACAGATTGACGTATATTGGACACTGAGAGCCAAATACTTTTCACGTCTCTAAGAATCCTCCTTTGAAGTTTCTGCACAGCTAAAACCCTGGTAATTCCCACACTGACTATGCTTAAATCTTTGTATAGCTAGAGGTTTGACTGCTCAGTCAAAGGAGTCAGAACCTTGTGAAGCAGCTTTGAAAATTTCAAATGCTTATTCCCATTTCAAACTAAGGGGAAGACTCACATCACTTGTTGCTGAGCTGACTCTTCCACATACGGGGTGAAGTTGGGCAACGTACAGGGCACTTCCACGCCAGAATTAGCATTACTGCGAGGACGCTGAGGGGGAAAAAATAACGCCAATGTTAACAGCTTAAAGATTCACTTTTAAACTCTACATTCCCTTTTTTCTCTGAATCTCCATTTTCACTCTCCTTGGCTAGGCTAGTTTTTCTTATTTAAAAAGATATAACCTCCACAAGACCTAGTTTCTTTGTTACTCTGAGAGTGTACTGGCAAAGTAGGGCATTCCAGTCATTTGTTTTCCAGAGAGACTACAATCCTATTTTTTTAATCCAAGATTGATTGTCTCAAACCTTTAATATTATTTCCCTTGTTTCTTACAGAGAGCCTCCAGACTTCTCCATTTTCTTCTCAGCAGCACCACACCACAAAAGTCCCTTAAGATTAACTGCCTTTGGAGTCAGTTCTTAGAGAAGACAATGATATTTAATCTGTCAACATTTTATTCTCATCTGCTTATTTGAAATTCCACAAAATTCTCAGGCAGGAAAACTTATTTGGGGGGAATATTTTACAGATTGGTTTGTCTTTGCCATTATTATTCACACAATTGTATATTTAGCCATCTTCATGCTGTCAGCAGCAGAGAAGCCTCTTTCCTTTGTGTAGCTTTACATCAGAAAGCATTCGCAAAAAGCATTTCTCTGTATAATAAGACATTCTGTGCAATGAGCACCACTGGACACTTTTCAAAATTCCCTTTCTTCCCTTTGACTCAACTCTTCTGTAGTCGCAGATAGGACTAAGGCAGGACAGACAAAAAGAACACAGAAATATTTGTGAGCCAAGATGAATGCATAAGCAGCCTGAACCAAAGTGTGAAAAGCAACCAAAAAAGGGTTTCACATTAATGATTTTTTCCCCTCCTCATTCTCCTTAACCAGATTAAGCCTGTAATTTAGTGTAAACTGTTGCATTCACTTAATCAAGTTGCTTATCATTTGGTAGCAACTCTTCCTGGAGCTTCCATGAATTTTAATCCTTTGTCCATCTCCTCTCAGGGCTTATTTCCAAACACCAGGCTTCTATAAAGATATTTGACACTTTTCATTAATCTTCTGCTTACTGCACATTTTTTCTTGCCTGTTCTAAAAAGGCCAGGAAAACACTGAGGATTACCTAAAGGACCTATAAACCAAACTTGATTTCATAGGCTTCAGTTTCTTTCAAATAAGATCTTGGATGATTTCTCTACAAGAATTATATAAAAACATCTTCAGCACAGCTTTTTCATGCCTCCAGCATCAGGCTGAACAGTTGGAACCTACTTCCTGACCTTGCTGTTTTCACCTCCCTGCACGGTGCCCTATATTGCTAGGGCAGGTATTCCACTGACAGAGGTGTTTTCAGTTCCTTTGATCTCTGCTTTCCTGGACTACAATTCTTCCCACATCAACTCGTCAAGAGAGACTTGCAGGATGCTTCCCACGCATTGTTTTCCAAAAAAAGCGAGTAGCAAGTTCTTCCCTCGGGTTGTACTATACAATAACAATTTAACTCTTGCTGTTGTCGCTCATGAAGTTAATGATATCAAGGCTTCTCTCCCTTTCTAGGGGAAATAAGTGTGTTTTTCCTCTTTTAGAGCTTTCCTGTTCTCCAGACAGGTTGGCAAGGCACTCTACAGATAATCCTGGTTAGCAAGAATTAAAGTTTCTTGATTTACAGAACTGCAGAATTTTTTAAAAACCTATGCCAGCAAGGTCAGCTTGTCTAACTTGACTAGGTTACACATGGGCAGACTTCAGGAAGAAACTAGAAAGTTCTACATTTATCAGTCAACACAGTTTGTGTTTACTGAGAGAGAAGCATAATCTTTTTCCTGGGGAATTAAGATAAATCATGACAGCCACCTTCCTCTTTTTCCAGCCCATCCTGAGATCCCTTACCCTGCCAGAGTTCCAAGGTCCTGCACTTAATTCATTCTCCTTGGCCTTTGGAGCTGGAGGTGCTGTCCATGACTGAGGGGTAAGTGCAGGAATACCAGGTCCAGAAGCTGAAGCTGAATTTTCATCAAACACAGCAAACCGTAGATTATTTGAAAGCTGCTGAGAAGTTGGATTTTGTAAGCTTCTGTTTCGGTCTGTGACTACAAGCAAAGGAAATTATGAAAATTAACCTTTAAACCTACCATACTCAGGAGGAAGTTTCACAGAAGTGTTTTTCATCCAAGACCAGGTGGTTTCACCAAATGAATTTACCTTTAAGTGCATCTCCCACACGACTAATTGGTGCTATCACATTTTTCTTCCCCCTGCCTTTTAAATCTGCCAGGGAGCTTCTCTGAGGTTCTGCAGTTCTCAGGAGATCCACATCTTTTTCATCAGCAGCTTCCTCAAGCCCCAGTAGTGTCTGCCGAGAAACACGGGCCTGAAACTGCCTTCAAAAGATATTGGAAACGTCAGATTGGAAACATCACTCTATCAGATATCCGCTAAAGAATTTCAAAACAGTCCAAGGGCCTCCCTTTAGGAAGGAACTCACCTGTGATGGGACTGGAGCTTGTCCAAAGGCTCAGCCTTACGCTGAAGGCCTTCCTGGAATATTAAGTCTGCTTTCTTAAAGCTTCCTCTAGCCTCAAGTTCTTCTGCCCACGTGATATAGAGTTGGGCAAGTGTTGTGCCAATTTCCTGGCTATGTAGATAACTGTACAGATCCAAGGGCTCGTTACAACAATTCCCCTGAAATAACCAAAATATTTTTTAATAATTGCATCAAACTACAAAAGGATTCCAAGTCAACACCTGCTTTTTGATGCTCCTTTAGGACATCTATTGATTTAAATAGAAGTCTTACAGGAACAGCTCTAGGGGCAGGATCAAATTAAAATTCCTAAGATGGAAGAGAAATAACAATAAGGGATGAATGGTAATGAGCAAATGCATTTGCCAGTATTGTCATCACTCCCTAATCCCAGCCTACACACTCAGATTCAGTCATTTCTTAGACCTTTGATTCTGAGAAAATTCAAGTACTGCATTTTAGTATTTGCAAGAATAGTTATTTTATCCTTAGATAAGTGCAAAGTATTTCTAATCAATGTGGAAACTAGTAAATTGACTCAGAGAGCTAAACCTAGAGAAAAGTGACCCTTTAAAAAAAATGAACAATGAAATAGAAACATAGTAAAACAGATCTGCAAGACAAGAACACCCTTATTTTTTGCCATTTGCAATACATTTTGCAATAGAAAGATTAAGTTTATAGCTGTCCAAACTGAGTGAACCTGAAAAACACCCAAAGATTCTCTTCAAGGAGAGAAATTGAATAGAAGAGTAGATAACATGTATGCAGAGATACATCTAATACTGTACTAGTGGCAAAGCATATTCTTTGACTCTCATTATTAAGAAATTCAGCTTAGCTAGGTGCAAACAAAATCCAAAAGTATCAAGAAAAAGCAGGACTCAAGAAATATTCACAAAACACCTACAAACTTGAGCCAGAGATTAAGATAGCGGGGATCTTTGTAGTATCTCTGCTGTTCATTGAGTGCTTTCACAGCCCTTTCCAATACTGCTGAGAGATTACTGTCCTTTCCACCCTGGGGGAACGTTTGCTCTGTCCACTTAATGTACCTAGAGATGGAATACAAGCATAGAAAGTCAGTTCTGGATAAGATATACAGCCTCCGTTTCTGTAGGTTAGGAGTGACAAAAAAGAAATAGGCATTTTTTCCTGCTGTTCACCCCCCCCAATTTGTTACAAAAATTCACTTTTGAGAGTGTAGTATTAAATTAAAACCAGTTTCTCCAATTTTTTATTAGGGAATCTAACAGTTTAGCAGTATGGATCTAACTTTTCCATTCGTTCTTCTCAAATACGAGAAAGCTTACCGGTCCCAGACATCCAGGGGATCATCTCCAGAGTAAAACCGGATTTCTGATTCAAATTCTCTAGAAAAGACATTATCCAATCACTAAAGACATTTGTAAAATTACAAAAGTCTCTCTTGCTGCGTAAACTGAGACCTCCTCTCTTACTCATACTACTTTGTATGTCCACACCACAATAACAAGTTAGGTTATCATATGACTTCATATCACATGATCTTATACTATGACTCAAAGAATTAAAGAAAACAAACAAACATTTGGACTCTTCATCAGAAAGAAAGTGATAGGGAAATTACTTAAAACCAACTATTTTACCAGAACAGGCAGTGGCAAAAACTTTCCAAAACAGACCTCAAAGCATTTATATTCCAAAGCTTTATAACCTCCCTTGACAGAAATCTTGTCCTCTTTCGAAAAGTTATTAGCAAGTGGAAAGATTGCAAAGAAAATAATCTTAAATATGTGTAGCATGCAGCTAGCATCAGCATTACAGAATGAATAATGATAGGCATTATATAAATTTTGCTTTCCTCTTTTGTTCTGCTCATGCAATTAGTAGAGATAAAGGAGATTAAAAAAAAAATTTATGAGAAGGCAGAAAGGAGAAAGAACATGTCCAAACATTGCTCACTGTTTTTTGAGTTGAGCAGCAGTGTGGACGGAAGTCTCCTGCTGAGCCAGGGCTTCCTGCAAGGTGGACATCACACGGCCCTGCCTGAGGGGCTGCACATTTTCTTTGCTCAGCTCCCACTCATCGTTCCACACCTGTGACATGACAAGCTCTCCCCTAAGCTCTGTGTTGATAGAAAAAAAAAAAAAAAAAAAAAAAAANAAAAAAAAAAAAAAAAAAAACAGAAATAATACACAATTGAGTAGGTAGGTCTCCCTGCAGCCGGGCGGGATGCAGGACGGAAGGAGAAGGGGCTGTTCACTGCACGGCTCCGGGGCGGCTTTCAGAAAAGCGCCCTTGGCCCTCAGGGCCGAGCATGGGGGCTTCTCCCCAGCATAACGCCCCTTCCCCCTCTCCCCTGCGACGGGACGAGGGGCCCCCACCCTCCCAAAGGCGGCCGGAGCCGGAGGGAAGTCAGGCGTCCTCCGGCCCCGCAAAACCCGCACCCACACGCGACGCTACCACCCTGCCCGACACTCACGCAGCGCAGCACCCACGGAGAAGGCGCTAGCAACACAACGGCCGCACCTCCAGCCACCTTCGAAATTCAAACGCCAACCGCCGCCGTCTCCCTCCCCATTGGCCAACGCTTTCGGCGCCCCCTTGCTGATTGGTTGCGCCGTGGGCGGACGCTGCCGGAGCGGTGCCTCATGGGAGATGTAGTTTGGCGCCAGCGGCGTCCCCCGTGAGGCGCGACCTCCTGAGGGGCCGCGTCTTCCAGACCCAATTTGGGCTCTCCTTATGGCATCCACAAGAGAGGCTCGATAAATCAATAAATAAGTGAATCTAAAGGAGATGTTTTATGCTGTCGTGGGAGTGAGCCGCCTGCTGCTGCTCTTAGGATGACAACACAGATACCCAGATACACTCAGAGCCATAACCCGCGTCTCCTCCTCATCCTCTCTGGGCTCCTCCAGGAGCCTGTGAGGAAACTTGTAGAAAACAACGCATAGCATCATCTCTCCAGCATTTCTGTTCTCCAAAAGCATATATTTTGACACAAGGTATAACAACACTTACCTAACTTTGCTATCATAGGTGTTACCCAAGCTTGACTGTATTATGTAAGTAGTTGAAAGAGGAAAATGTAACATTTGAAAGTAGAGCTTATGGGAAGATGATAAGACATGTTGAGATAAAACATGTTTAGACTAAAATGTTTCAGATGTCCTGTGGTAATGTTAGTGCATATATCTGAATTTCAGTCCTTGCACCTACATTTATCTGCTGAAATTTCATATAACGAGCCAATGCCTGTGTTGGTACAAAAGAATCTCCTCTATCCCAATTGCATGTGTTTATAAAGTTATGAATCCATTTGGTGTTTATTTGACATTTGAAATCTGACTGTATTGAGCCACAAATCAAAAGATGCTGGAGGGGAGGCTTTAGAAGGAGGCAAACTTCATGTCTCACGCACATGGAGAGAACAGGTAATTTAGGCAAATCTACATTTCCCCCTTCAAGGGAAATGGGAAATAAAGGGAAAAGCTTCAAGAATAGAGGGCAACAGATCTTTGCTCTTCTTTTCACTCTGCTTCAGCCACTGCTTTTGCTACCTCTAAAAGACATCAGCCTCTGTTAGAAGCAAAAGATGGGACTGTGTTTTCCAAAACACAATTTCTATCTAAGTATTAGGACTTGGTCACTGCTCTCCCCATCTCATTTCTATGAAAGCCATTTTCAAAACTAACCCAAGGATTTTCCCTCTCGATTTTTCATATTCCCTACCTGTGCCTGCTGATTTTGATTAAACTTTGGTTTGCCCTGGCAGGCAAGGAGGGTAATTGCTTATTTCCCATGACAAGGAAATGGCCATCCCTTTGGTGTACATTACTCCAGAAGAGGGTGCTCAATGCTCAGAAATGAGGTGAGCACCAGCTGCCTAGGCAGCTGTGTAAATCATTTCTGCCAGCATTTTTTCCCCCCTTCAGCCTCCGGTTGTAATCCCGAATCCACATCTATGGATATGGAGAGGGGAAACCATCTTCAGTTGCAAAGCCCGTCACCAGATTTGGCCTTTTATAGATCTGCATATCAGATATGAAATGACTATCATTCTAAGCTGGCATAAAAAATGAAAAGCAGAGCTTGTTGGGGGTTAGGTGAAAGAGACTTCTTAAATCTACCTGCAGAGCTGAGCTTTCAATGTATTTGAGAGGCTTTGGAGTTTAAGAAAGTGATTTTAAAGATACTTAGCTGCTCATTTCCCACCAAAAAAAAGATCAGTTCAGCTTAAGCACTTAAATGTTTTTCAGTCCTGGACAGAAGAAAGGATCCATGCATGAGCCTGGGCATGTAAGGTTTACAGCTATTTAGATCCCAGCAGATTGGACAAGTCCATGTTAGCACCATCTGGTTTAGGTCATTTATTGCAATGTTCTTGGTTAATGATATTTTCAAGTTATGGAGGACTATATGACATGGTAGCATTTTATCCCATATGTTATGAATTAATTAGACAAAAATACACATGAATGAATCACTTCATCCCTCTCAACTAAATAACGTCAGAAAATGGAGCATGTGGGGTTTTTACCTTCTCTTCCGTTACTTGTCTAGAGAGAAATATATTGCAAGGCACAGGCTGGACACTCTGGATGGAAAGTGTCACGAGCAGTCACTTTTTTGCATTCAAAGCAGGATTTTAGCCTCCGGAAAGCCCACCTTGCCCAGGCTTTGCTAAAAGCCCTACAGCTGCCCAGGGCTTGGCAGTGACAGCAGCAACGGAAGCCCAGACATGAGCAGCACCTCTGGGCCCAGGGTAATCGATGGAGAAGCCCTATGTACAACCCTACCTACACCCTATCTCTACTGGAGAAGCACCACTATCTTCAGGGGAAGATGGGGTGCTGATGTCCCCAGATCCCTGGCAATAGACTATTCCTGCTGATGCCCAGCAGGCCCTTGGTGCCCAAGGCAAGTGTGACTGAACCCCAAATCAGATGCAGCTTTTAGAGAAGCCTTCCTGCTGATGGGACACCCCAGTTCACAGCAAGGCTCTGAGGGAAGGCTCGAGTCCAGCAAGCAGCTGGCAGAAACACCACCAGTCTCTGCTTGCTGCTTTCCCTGTGTTGAGCTAAAGCAAAGCGACTCTGCTGCCCATGAACCCTCTGAACACACTTGTTTTTCCTTCCAGCAGCTGCTGGGTAGCACTTCTCTTAACAGGCACTCAGTTCTGGTTTTACTTTTCTCTGGCGTGTAAGAATTTGAGGGGGGAACACTGAGCAGACAGGACTATAGAGGCTGCCAACAGCCTCAGGAGCTCCTATGTCCAGATGCCAGCAACTGGGAAGACGTGGTGACCTGGGGGACATATGGGGGTCTGGGAATACTGAATTTATAAGCCTAGCTATGGGAGGGACCCCCATTTTATAAATATGTCTACAAGGATGTCCCCATGGTTGCTTGTTCTGCCCCAAACTCCTCTGACCACAGCACAGCACAGCACCTACCTGCAGCAACCCTGTGGGCTCCCGCGAGACATTCGCTTGCACAGACCCCAGCCAAGGAGCCCTTCAGAAATACAGATATTAGGGGAAATACAGATATTAGGGGTGGGTTGAGGAGCACATGGTCTTTGTGGGCCTGGGTTTGCCCGGCTTTGAGCAAGGTGCTTTCTGCTGCAGCTCGCCGACGGGGTGGCTCGGAGGGAGTTTTGTGTGTGAGTCCTTTCACCACCGTGGTCATGTCACGCTTGGTGATGGCTGGCAGGGCAAAACTCACTGTGCTGCTATAGAGACCAGAGCTGCCTGCACACATCCAGGCGCACCAGGCTTGCCTCGTGCCCCTTGCTCTCTGCAAACATATCCGTCTGTGTCAGCCTCCCTCCCAGAACAGCTTTTCCCGGTTCATTAAAGGCAGGAGGGAGCTGGCAGTCGGCCGTTCAGCTCCCTCATGCACTTATCAAGCTGTTTGATCTTAAAAGAGTTCCCCTTAGGCTCCTTATTAACAAACAGAGGCAAGAATGGCGAGCTGCAACCTACTTAGCAGAGCTGCGGATAAAAATAAGTGGGTTATGATAAATGCTGGTCCATGTTGGGGAAAAACTGGGTCAAAGAGGCTGGGGAGCACCAGGTAGCTTTTATATGCCCTTTGCTTCTCTGTCATTTCCAGGCTCTCTCCACACCCTTATGGGCTAGAAAAACACCGTAATATGTCTGTTCCCTTTGCTCCTCTGATGGGGAGTGCTTGCTCTTGCATGAGGGTAACATCTGCTTCTCAGTTTGGTTTTCTCCTTTGCTTCAACAGAGATCATCCCTTGTTCCACGCAAGCTACGCCAAGCACGGACCTGGGGCGCAATTCTGCGCTGTCCAGCATGATCCCTTAGAGCAGGGCCTAGCACACAGTGCTGTCACCACTGTCCGTTCTCGGGGCACAAGAAGTGGAGAAAATGAGTGTCTAGAGGGAGTCTGAAAAGAAGCTCTTCAGTTTCACCCATTGACCATCCTCCTTTGGGTAGCACCAGCCCGGAGACCAGGCTCGGGACCTTCGGTGGTGGCTGAAGACATTGGGTCCAGCCCTTAGTGGAGTGTTTGACAACCCCACAGCAAACAGCTGCCTGGGACCGTCCTGAGCTACCAGAGGAATGGTGCTTACATAGCAAACACAGGGCTCACTCCCCACCCTCTGCTATCAGACAAATTGCACTTGTAATTACTGGGAAAATAGCTTTATTACAGTGACGAGGAAAGCTTACTGCATCTCAGGCTCCACATGCAGCAAAAGTGCAGCTTCTGAAGTCCCCACAGCAAACACAGCCCTCCTCGGAGGAAGGACAGCAGAGCTCAGCACTAGGGACAGCAGGAAGGAGAGATCTACAGAAATAGAATCGAGGCTAGGGGAACCTAAGGAGTCCTTGGAAGTTATTGCCCTGTGATTTGGTGCATGGTGTGGACTCCACTAACCTTACTTTGGTTTCACTTTATCTGGGCTTATCTGGAGTAGCCTCAAGCGATGTGGAGCTTGGCTTCTGGGACAAGGGCAGTTTTGTTTGTCACTGTTGCTTCTATAGCAGGAGACTCACTTTGCTGTGCTCCTGTGCTGCTGTGTTAAGCTGAGCAAATGAGATAAAGACCAGTGAGATAGGCCCCTTCTGACTCATCCTTGTCCTGGGCACTTCTGAGTGTCCTTGTTGAAAACTGGGCATTCCGCAGCTCTTGTCAGCGCTGCAGATAGCCCCAAAATGGGAAAAACAGAATCAGCACGAATTCTGCGCTGATAGATCATAGGGTGCGAGCAGATCCAGCCCTATTCTTGGTCAAGTGGAAGTCAGTCCAGCTTTTGGTTGTCAGTGGTGGGATATGGGTTGGCAAGAGGTGTAAATGCGGACTAGGGCATCACTGCTTTATTCCCCTTGTGTGCCCACTTTGATGACTTGGGGCTTCATAAGGGGACCATAAAGCTGAAGACAGGATTGCTGTAGGATGAGGGAGGAAGGGTTAGACAAGCCATGGTGCTGCCATCCCACAAAGTCAACGCGGAGGGCAGGAGGCTTCCTCCTAACTTAACCCCGGGCCAAGGCAAGCAGAGCAGAGCTCACCTGCCCTTCGCAAACCACCTCTGCTTCCCACCTCCGTTCACCTCTAGGTGCAGCTCCTCATGAGTGGAGCAAGGTGCAAATGCAACAGAGTTTGTGCCCACATAGAGGGCAAAGAAATGGTAGTGACACCTGGCCCTTGGAGGTAATGCTGGCCTCCATCTTCAGTGGCAATGAGAAAGGCACTGCTGAGAGCAGAGCCCAGCCCTGAAGGAGCTCCTGGGTTCAGTCCTACAAGCAACAGCAGGGCTGGGGTGACCTGTGCTGCTTGCAGCTCCAGCAGCAACACCCCAAAGGGAACAGCTGGATAATTCGTCCACCAGGAAGAGATGGATACGGAGCTGCTGTGAATAAACTGCAACTAGGAGCATATCTATGTCCCCACTGCACCTGCAGCCAGTTTAGGAAACACAAGGGAAAGGGGTCCCATGTGCCAATAGGTAGGAGGGTGAAGAGGTGACAGATGTGTCCCCCCGAACCCAGCAGTCCTAAGTGACATTTCAAGGTATCACTAGAAGTTTGACTTAGCTGTAATCTCTTCTGGCTTTAATCTCTGTATTCAGAAGGCAGGGCAGGCACCGCGGGCCTCTTGCAGAGCAGTTTTTCTCCTGAGCAGAGGTAGGCTCCACCTTGGCAGGGTGGCTGAGATCACCCTGTGCTTTTTAGGGGGGGCTTATTTCCGTTATAAAATCTCCCTGCCATCTTCTGTTGATGTGCCCTTGCCAGGCATGTTGACTTTCACTTCCACATCTCGGTGGGGTTGGCTCTCCAGAGCAAAGGACACCCCTGGCTTTCCATGGTGACCATCCTCATTAAAAACTTTTTCCTCCTCCTCATTTTCCTCCAGGTCTTCGTCACTGTCCTCATCATCAGCTGCTGTATTGTCCTCAATCACTTTAACCCCATCTCCAGCATCTGGATCCACATCAGTCTTAAACCACACAGCTTTATAGCCATTGTCCTCCTGGCGCCTCTCCGTTTTGAGGATAGACTTCACTTCTTTCTCACGGTCACTCTCTTCTTCCACTTCCATTTCCACTTCCTCTTCCTCTTCCTCTTCCTTCTCCATCTCCACCTTGTCAAAGATGATGGTGGAAGCCATGGAAGCCATTGGGAGGTCATCGATTTCTCCTGCCTTGGAAGAAGTTGAGGGAAGTGATGGCTGCTCTAGCACAGATGTCATTGACAGGACACTGCCATTTTCTGCCGCCTCATTTTGTTTGGTGCTCATGTCCGGGTATTCGTCTTCCTTGTAAGCTTGGTTCTGGTAATCACCAGAGAAGCTTTTGGAGAACTGCATGAGGAGAGACACTTTGTGATTATAGTGAAAGAGAAGAACAATGAAAGGAAAAGAACGGTACTTTCCATCAGAGAGGTCAGCACTAACTGCTTGAGGTGCAGGTGGGCACTGGAAAAGCCAGTCCCTGGGAGACAAGGGACCTCCATACGAAGTTATTTCCACAGGCATGGGCATGTTTTCCAGTAGGGCTGAGCACCAACAACGTTTACTCATTCCTACCAATTCATGTGATGGACCATTGTCAGTAGAGCCTGGGCCCTGCTGAGTCCCATCCTAATGCAGAGGCAAATATCTGGTCAGATAAAATAACCAGAGTACCGTGGACCCCAGGGAGCCAAATAGCTCGGAGGGACACAACTGCATCACACATGCAGCGAATTAGATGAGATAAAGGCCCTTCTAGGTACCAAACCTGGTTATCTAAGTCCAGGCTTTAAAATAGGATGGGAAGCATCCTTTCTCTCCTTTGTCTGTAAAGAGGGGATGAACAGTGGTTTATAGCACAGACACCTGCTTCTCAGAGGCCACCTCTGCTACCTGTCACATTTGCCTTAGATTTTGTGCTCCATGGAGGCAAAGTAAGGTAAGGTCCTCCCTACCGTGTGTGCTCATCATCTCTTGCATGGCTCCAGCACCAGAGGACAGAAGGAAACAGCAGCCAACACCACCGTCTTGATGTTGCCTTTGCCAGCATTGGCTCAGGAATGATTTGGCACCTTTGCACAAATGTGCACAGCGCTTGGAGAGCCCATCCATACGTTAACCCTTCCCAGGGCCCACTTCTTACTTCTAAGAAAGTCTTAAAGAGAGATAGGCACGAACAAATCACTTACTTTTTTTCTCACCAGATATTTGACTGGTTTTCCATACTGCTGATATATCATCAACCCAAGGAAGACCAAGGCGATTAACAGCAGTGCTGCCAAGGTGCCACCTAAGGCACCCATATCCTGTGCAGTGTATTTCTTATCAGAGGAGGGTTCAGCTGCCAGAAAAACAGACCGGTGTTACCAAGTCTAAAGCTGCCAGGTAGCATTTTAACAAAACACTTAATTGGGAGAGAAAGTGCCAATGAATTTCTGAATGGCAAAGAATTGTTGCAAAGTGTGACAGGAACAAGTTTAGTGTCACAGAACGCCTTTTATTTGCTGTCCTCAAAGCACAGGGTTTTTTCTTAAGGTCGCCACTCAAAGAATATTGTAACTTCTAGCAAGTTATATAAATACACCATATGGAAATAGCATCTATTTACAGGGCAATGATTTTTGCCCCATCACGCCTGCATTCGTGACTTCATGATTTCACTAAACGAATAAAAACACAAGCGTATGAGGCAAGCAGGCGTTACAGGGCATAGAGCTGGGTGGATCCTGCCTGTTCTTGCTCCACATGTTGCTACCAGCATGCAAAACCAAGGCATGGCTGCGTGCATGCGTGTGCAAATACAAAACCCAGAGCTTCACCTTTGAGACTGCTGGCCAAATTAAAACAGGGAAAGAAGCTGGAAAAGAATCGGCCTCCATGAGAAGGGAGGAACTGACACGGGTGTCCGTGTGAAGAGCCAAGGCAGGTCTGGCTTCCTTATGGAAGAGGGTGTGGTAATAAATCTATGTTATGCTGACAAAGGTAAAGATAATAGCAGGGATCCTTAGGGCCAAACAGCTGCAAAATGCAAAAGGAAAGGGTTGTGGTGTGAGCGTGCTCATCCCTCAGAAGGGTTTGTTTTATTTTTTTTTTGCAGAATTTTTGTAATGTCTTTCTCGAGACTGATTCCTGCTCCTTTACTAGACCTGACTGACATCAACACTACAGCTGAGAGGCAGTAACTTCCTCGGAGTTAATCAGCTTTCGTTGCTGCTGTCAGTGACATTCTTTATTTCTAAGCTCTTCAGCTTCATTTCATGCTGCGAATTCATCTCTTTAAAGTTTAATGATCAATGAAGCAAAATTTCGTCCTCCTACTGACCTAGGTATAACGATGGACTTTGAGTATTCCCTCTGCATTTGACTGCTCCCTTGGTTTATCATTAATATGTTGGTGAGGGTTTTTGAGAGTCTCAATTTTTACTTCTTAATTGTGTCTCATCAGGGAGTCCCAGCCCTCTGCAGTACATGATCTTCAGCTTGGGGAAAGGCTCCTGCGGAGATCAGATTGGGCTGGCTCTGGCACCTATATCCCTGGAGCCACAGGCCAATGTACCCTTTCTGCCACACAGAAGGTGAGTATTTAAAAAAAAAAGACTCCCTGGATATTAAGACGCTCAATAAAGTGCCCTCCAACACATTGCATATGCACTCCTTAGCACCAAACACCACAGCAAGCCTCCAGCTATTACAGTTATCCTCCTTTGCCATGATAACATATTCTATCTTTTGGTCCACAAAACACAACTTCAAGTAACCCCAGGCTTAGATTTGGGTTAAAAAGAAAAGATGCTACAATGCATGGCCCTGTTTAAAGTCTGAGAAGGCTGTTTGGGCACATGGGGACCATATCATAAGGAGGTCCTTTGGGTGGTCGGTCTATTATAGGCACCCTAGGCCCTCCCGCAGGCCAGGGGCTGCTCCCAGACTGCTGAGGGTGACCTGTCATCCCCAGCTTGCCCACAGAAATGGGAGAGACGCCCCTTCTGTCCGCCAAAGAGAAGGTAGAGAGGTGCCCAGCCTACCTGTGGCAGGGACGACCTCCACCACGATCACAGCGCTCGCCTCCTGCAGGCTCACTGTGTCTTTTCCCAGAGCCTGTGTGAACATGGGAATGAGATAACTTAGGCTCCCTAGATCTCCAGTTCCAAGTTGCTCAGTGCAGCCATTCCCAGGAACATAACACCAAGGACAAGGCACCCACGGCTTAACTTGGCACAGGTCCATTTGAGACAGCCAGTCTTGAATTTCTGCCATGTCAAATAGAGCAGGTCCCTCTCCCCTCGAACTTCCCCTCAAAAATCCTGAGCTGCCCCTGCTCTGCCCTATGAAGCTTGCCATGTCTCTTAGACAACGTGAGTGGTAAAAAAATATCCAATTGATTTCTCTTTTTAGATGGGGATTTGGGCATGTAAGTTAGATTTATATTTTCTGGATTTTTTTTTTCAAATTAAATGTGAGACGAGAGGCTTCTAAAATCTCCCCGGATGTCCTTTGGCTTATCTCCAATGATATTTTCCATGAGAGGAGAAGACAAACAGTTTCACACTTAACACCAAGCAATAGCCCTTGTTGTAGAGGATTATTTTACTATCACTTCATCTCCCTCCAACCCTATACGTTTATGATGCAAATAGTTGGGGCAAAGACTGTTTCTTCATCACGTCTCTGAGCAAATGCGACTCCACCCCGGTGGTTCTCTGGTACAAACTCCAACTTCCTTCCACTGCCCTGATAAGGTTATGAAGAAAGTTCTCCTACCTCCATGGTTACAGTCCCCGGTGACTGCAGCATCACATTTGTCAGGATGAGTCCACCTTTGGTTGCGAGGAAATCCGTGCTGTTTTTTATGAGATACTCAATGTTCGGGTTGATTTTCTGAAAAGCCAGATGAGTGAATGAGTAAACTACACTGTGTTTCGCATGCGTCTTCGTAGGAGCCCATAGACTGGGATTGTATAAATAGGTCTGGAGTATATGGAAGTGCATAATGCAATAAATAAATCTGGATGGGGGAGGCAGGAAAGGCTGAGCTCAGATGTGTTCACCTTGTTTCTCAGTGTTCAAAATGTATCCTAAAAGTGTTGCCTGCAAAGAAATCTCAAGCCTTATCCAGCTTGCCTTGAGTCTTTAATGTTTGCCCTAGCAAAATGCATCTATGCCAAGTATTAGGCAAATTTCTTCAGGTCTGCCTTTCATATAGTGCCTAAGTGAGATGTATGTGAAGAATAATCCTTGTGCTGAGGGCTGGAGTATAACAAAGAGTGAAAAAAAAAAGCCACATGGCAAATCAGTGAATCTCTTCCGCTTTCCTCCTCCTTGCTGAGTCCAGCACTGTCTCCACGTTACACCTTTTCATTACACCGTATATAGCCCCAGGGAAACATAGGAAGGGATACAAGAGGAAAGCATGCGTCTGCCTCCCCCCCACACCTCTCATTCCTCATGTTTGCCAATCCTGCTTTCACCTTGACGCAGGGAGGAAGGATTCAAGACATTTTCATTTCCTTACATCTGTGAAATCATCATCAGCTGCTGCAATCATGAGGGGTTTGGAAGGAACATCAGCATCTAGGACCAAGCTTCCTGGATCCAGACCAACAGATACCGTCCCTCTGTAGATACTGCTCTTGAAGTACGGCGCATGGTCACTTTTATTGATGACCTTAATCTCTACAGAGGCTACGGAGTATTTCTGTATGTTGTTGACTTGGGAGGCCTGGAGAGAAAAAAAAGAAAAGATGCTAATTTTTCCTGTTAGTGATGGGACATAAAAGGATAGGCTTGATCCAAAGCCCATTGCAACCTATGTGGTTCTTCCCTACAATGGTCATCTTCACTGGGAGTTTTGGTCAGTTCAGTTAGAGTTTGATTTTCAGTTAGTGTTGAGTCCAGCCGCTGCTGGGTGTATATGTGCGAGGAATGTTTTTCAACTCCTTGTTTGCTCTTGAGCTGAAAGAGGAGCTCCAGCTGTGTCTACAGAAAGCCTTTCAGATGTGCTCTCTAGTACTTTCAACCCAGCACAATGTCCTTTGTGGGTTGACCCAATTTAATGATGTAGCCCACTCATAAGGGAAAATGCCTCTTGCCACCTGCAGGAGCTTTGCATGTGAATCGGTGTAAGACACCCGTCAAATACTGGATCCTTCCAAAAGAAAGGGTACGACCAAGTTAGTCTTAATTACTAACGTAGCTGACTCCCGTCGCACCAAGATGGCTTCTTCTTGGAAAGCCACCTCTGTTGGCTTGTCATATGCAATGTCATCAGACTTACCATGACTTGCAATAGGAATGTCTCTGGGGAAGTTGCAGCCTTGTTCATAGTTAGATTCCCTGTATCTGCATCTATTGAGAACACTTTTTCCGTATCCCCTAAAGAAAAAAGAAAGAATATTTAATCATGGAATGCCTTGATAAAGTGACTTGGAGCTCCTGTGACTTTCTTGTTTCACACGTTGGCAATTATGGCAACATGACCTGGGTCTCCAGCAGATCCCCGTTCCTGGAATACTAGATTTCTCCTCGTTCTTCACCCACCATAGAAATGCCAGACCCCACTTCGAAGACTGGACAGGAAATATTTCATGGCCTATTTAGCCTTGACTCCACACCTACGTCTTCAACCTCCGGGCTGAGCGGGGCTCTGGGGCAATTTGAGGACTGAAGGTTCCCAGTTCCCTAAGATTAACTTCAACCCAAACTCTAACCCTGCACTACAGGAGACACAAGGGAATTTCTATTTTCAAAACAGAGAACCATGTCACATAGAAATATCATTTAGCATCCTGTAGACATGAGAAGGTCAGGTAGCTCCACCTGAGCTGGCTGCCTACACTCTCTTTAGCCAATAAAAAGAAGAGGGCATTTCACCACATGATTTATCTGGCTCATTGTTGACACTGACCTCAAGACGAGCTGAATTTAGCCCTGGAAATACCTATTTCTCTCCCCCCTCTACAGAAGAAACCTAGACACAATCCTACTTGTTTTGACTTAGAGCTAGAAATTAGCCTTCTATATGGCCAACACACACAGAACCACTTTTTCTATGTTGAATATACATTGAAATATGTACGCAATATTTGGTTACCTTCCTCGCTTTGAGATCCTACAGGCTGCATTCAGACAAGGACCCTCACTCAGGGGTTCTCTATTAACTACTATTAACTTAATCCAAAATGGTTGTGGTTTTTAAGGCTCTTTAATGTCTTTATTTCCATGAGGATCTCCACAAGTGTGGTGCCATATGAAAAAGTAAAAGATGAACAAATGATCACAGTACCCAACTGCTATGATCTCTCATTGCCTTGATAGTTAACCAAGAAAACCACCATTGGGAAAAATGAAGGGGAAAGGAGGAAGACGGAAAGGGGGAAGGGGAAAGGAGGGCGAAGGGCGAAGGGCGAAGAGCGAAGGGGAAAGGAAAGTTCTTTGAATGAAATAAATGGCCCAGTCAATGACTGGCAATCAGTTGATTATATTCAGATCATCTTTTTGAAATTAAGGCTATAACAGGGTAGATGAGACAGCCACACTGTGCAGGGGAATAAGAACATAATGCATGGCAATGAATGAAAATTATTCTGATGGTGTGTAGAATTTTTGGTTCACCTCAGAAACTAAATGAAAGCAGCAGTCTGGCAAAAGAATATTTAAAGCTTAAAGATGAAATATGTCTCAAGAAAGAATAAGGTTCCTTTGCAACAGTGTTCGTGGTCCTTATCCTCTGGGAATATAATACTCTTTTCTTCCTCTCTGTAAAGTCTGTCTTTTCTAATGAATCTGTAATTCTTCTGTGGATCTAATTAACAAATCCCCTACCCTTTGACTCTACTGCTGGTGAGACTACGTCCTTTCAGCAGCTGCTGTAGGGGACATCTAAGCAATGCAGGCCGGGAAGGACGACCACTTCTACTCACCGCCCACAATGCTGTACACTATTTTCTCATTTAAAGTGTAGTCAGGATCGATAGCGTAGATGGGCCCAGGCTCCAGGGTGAGCGGTGCAGTCTGCAATCACAAGGCCAACCATTATGCACAACCCCAGACCACCAAATGCTGCCATTTTTTTTCCAGCACTGTCCTCCACGGAGGTGCTGCAGGATCAAGGACAAATAGTGCTGCTCTGGGGAGGAACCAGCACCCAGCAGGGCGAGGAAGGCTCACGCTCACTCTGAGGCATCATCATGCTTTTATGACCAGAGATCAGCGCTAGCTCACCGGGAAGAGGAGAGGGTCCAAGATGCTCTTTGATCCCTCCAGCTTACCGACATTTCGGAGATGTTGACCCGACCGGTGTAGGGGCTGCTGATGCAAATGTTATTGTCTGTGTTAATGAAGGTGCAGGGTAGGAACCAGGGTGGTTTGGTGTCAGCTTGTTCAATAAATATGCTTATTGTTGCAGTAGCAGTGAGGGTGGTATCGGCGCTGTTCACTGGCCTGTCCTGTTCCCCAGAGCAAAAAAAAAAAAGTACTCATTAGACCCAAATTTTATTGCCAAAAGTGGAACCACCCTGCAAAAAGCCCAGGTCTCCAAGTCAATTAACAGTTTTTGTGAAATTAGCTAAAGCAATGAGTTATCTCGTGCTCTGCTAACAGAAGCGGATCAGGCACAAGGCTGGGCATAGTCATGGAATATTTCAGTGGGGAGGAAGGACTTAATCGCCCCCCGGCATCCACCCTCTCTCCTGTCATCCCAGCGATCTGCCCCTTGGACTTACCCTCAGGCTGAGGGCAGTTGTGGCTCCTCAGATACTTACCCTTGCATACAAGAGCAAAGTCGTGAATTTGATTTTCTCGTAGTCCAGCACTTTTTGCAAATAAATTTCGGGGTTATTGACTCCTTTTATGGCAAAATAACCACCTGTGTCCTGAAGGTGGGGGAAAAAAAAAACAGAAAAGCCCTACTAGCAGACTTGATAACAAATACGTGCTCTGGAATTCTGCTCATTGCTGAATTCGTCATCCCAATCAGACCTTCAAGCCTGGGGTGTTATGGGGTTGAGCTGGAAGGGGGCTAATATTGAGACCCTGGCAGCTGCTATTCACATCCTTTAAAATCCCTGGAGTTACAGAAGTGTAACGGAGGAAGCAAGTCAGATACTGCCTGCTCGTTGCATGGTGCTCTTTAAAAATTTACTTACACGTTTGTTTTTTCACTTGCATTTCTTTCTTTCTTTCTTTCTCTCTCTCTTTTTTTTTAATTTTCTAGCATATTATTACATTTTTGCAGTCCAGGCTGGCATGAGTTTGTGCACACTACATTTCCCACTTTATCAAGAGAATCCCTCAAGATTTAGCTAAGATAAGATCTAACTGAGATAACTGCAATAACATTTAACCGAGATAACTCAAGCACTGAACTGGGGCCTGGGGAAAGTGGGGGTCTGGCTTTGGCCAAGGCTTTTTGTGCAATCTTGGGCACACGATTTTCCCTCTACTGTGCCCAGACAATGCTGGCAAACAGCAGGATAACCCCTTCTTCTCCCAAACAACCCAGTGCAATCCCAAACTCCGCAGGGTGCAAAGGTAATCCGCTCACGGACTGTCCCAACAGGACTTCCTGGGATCATATGACTTTCGATATCCCTCAGAGTGTAATAACAGCGTAATAAAAGTGTAAGCGATGGAAGAAATCAATAATTGCAATGTAGGCTGCTCTTTTCTGCTCTCCAGAGCCAACGCTTTTGTTTTGCTGTACCCTGCTGGAAAAGTCATGCTTCTTCCCCAAGCTGCTGGTGAACTAAGCAAGCGCAGTGACTTCTGCCTCATTTTGAAGCTTGTCCAGGTTAAACCCAAAGCCCACTCCCAAGCAACCTGTTTTTTCCCCAAAGAGCAAAAATATACTCACGGGCGCTTCTGTCGTAAGTTCGTAATAAATGGTGTCCAGGTCAGCGTCAGTAGCGCTTAGATCTTCGCGGGGGATAATTGTGGCATTCACTTTTGTGTCCTGAAACACAAAGTTCCCTCTGGGAAATGGGCTGAAGGCTTCCCACTGGCATCTCCTCCCCAGGCCCGCAGCAGTAGGCAAGCCGGTGCCCTCCTCGTGTCCGTGAAATGCTCACCTCGGGAACGGTTTTGGTGAGGTTCGTTTGCTTAAAAACTGGGCTGTTATCGTTCACGTTGACGATGGTCACGATGATTTCCAGAGAGTTGCTCTGAGGAGAGGGCAAAGGCGGAAAATCACAAAGTGGGGCCATGAGGGGCTGCGCGCGACGTGAACGGAGATGCAGATGTGAACGGAGAGGACGGCGGGAGAAGCACAGCTGGTTCATGGGGGCCTTTGGTGGGTTTGCTCTCACCTCCTCCCCATCCGCAGCCCCTTGGTTTAACCATGAGAGGGGCTATGCCTACAAAGATATATGTCTACAAAGAAGGGACGGTGGCTGAGGAGAAGCAAAGGGAGATACGTGCTCCTATGCAGCACCTTTTCACGGGGCAGCATATTTATAAGAGCACTTACCTGCCCGGCAGCATCGGTACAAAGCAAGTAGACTAACAGCAACGTGTCCTCCTGTATACAAAAATAAAAACCCAGCCATTTTCAAAATAAGCCAAAAAGTGCAAGCACTTTTGCTGGTACATGATGCAAAGCAACTCATTGCTAAAAGGCAACCGCTGCCAGGGGCTCTTGCTTCCTTTTGGGCATCTCCCTTTCTTCCATTTTCCTTCACAGACATGTAGTGGTGCTGGGATCTCATTTTCAACAGATTCAACATAGATTCAAGGCCCAGCTTCACTCCCCATGATTTCCGGGAGACGGGGCAAGAGCTCATTGGCCATTTCCTCCCAGTTTAGGCAAGTTCAGGCAGGGATTTTGTTTGGAATTGAATAAAACACAGGTGCAGCAGGCAGCAAGCAGTGTCACGTCTGCTAGTCTTTGCTCAAACATAGGGTTTAAGGAGAAAGGCAGCATAAGGAGGCACTTCAGTGTGTACAGAGCTCTCCATGAAGATAAAATAATATAGCAGCAACCTAGCTAAGCACACTCACTTTTATACTTCTATCAATGGTCCAGCCAAGATCACCTCACTTCTCAGGACTGTGCAAGGTGGGACCATCTACCCGAGTCCTGGAGAGCTCTGAACACTGCACTTGGCACAATTTTATTTTAGAGCTTTCCCCTTGCTCAAAATCCTACAGAGGCATTGGAAGACAGGGACACTGTGCATGCCATGTATCTCCCTCCTCCTGATCATCCCTGGGTGGAAGGGCAGATCGCCCCAGCAGCAAACTTAAACCCAGCTGCAATAGGCTTGTTTTTCCAAGTAATTTCCTATATTCTTTACAAATGCGCTGTGAATCCCTGGAAATCCAAGAGGCCAGGACAAAACCTGCTGCTTTCTCCATCCCACCCTTACATCTTGCCAGCTTAAAGCTTACCTCAAAGTCCACACTTTTGGTCAGCTGCAGCTGGGTGCCCTGGATGGTAAAATAAGTGGCATCAGGAGAAGAAGGATCAACCGTCACGGTGAAGCCTTGTTCCAAAGTGATAGTGGCCACTGCGTAGCCACGCGGGTTATTTTCATTGACACTTGGCTTCTGGTTATCCACAGAACATCCTGGAAAGAAACAAATGCAAGCGAGATGCAGAATTGCCCAGAGGTTCATGCCACGACAGATTTGGGTCACACCTGAGACCTCTCTCGGTATTACTGGAGATCAGATCCTGGAACAAAACCATCCTGGAGGATGGGTGTGACAAGCCCTCCAGCAGCTTTAACAGTGCAGTCAGTTGCTGTGAGGGTTGTTCCTTGGTGGCCACAACTTACCCTGCTGGGCTGAAACTTGTGTTATGGAAGGCAGCAAAAAGAGCACAGAGGTGAGGAACCAGTGAGCAACGGCCATGGGGGGCGGCGGATGGTTGATGGTTGAAGAAAGCCTCGTTTCTGGCCAAGCTGATCCTGTCGTCTCCCCGTTGCTCCCAGGGCCTCGTTGTGCACTCGCCGCTCCAGGAAGGCAAAAAAAATGTTGGTTTTTCCACGCGAATTGCTGCAGTTCAACCTTTGCCTCCTTGCCCGATTGGGTGTCTTATCTAAGGGTGTTTTGTGGGCATGGAGTGTGATAAGGAGCAAGCTGCATTTTCGCTTTTGCTCCTGGGTCTTCCTGATCCGTAACTCCATCTAGGGCTCAGGAAATGCTTGGAGCATTTCAGAGCCAAGTGCCTGTGTTGAGCACGGAGGGGGACGAGGGCTGACACGGGGAAACTGCCTCTGTACCCCAGCCTTTCCCCGCAGTGGAGGAGTAGGCAAATTTATGTCTCTGGTACCTCAGGGATGTGGTCTGTGTTGGTGAGAACATTTCCTGAAATAAGCCATAGATATATTAATATAATCCCTCCCCAACACCTGACTTTTTTAGCCAGGCATTGCCTGTCTGGCCCTCATTCCCATTTACAATATGTTTTGCTCTCCAGCTCATGACATTTAGTTTCTCGCTTTGAGTTCCAGGGTTTTATGGTGTTGCTAGAGACAGACGAGAAGAGCAGGAGGGGAGGAGATGCTCCTGTTTATGATTTAGTGTTTTCCAGTGCAGAATGCATCTCGCTGGAGGGGCTAATGGTGGACGAGGACAAAACCCTGGGGCTGCTTTGGGCGAGTAAGTGCTCAGCTGACTCTCGCCGCTTGCTCAGATGTTTCGGTTTTGGGGTGAAAAAGCAGGGTTAGGAAGTAAGGATGGTGCTGTGCAGAAACCACACTACACTGACAGCCAGGGCAGGTTAGAGCCCATTATTTCTGTAGGTGGGACCTTCCTTTTCACCTTTAAACATAAACCATTTAATCTTTGTGCTTTGGTTTCCCTACCCACAGATGAAGGGAGAGAATTTTTTTCCCCCCTGTTTTATTTCACCGTAGGCAGGTAGTGTCAAGGGGAAGGAACGCCTTGCTTGCCAGGCAGCCACGGAGCCGATAGCTTGCCCTGATCCCTCCCTTGCTACATGGACAGCAGTCCATGTGTGAGCAGCCCTTGAACGTGGCTTTGTGCTGCCACCCGACGTATCTGCAAGGCTTTTCCTGGCCCTCGGCTCGGCACCGCTGCCAGCGCTCCCTGCTGCAACGCGGATGGGTAGAGGTGTGTGCGGGAGGAAGGGCTCGGAGAGGGGATGGGGACAAGCGTCACAGTTCCACCTTAAAAATGGTGTGGGCCATTATG
This sequence comes from Nothocercus julius, assembly GCA_013398735.1. NCBI lineage: Eukaryota > Metazoa > Chordata > Aves > Tinamiformes > Tinamidae > Nothocercus > Nothocercus julius. The sequence goes on along the minus strand of VZSV01000328.1, from coordinate 185,515 downwards.
AGAAGTAGAGCTGAAAGGTCTAGAGGCACTTCCCACTCACAGGAGCACAGGTGCCTTCCAAGAGAGGAAAGTGTGCAAAAAACGTCTGTTATCCTGAAAATGACTTTTTTTTTTTTTTTAATTAAAATTGGAATGTTTTATCCTTGTTTCTGAAAAGGGCAAAGGTTTTGGTGAAAGACCAAGCTGTTTTGGCTTCATCCTTGGAAAATCAAGGGGATTGAGTTAATCAGTCATCGTTTCTGAGACAATCGCGCTATTTCCCGCCACCCAGCAGTACCCAGGCAAGACGAGTAGAGCAGATCCAGAGACGGAGACCAAGATCAGGGACAAGGCAGGTCCCTAAGTCCATAGGGACAGGGGACAAGGCAGGTCGCCTTCAGCTGGTAGCTCTTTGTAGGGATGCTCCCTTGAATCCCTGTCCAGATTCCAGCTATTTGCACCTCAGCAGATCCCTGAACCCTCAATAGCATCACCGCATTCTGCCTGCTTCTGAGTCTGTGTAAGTTTTTCCCAAGTTTTTTTCCAAGTTTTTCCAAGTTTCGTGCAGCAAGACTTCTGGCTACTTGCTGTGCAAAAGAGCCACTGTTGTTGTGGACCTGGCTCTTGTGAAGGAAGGGGAAGGCGGTAGCCGCTCTCGCCGTTCCTTCTAATATCCCCGTTGCTCTGGAAAAGATCTTAGACACCACATTTTAGCCAGATGGCCATCAGGGGCTTAATAAGATACAGACCATCCAGACTCCCTCCACACATCCTCCCAGAGGTCTCTCTCCTAGCAGAGATTTCCTGGGGGCCAAAACAAACACAAGCCAAGGCCCATGAGAAGCGGGAGCAGCATTTCAGCATCATGGTGGGGTGGGTACTCAGATGGACATCGAGGACAGGCTAATTGCCTTGTAGATGTTGCGTACATGGTAGAAAAATGGAGATGCAGAGCAGATCGAGCAGTTTCTCAGTACACACAACATGATCACAACTGAAGATACCTTTTGCTGAGATCTAGTCTTCAAAATCCATTGGTTTTATAGGACAGGTGGAGGCGAGTTCTCAGCAGAGACAACCCCCAAAACTGTCCTGCTGACATCAGCCAGCCCGTGCTGAGCCACAACCACCAAAGATGTGTGGCCAGAGGCTTGAGCCTCCCCAACATGCCTCTGTACATCTGTAGGGAAACCATGGCAAAATACTTCTCCCCGTCACCTAGTGTTCCTAGTCATCCAAAATCTAATATCTTGATACCATCCTCATTAATGTTCCCCAAAAGTCATCCAAAGCGCAGGCATAAGCCAACAAATTTTTATTAGTCTGCAGAAGTAGGCTAATGCATGGTGGATGTGATGTGCTTCATTCAGGTTCCACTGACACCATTTCCCACTAACATACGTTTTGCTCTTGCTTACCGAAGTGTTTTCACTGCTTTTTAGCTCATTTCTAGAACTTAATGTTATTTATTTGCTGATCTCAAGAGTCTCCCTTAAGCAAAATTCAATAGCTTGCTAGTTTATTTTCAAGGCTATGTACATGCAAGGCCATCTCTTTGGATGTTTTTGACAGATTACTGGCTTTTGCTTCACCTCTAGTCAAAACTGTCCCCCTCTTCCTTCATCTCTGCCGCCAGCTGCTTGGAGATGGGGCAGATGTACTGGCTGGTAAGTGCAGCAGCTTCCCTGGCATCACTGCTTGAGCGGCTGTCAGGAGGAAAAAAAGAGATGGGTGATGGGTTTTTTTTGTCAGGAATCGTCTTCAGGTATCTCAAGTGTCAGAAGCAAGCCTGTCTGGCTTCAGTACTGTGGCAGTGAGGGCTGAGAGGTACCAGGGGAGAAATGAGTCCCACCTACCTGGCGTTCAGAAAACTCTGGTACAGCCACATAAAGCAATGGTCTTCATGGCTCTTCGCCTCTGCTCTGCCCATCACATCGGCATTGACTGAGCCCAAAGAGCTTGTTCAGACAAGGAAATCAATAATAATTAAATAAATAAAGCAAAGAGTATGACCACCACAGTTATAAAGTATCACTGTCTATGTAAGGCAGATTCATCCACCAATGACCTGCCCTATGGTCATGTGGCCACACTCTGTTAACTTGTCACGTCAGCCCTACTGGAAGAGATACAAGTATCCTTTTCAGATCAGGCTCATATGCTTTTTAATCACTTATTTATTGTGTTTTGTATGCTTATAATTCACTTGTGACAGGATGTGCAAGGTAAGTCACAGATCCACCTCACTGGGTCAGCTAAAGAAACCATCACACTGATTTATTCTGAAGACCCAAACTCCAAGAAACCTCCACTTTCTCCAGAAATTTGAGGAAAATACTGCAAATATTGAAGTCATTGTAAAAATTTCTTCCTTCCCACTTGGCTCATGGCAAAGGGACAGATTTTAATATGCATTTGCATGCTGCTTTGTTAGCCTATATAGATGTGCCCTACAGACCATGGATCTATCTCTTCCTCCAGCAACCGGAAAATAAAAATCTACTGCTAGGATTTCCTTAGCGGTGCATGTCCCAGGAAATATCAAAGTATCCTTCATAGATGAGAAGGAATCAATGTGCTATAACTCCACCTTGAAGGAAAGCCAAGCCTGAAGGTTCTCCTTTCGTAACAGAGCAGAAGGAAGGACAGATGTGGATTATAATATCATAATGAGTGCCACATGACACAACTGATGCTGTTCTTGATTATGTGGCTTCTGTGGGAGTTCATCACCCTGTACTTTGGCTAGTTGAAAGATCCTGTCTGCCATACATCTAATTTTGGCTAAAGCACACCAAATTTGGCAGCAAAAAACATGGTTGGGGAGTATAAAACTCAAAGCTCTTTTGCACTGTGCTATGGTGCCTCTTTTCCCATATGCTTTATTTGAAATCGGTAGGTCACCTCCGGTTTTCCCTGAAAAATGACCCCCTGAGGCAAACAGAAAACCCCAGCCAGTGATCTGAAGTTCTGTCCTCTGAGGTAGGGCTCAGTACCACTGTATGCAACAGAAAATGATGCCTTGTGCTGAGAAGCAAGCTCAGTGAGCAGGTTTGTGTCCTACTGTCACAGGTAGAGCAGATTGGTGGCACAACGCTGCTATTGCACACCAGCTAAGGGCACAAGCTGGCAGGAGGAGACCGAGCCCCAGCCCTCTTGCTCTTGCCTCGAGTTTCCCAAACCACTGTCCATATCTCCTTCTCTCCATGGAGATGAGACCTGTGTCCCTGCAGCCTCTGTGGTGGCTTCCCTGAGGGAAGGCTTCAAGGCACTACCCCATTTCTCAGGAGGCAGAGGTCTTACCTGCGCTTTCGGCCCATGAGGTTTTGGATGAACTTCTGAACCTGAGCATTTCCTCTCATCTTGCTATATTCACTGGTGAAGAGCCCATCTGAATGTCTTTGGAACCTGCAGCAGGGAAAATGAAGGGTCGTATGACCACGCAAGTGACATGTGGCTCTGATATTCCTCTCATCTTGTGCCTCCTGTGGATAAGATCAGCACTGGGACTAGCCTGGGAGCTGGAAGCAACTCAGCCCCAAGGGCATCCCCCTAGGCTGAGGTTCCGTCTCCCATTGGAGAGGTGGTTTGGGTTCCTCCTTACCTCTCCTTGAGGCCCACTGGTTGCCTGACTAGCTGCTGCACGTAGGCATTGTCATTCATCTTGCTGAGCTCGCTGTGCAAGAGTCCATCAGCTTGTCTCTTGGGCCTGAGAGGTTAGAAGAGGAAAACCAGACGGACATTTAGGACTTTGCTCTCCATTTGGCAAAGGATTTGCATGAACGGAGTCAAATTTGGTAAAATTTCACAGAAAAACAAATCTTGTAGAGGTTTAACCGTCATAGAGCAAAATCTCCTCTTACTAAAGTAATTACCATAAGGGTATGGGAATGTGAGGATGTCTATATAACAGATATTCAGTATCAAAACTAGGACACGATACAGGAGAAGTAATGAATTAAACACCCTCAGATACACAACTGCCGAGGAACAAGCAGTTAATAGTGACGGTCATGAGGAACAGAACTCTCTGGTGACTGATGGGCCATTGAAAGGAGGGCTCAAAACCTCAACAAGGTTCAACCAGAGCTAGCAAACTAGTCCAAGGGCAGGATAAAGGCTGTGGAATCCAACTATTGATCTGGACCAGATGCTCAAGAGACTCTGTGTATGTGTGTGTATATGTAGGTCTGCACGGAGAATGGGAAGAGAAGAACCTTAGACTGGGCAGCAGCTCCTTTGAGCAGAAGGCCATGAGAGGAAGGAATTAGAGGCAGAAGAATCACTTACCTGTCCTGCAGCGGAAGGGATGCTGAGAAGTGCGAGAGGACAATCACGGGAATAATTAGCCGCCACAGCCCCGTCATCAGGGAAACCATGGTGTCTCCTAAATAAAAGCACGTGGTTTTATGAGCCGCAAAGTGAATGCCCTTGCTCTTTGCCAGCTGCAGCTCATATGATGCATAGAAGGCTATAGAAATAACACCACCATAATTAAATTAGGATTTTCTGTCTAAATAACTAGTATTTCTTGAAAAATATATAAAATGAGTCATTCTCATGAAGTCCTAAGTCATTTGCAGTTGTTATCCCTCCCACCACAACATCACCAACTCTGCAGCATGGGCCTAAGGTCATCCTTGTGAGGATGATATTTGTGCTGGAGCGTTGTTGCAAATCCTTACGATGTGCCTCGAATATGCAGGGAGGTATCGTGTGAGTTAATCCACGAGCGGCATGACACCATGGAATAGACGCCGTTCCCTGAGAGCTGAGTCTTTGGGGAGAGGGTTAAGGCCATCCATCGAAATATCCCGCACAGACAGTTATTAACATGTCTAGAGGATGCCCAAGGGAAATCTTTTTATTTTTTTTTAGTCCCTTGGCTACCCGGGGTCCTTTAGGCTGAAGGAAGCGTGGCCTGAGCCAGGCCAGAACCTGGGAGCAGCTCAGCACTTTCCAGCAGATGAATCCCACTACTCAAACACCATCTGGCACTCAAGGCCTTTGCCAGGCCAAGTGTTCCATCACACCAAGGGGATGTTGCCACGAGGAGACCTTTCTGGAAGGGGCACTGTGAGCCCAACACACCTTCTTGCTCCTGCTCATCAGGAAGGGTCTACCGACAACTAAGGGCCACGCATTTCTGGACGCACATCCAGTCCAGCCGCTGTTTGAGCTCCGTTCCTTCCTCTGGATGAAAACCCCGTGCATTACCCACACTGCTGATGCATTGCCTCATGGCAACGGCTTGGCAGAGCATGACAAAAGCCCCAAATCCACCACCCAAACCGTGGACCGAAGGAGGACGCGGTGTGTCCAGGCTGACCGCATGAGTACGGTGTTACTCACCAAGCAGGGGTCACGCAGGGCTCTCAGCTGTCTCGCGGCTGTGATGCACCACTGGTCCACTCCTCTCCGCAGCCCCCTATAAATCTGCAGCCCTTATCAGGAGCAATTACTTGGGTAAAGATGGGAATATGAGTAATCATGATTAACCACAGATACGGCATCCGGGTTGAAATGTCCTTTTAATTACTCAGTAAACCTATTCAGGTTGTTCGCAGCAATTCAAGTCACCATGTTCTTGCTGATGTGTAATAACGCCTGTTTGTGTGTTTAATTAGAGTAATTTGCTGGACAAACAGCCCTGGACCCATTGACCCATTATGATTCTCATAATTATCTCTCTTCCTGGCTTTAATTGCCTCTTGATAGGAGCTTAATCTTCTGTTCTCCTTTTTTAATTCTATCTCGGGTTTTGTTTGCAATAACCAGAAAGACAGAGCGAGCACGTGTGTGCATCTCCTGTTTGTCGAAACAACCTGTGGCTCTTTTCAGGGCAAACATTGACTGATCGGTAGGATGAGAGGCATCTTCTGCATGAGGGGACTGTGCTTTTCAAGCTGCAGTTTCATGGCCAGGTTTGGGCAAAGTCTGATGAGACCAGACTGAATCACAGCTTTAAAGCAAGATGAATGAGAAAGATCTGTGTGAGAAACACACTGAATATACTCCCTGCCTTCCTCAGGCTTTGAGGTTGGCTGCTTTCAAGAGCTTTTAGTAAAGGTGACCTACAAAGAGAGGGAGAAAATAGGATTTCTGGACCTTCTCCTCTATTTTGTATAAAGTACCTTAGGAGGATTAAGCAACTGGGAAAATATGAGCTGTATTGCATATTTTCCTGTCTGCTTTTGTTTTTTTCCTTTGAGGGGAGCAAAGGGGGTCTCCATGATTAGAGGGCTGGGAGTGACCTGGCTTTTCCATGTCATCCTTGGAAGAATAAAACCTACATGGATGACTCCTCTAGCACGCTGCCTTCATAACTGCTTTCTGCAGCAGTACAAGCACTATCACATCTCTCGCAACCCTCTCACCGACTCCCTGATACATTTTTGTGTGTGTGTGTGCGTTGATATGGCCTCATTCAAAGGATTTTGTCCTTGATAAACCAGGTGCAGATGTGTTTTGAGTCGCACGCTCCTGGCGTTGCCCACCTTGCAAACATCTGAAACTGAGAAGGGCCCTGTAGGGTCAAGGCAGGGAATTAAAAAAAACATTCATTAGACATGCAAGTAACATACAGGGTGTTAAAAATGACCAATGTGATGCTCTCACCTTTGCAAATAGCCTCAGTGGGGCTGCTGTGCTCCCAAACCCTTGGGGAAATCAGTTTGCTGGGAATGCCTCAGTGCCCCAGGTAAGATGTTCATAAGAGCTTGTGAGGATGCCAGATGAAATGGCCCCGTGATGGCAGCAGAGGGGGACTTACAGGACAGAAAAAGCTTTCAGATACAGGGGAAAGAAATGAAGTAGCCTGACAGATATAGCTACCTTGCATGTATGATAAAAAATGGGGCTATTTAGCAACACCAGATGTCTGGACCTTTGTGAATTTGCACCTGTGAGCAAAGTGGGAGTAGTGACTCCCCCTGCTTGCATCCAGGAGCAGGCACAAAGGTGTGATTAAAGCATCCATGTAATCACTGTGGTCGAATCCAGTATCACTGGGCAGCATCACTGCAGAGAAAAGCTCCTAGTCATTGACTCAGAGATTAACAGCGGAAACGGAAAGTTTTGCCCTGATTCCTGCTCCTCATACAGTTGTCTCACCCAAATCTGCAGAACATCAAGGCTGCACTGATCCTTGCCATCTGCTGCCCGGGACTTATCTGGGTCCAGAGCAGAACAAACCAAATGCATCTCCCCCAGACTCAGCCCCTAGCTGAGAGAAAGGCCTGGGACCACCAGCCTGGGGGTTTCACAGCGGAGTTTGTGGATGCTCTGGATGCTCTTGTGGAAAAGCTCCTTAGCTGAAAAGCAAACGAAACGTCACGGGTGTGAGCATGGGGAGCAGAGCTCTTCGTGGCTCGAGTTCAGTTGCGGATCCATGCCATCCCTCTGTTGGAAATATTCTCAAGCAGAACAGGGCGAAGCGCTACCAAATGGAAACTCATCTCTGCGTCAGCACCAAGGCCATGCAGGAACTCGGCCACGTCTACCTGCAGCTGTTTCATGATCTTTAGGATTGAACCCCCTTTCCAGAGGCCATGGAGAACAGTTGGCACAGTCGCTGTTGGGGTCAAGTAGCCTGTAGAGATCCTGAATGCTGGGAGAGCCAAGATGGATATGCAGACAGCAAATAGGAGGACGAAAATCACCCAAAGAGATACCTAAACGCTAGTGAGCCCAAGCTGGACCCCCTTCTGAAGGTGTCAAAGTTGAGCCTGGCATAGAGGAAGGTCCTTTTACTCCTCTCTGCAGGGGAACTGAAGGGGCACCAAATCCACTATGTGAAACGCAGGATCCTATAGCTGTGTTAAATATGCTGATTAATTGGGCACAGACACACAGGAAAACTCCACAAAGGCTTAGGTGGCTGCACAAAAAGATGCAGGAGAGATTTTGCCTGATGTGTCTCTCAAATCTCACTGGAAAAACCATTTTTTGAACAGGGCTTTAGCAGTTCTGAAACACTGACCTGTCATGGACAGGCTTGGGAGCTGCAAAAGGAAAGACAGAGAAAGAAAACAGACGGATGGAAACACTGGCATCGCTCTCACTGGCAACGCGGAGGACCACAGCAGTCCTGGCTCCCCACCAGTACCTGCCTCCTCTGCAGGACCAGGGGTGGATGGTCCACCAGCAACATCACGGCTAGAGGTGAAGCACCAGCCCTGGCTCTGGTGGTAGTCACAAGGAATGTCTTTATCCTGGGGCTCAGCTGCATGGGACATCCTCAGGATACAACCATACGTAGGTGAGATGGTCAGTGACTTGGTTTGTACGGCTTTGGAGCAGCCCAAACTGCCTAGGCATGGCTAGACAGCAAGTGCCTTAGGAAAGGAATTCAAAGAAATTCAGACATCTCTGGGAAAAATCTGGCACCTGGGAATGTGGAAATGAGGCTTCGGTGTTGGTGGCTGAAGCTGCTCCTGGGGAATTTTGGTCTATGGAGGTAAAACGGAGGCCTGTTGGCATCTGTCTCTTCAAGTAGTCACTGCTGGAGGACACAAGAAACCCCCTATCAGGTCAGGCCACTGGTGTCTTTAGCCTCGGATTGGGCAGTGTTTAAGGAGGGCACGTGAGCCTGGCCTTTCTTGGTGGTGCAGCCCTGCAGAGCAAGGAAAAGGCAAAAGGCTTTTGGAGAAGACAGGACTTTATTGTACAGCTACATGTGGGGCCAATCCTGCCCTGTACCCTAAGAAGAGTGTAAGTGGACTACCAAAAATCCCAGCCCGGTGCTCCAAGGGGTTGTCCTGAGCTGCGAAGGGGACAAAATCCCTCTCATCTTTCAAGGAAATCTATATGGGATACCAAAAGGAGGCTTTGGGGCTGGAAGAGCAGTGTGGACGAGTTCAGTCTCCATGCATGGAGAGGAACAGGCCTCTTGAGGAAGACGCCTGCAAGGTGCCCAGGAGCAGGCCAGGCCCCATCCCGACGGTGGCGCCCGCGGGTGGCATGGGAGTTATCGAGGTCAGACAGTACCAGGAACTGCACGGCTAAATCCTTCCTACGTAAAAGTAAAATACCCTTTAATCAGCTTATGGGGTGTTCAGGAACTTCTGCCTCCCCCATTCTTTTATTTCCTACCTTTTTAACACGTATGCGTGTGAGTCCATGTGTAGACTGGGGGGGCTTCTCCTTTGGATCGCCGGGTGAGCGTCCCGCCGTGTCAGGAAGCTGATGGAGATGCTGCTCTTTGCGGAGGGCAGAGGGGCACCCTTTTCTTGCACCACCCCCAAGTGTGCAGGAGAAAGGACCCTAATTGGAATCAGGGGATTGGGGGGGCTTAGCCTGCCAAATGCTCCTTTCTTTTACGGGTTGCTTTCAGGAATGGTTTTAATCTTTGTCACCTGATTTGAAACTTTGCCTGCCAAAGGGGAGAGTGAGATAGGAAGAAGCGAGGGGAAAAGGGCAGCTCCGGGAGCCTTGGAGAAGGAAGGGAAAAGGAAAATCCCAGGTCTGTAGGTCTTGCTGGGTGGGACCTTAGGACACCACCTAACCCTCGCCAAGCTCCAAAGTGGGCTGGGTTATTCTCATCCTGGAGGCTACACAGCCCTCCAAGGCAGTGTGGGATTTAGCAAGGGGGAAATTGCTCTAAGCAAAGCAGGTGCCTTCGCCCAGGGGCCACGAGGACGGTATTTGCCACCAGGGCTCTCTGCCCGGTTGCAGTGGACCTCGTGCCTCAACGCTGAGTTGTGCCAAGCGACCAGCCCCGGAGACTCTCAAATGGGCCTGGCCTCGTCACGGCCCTAAGTGCCATTGTGGCCATAATCTCAGCCTCCAGCTGCTGGCTCTGCTGGGGGAAGCACGGAAAGCACTTTGGGGAATTAATTTTAATTATAAGGTGCACTGTGCCCAGCAGCTCCAGGGCGCCCCACACAAGTGGAGCCACGCAGCTCATTGCTGCTTCAAAATGAGTCCTGAAGGGCTTTAATGTGCTCTCCCCTATGGCTCAAGCCCTTCTATTTTGGCATATCCCCTCTAGGTGAGAACAATTACGTGGGTAAGTCTGGAGCCAGGCGGCCACAAAACCTTCTGGTCTTGATCATAAGCTACAAGAGACAGCGAATTCACCAGTTTTCTTTGTAGTTTCACTCCTACAGCTGATTGCCATTAAAAATGCATGAATTTCCCCTTCTTAACACAGATTTATCTTAACTCGTCAGGATTTTAAATGTGAAATGATGCGTTAGGTGTGCACATAAATCCCCGAGGCATCTTGCAGGGCCAGAGAGATGGGAAAGCCAAGGGAGAGCCCTGCCATCCTCTCCCCTCTCTTGCAAAGGTTAATGAGAAAGGCGGATGGATGCACGGATAGAAGGAGGCTGCCTCTGTCCCTTTTCTTGGAAACTCATTACAGGCAGAGCAGGATGGGCTTTGGAGGAGACCTTCATAGAGAATTGTTCGGCAATAAACATGTCAAAGAAAAGGAACAGGATTGGCCTTAAAAGCTCTTTATGAGCCTCCCTTTGTACTTGCAAGTAGTGATCTTTTCACCCAGCTATCAGGACACTATTCAACAGCCCCAGCCAAACTGAGGCATGTCGGTGCTGAAGCTTTGGCAAGTAATTTTGCTTTCTCCCATTTAAAAATTCAGTGCTTCAGGCGAAGGAAAAATTGCGATGATGAAAAGCGCTGTCTCTTTTGGGAGGCGCTGACAGACGTCTCGCTTTGCGGCCTCCCTGTCCTTTGAATTGGCTCCGTTCCTGCATTAACTCTCGCCAGGAGAGTCTCCAAGGACACCTCTGTGAATTGAGATCACATTGGTGGATGGAGGACCCTGGAGATTGGGGTACCAGAGCCTCATTTTTGACCAGAGACTGTCAGATCCCTGGCACAAGGGCTTCATCGATGGAGTGGCTGGAGAGTCGATCTGCCAGTTCAGAGGAGGGGAAACTGAGGCATGGCCTTCTGTGTCGTTAGGGTGGCCCTGCTGGCAGGAGGTCCGAATGAAACATTTCTTTTTTTTCTGTCGAGAGAGGCACCATCCAGAGCCTCTCCATCTCACTGCCCCAAGCCACTAGGCTGTGACCAGGCGACGGGTGAAGAGGAATCCTTGGCATCCTGCTCAACGCAGCAAATGAAGCCAAGGGACAAGGATGTCGAGCAGTGGCATGCGGGCACAGAGGGACCACGCGACTCAGCAACAGCGAGAGCAGGAATTACAGTGAGTTTGTGGTAGAACTGCCCTAATTAGTCCTTGGTGTGGCTGCTCCTTTCTGGAAGTCGAAAACCTTATTTCACATCAGTTTAATCCACCCCAGGAATAAACTGCTTTAGGATTAAGGCACCACTGGTCTGGAATAAGGGCTTCTGCGCTGAGAGTCAGAGCCATTCTGCAAGCAGCCCAGGGGGAAAATCAAGATAATTAATACAAATTAACTCTTACTGTGGATTAGATAAATGGCATTTAATCCCTATGGGAAGGCAGAAGGCCTGTGGCTGCCACTCCATCCTGATCCCTTTGCTGCTCAAGTAAATTAGACTTAAATAAATTATGCACGTTCCGTCCACACGGGGGTTCGGTGCAGTTTAATTAACTCACTTCAAGCCCCTCATTTAGCTAATTTGAGTAGACTTCCTTGAGTATAAGGTTATAGTAAAAAGTGGTTCCCCTGCAGCTCTGCATTGCGATGTCAATGGGTGTGTGGGCAAGTCGGGTTTTAGGGACTGACCACCAGACCAGAAAATCTGTGATGAGGTGATAGAAACCAACAAGCTCAAATCCATTGAGATGTACAAGTTAGAAAACATCTAAATGGAGGCCATACCAGAATCACAGGGTCCATGGGGTCCCTTAAAGTACATTGCTCAGGACCCTTCCATATGGCTTTTGAATATCATCAAGGATGGAGACTTCACCACCTCTCTGGGCAACATGTGCCAGTGCTCTGTCACAGTAAAAAAGAAGAAAGAAAAAAAGAAGAAAAAAAAGTAGATTTTCACTGTAAAAAATGTTTTTCCTTATGTTCAGAAGGACCTTCCTTTGTTTCAGTCTGTGGCCTTTTCTTCTTGTCCTGTCACTGATGATGGGGAGAGCTTGGTGATGGGGCGAGCTCAGTGGCAAGGAGAGTTTGTTGACTCTGGAGAGTTTGGCGAGAAGATGAGCTTGGTGACAAGAGGAGCTTGGTGACAGTGGGGCTTGGGGATATGGAGCGCTTGGTGATGAGGAGAGCTTGGTGACAAGAGGAGCTTCTATACAAGGAGAGTTTGGTGACATTGGAGAGCTTGGTGACAAGACGAGCTTGATGACAGAGGGGCTTGGTGAGATGGAGAGCTTGGGGATGGGGAGAGCTTGGTGACAAGGAGGACTTGGTGATGAGGGGAGAGCTTGGTGATATGGAGAGCTTGGTGATGGGGAGAGTTTGGTGATGGGGAGAGTTTGGTGTCATTGGAGCGTGGTGTCATTGGAGAGCTTGGTGATGGGGAGAGCTTCGTGTCAAGAGGAGCTTGTTGACAGGGGGCTTGATGACAGAGGGGCTTGGTGATATGGAGAGCTTGGTGATGGGGAGAGTTTGGTGTCATTGGAGAGTTTGCTGACACTGGAGAGCTTGGCGACACGACGACCGTGGTGGCCCGGAGAGCTGGGTGGCCTCGGAGAGCTCGGCCACGGGCAGAGCTGCCCCAGGGGAGGCTCGGGGCAGCCCCCGCGAGGCGCTCGTCGGGGGGCGCCCGCGACGCGCTTGGC
>VZSV01000328.1:45747-172532 GCA_013398735.1 Nothocercus julius | reverse complement strand
GCCCCGGCGCCAGCGCCGCCGCCGCCGCCGCCGCACAACGTGGCCGCCCTGGTGCTGGGCATCGTGCTCATCCTGCTCATCGTGGGCGGCAACGCGCTCGTGTGCCTCAGCGTGTGCACGGAGCGCGCGCTCAAGACCACCACCAACTACTTCATCGTCAGCCTCGCCGCCGCCGACCTGCTGCTCGCCCTGCTCGTCCTGCCCCTCTACGTCTACTCCGAGGTGGGGCCGCCCGGGCTGCCGGGGCCGAGGGGGCTGCGTTGGGGCGGCAGGGAGGGTTTACGTGCTGGCCCCGCGGCGCTTGGTGTCTTTCAGTTTTAGTGGCTGGTGGTGCTGAAAGTTGTAGGGTGGGATCCGCCAGAGACCCAGCGCCAGGGGTGCTCAAATACCCTCCCTGGGTTTGTTCCCTGCCTGCAGCGGGGAAATCCTGGAGGTGCCACTGCCCCTGCCTCTGCCCTGCAGCTCATCCCCTGCGTGGACGCGTGTGTTTCTGCCGCGGCCCGGGTCTTCCTTCCTCCAGCTCGTCTGCAGTGGGGAGCCCCCGAAGGACAACTTGTAGCAAAGATTAAAATAAAAAACAAGTTGGCAGAAGTTCTTGCTCCTGCACTCACAGGTCCCTGCAGTTCCTGTGTGCGTGGCCAAAGGGGCTTCACTTCATCCTTGCTCCCAGGCGAGCCGTGATGCTGGAGCAAGTGCTGAGACAGAGAAGCAGAAATAGAAATCCCCTAGACTAGGTGAGCAGCTCCAGGGAGTCCTTGGCCAGGTCCCAGGCTGGGGAACCGGTTGCTGGTCAGCAAATGGTTAGGAAGGGCTAGAGGGCTTTGCTCTGTCTGGTATGAGGTGATCGGCTTTTGGGGGATAATGGAGCTCTTTAGCTAGGAACCAGGTTGCTGTGCCAGGCTGAAGACAAGAAATTGTTTATTTTATTTTATTTTTTTTTTTAAGGGAGCTGGTTGTTCTACTTCCTTTGAAGGGCTACGTAAAGGCTGCTTTGGTCTTGCCAGCTGCTGGGCTTCTGGTGGCTGCATGTGCTCTCATTTGCCTGGTCCTGTCCCTGGATACGCGGGTGGATTGTGCGGAACCACTGTGGCCTTTGGGGGGCTTTGGGATGGGCCTTCTCCCCACCTCAGAAACTGCGAGTGTGTTCCCAGAGTGTTCAAGCCGTCCGTAGCATTTCCCTTCTCTCCCATGCCAGGGCTACCATTCAACACCTGACCGGATCCAGTCTATGTTTTCTTACGCAAGGAAGGCTGCGGATTAGAGCTTAGGATGCTCTTAGCCTCTCTACACAGTCCCAGGATTTCTCCGGACATTGTGACCTCTCTGGAGACAAAGGTTTTCTTAGAGGGACAGGAGCCATAAGAAGAACTAGCAAAGAACAGGAGCAGTAGATACTCCCCTCTCTTACCCCTGTGTTGCTTGTTCTGGACAGGTCCACTTTTCCCTGTCTCATTTCTGGGGTTAGAAAGCTGGAAGCCCTCTTTCTTCATCATTCTTCTCAGCTCCTTCTTGCTAATTGGAATTCCTTTTGCCTCTCCATGCCTCCTGTTCCTGACTCCATGGGCAGATCCACACACCAATGTCATTGCCAGACCTGGAAAACCTGGTTTTATCCATAAAATGCGGATTACCATACCTGGGAGTACCGCTTCCAATTGGGCATGAACTTTTTGGGGTTTCCTTGGGTATCAGAGAACATGCCATAAATGCTGGATTCTCAGACAACCAGTGTCTGACCCCACCCCAGTCTTTAAAACCCTGGGCTACCTGGCCTGTGCTTGAGCTGCAATGGGCTTTAGAAATATAGGGCAGCTTAGACCACTTGTCAGTGCTGAAAAACTAGTTCCCTGCTTTGCAATTTCTTTTTGGGCTCAGAGCCCACAGGGCTTGATGAGTATTTTTAATAATCTCCTATATATTGGTTGGGGATTTGCAGTTCACCTCATTGTGAAATTTGCTAAGAAAAGGTCAGAGTGGCCATTAAATCAGTGCCAGTGGGCAGACTTTTTTTTTCTGGTTTTCTCTTAAGAGGCCGAAGTGAAAACAGGGGATCAGAATGAGATGCTCGGTCTACATCTATAAACCCATAGCCAGGAAGTATCAGCACTTCCTTCTTGCAGCAGGAAAAGTTCGGTCACCTTGCACTTCTTCCCCTGTAAGATTAGTTCTTGCATCAGGTTTCTCCCAGGTGTGACGTCTGCCATCCCTACAAAATGACAGGTCTCCCACATGGGGCCAGGTTTCCCTCCTGTGAGACGTGGATTATCTCTTGCGGCTGTTCACAGCCGCTTGCGCACAGCGGGAGCGACCTTGAGCTTGGCTCCTGTTCCTAGTCACTAAAAGAGATTATTCCAGTGCGGTAGCAGCTGTTGAGTCCTGTTGTACTCCCCAAAGAGTTAGCGTAACTTTCTCACAGCTAAAATCTTCGTTTTAGAAGTCTTGGCTGCAGGAGGACAAACTGGGTGTTAGTTTTCTGCGAATGTCCCTTGTTTGTACCTGCGGAGTTGGAGAATTGCTGAAAGCAGGTGCTAGGCAAGGACAAAATTGTGACGTACAGTTACAACTATTTCCTCTTGACACTGTTTTCGCCATCCCTGCCATTTTTCCTGTAATAAGGGAAGGGAAATGGGGCCGTGTAACCCAACCGTTCTCCAGTTCTGTCCCCACCATAGGAAGTTCAGCTCATGGGAGAAGCATCGCAGTGACATGGTGGCTTTCTGATGGTGAGGAAGAGTCTGGCCAAGTCTGGTCTTGTCGTACTAGGCTCTCTCGGGCAATAAAAGAGTGGCCAAGCTTTGCCAGAAGAACTTGTTTTGGAAACAGGCCAGCGGTGGTGAGAAACCAGTATCTCCCACTGTAGTGGTTCTTTTCATGTATGAAGGAAAACCATCACGCTGGGTGCTGAGCACAGATGCCTTCAGACCTCTTATCCCCACACTTGTGTGAGAGGAACATTTGCTCTTGAGTCCTGCCCTGTTCTAAATCTGCCCCTTGTGCTTGCAGTGCTTTGATGGGGATTCTTCAGACTGTATTTTTTCTCCTCATTAATTTGCCCTGTCAAATTTATCTGCTTTAGCAGCTCAAGTTCACACCAGGGGCCTTAATGAGAAAGAGTGCTCGAACTGATGTGAGAAGCTGCTCTTCAGTAAATCCAAGTGTTGCGGTGGTTTGTCAGCTCTGTGCTTCCACAGCCTGGTGTGATTAAGAAGCCTCCTATAGATGGGGAAAGGGAGAAATATCAGCTTTCCACTGCGTTAAAACATCCATTTCCCAACTGAACAGCCTCTGAGACTGTGGACGTGAAGTGAATTTTTGCCAGGGCAGCGTTTACAGCCTTCTCCTTAGAATTCTTCTGCACGCCCTCCATGTTCGGCGAAAACCAGCAGCACTTCTGCACCCTCCGCATTTGGGCATCCCAAATCCTAGGCAAACTTGGGCATGCTGCAGGAGCAGGAAGCAGTACGGCGGGGAGAGGTAGGAACCCTTGGCAAAGGCAGCCTGCTCTTCTGCAGCCACCTTGGCTTTGTGACGGGAGTGCGAGGGTTGGGCTCTCTCCTGGGAATCCCGTGGCAGTAAGGCGAGGATGATAGGGAATGAGAGGGAAGGAGATGGCCTGGGGCATTCTCGGGGCTCCAAGCTGACTCCCCAGGAGAAAAGCCCAAGTTTAATGTGAAAGGAGGCCAGGAAAAGATACCATAGTCTGCCTGGAGCATCGATAGCACTGAAAATGGAAGTTATTGCGCCCCTGAGTGCTTAGAGAAAACGGAGCTATGAGTTCTTCTGCAGGTACCACAGAATATTGCTAGGCCCCAAGTGCTTTTGCCACTAAAAATCTGCTTTTAGAGAGCTGTGTGCCTAGAAGGATGTGTCTTCGTATTCAGCTGCTTCATCAGCACACAAGTGCCCGGTGACAGGGGCGGGAACTGCAGCGATCTTTTCAGTCACATTATTCCTGCCTCAACTAAAGTGGAGACGTTCGTAGCTATCAGGGCGGGAAGCAGAGCAGGCGACTTGCGCCCCTGTGCTTGGCTGCAGAGCATACGCGGTGCCTGCTCCTTCCTCCAAGCTGAGGCTCTGATCGCCTCTTTCCTTAATCCATCCTGCGTGCCTGAGCGGTGAAACACATCTGACCCAGGAAGCTGCTGGCCGGCACGCTGGTAGGGCACACTTATATAAACATCTTTGCTACGGAGATCCAATTGATTAAGGAAAGGAGGAAGCTATTTTAGCAGATCTGCCTGTTTACCCTTCTCCTTCTGCAGGTCATCAAGGTTTTCCACCGGCACGCACTCCATCCTGCAGGTCTCAGAGCATCCCCCCTGCTAACTCCATGAGCCTTTTCTCGGGAAGAGTGAGGCTGTAACTTCTGCGTAAAGCTTTTCAGGGAGTCAGTGTAACACTGCTGCAGAAAGACATCTCCGTTTAGCAATGCATCTTGTGCGTGTGTGTCTGTGATGTAGTTCTGGTGAGAGACGAGGTCTCTCACCAATTTTTTTGTGTCTCTCTGGGAATGCAAGTCATTCTGTTTGCAAAAATATTTGAAAGTCTTCCGGGAATCATAAGCTTCATTGGGGTAGAAGTTCTTCTTGGCCTGAGGAATGTGTGAGCTTTGCAGTCTCTGGACAAAACAGTGGGGAGGTGATACAGCCCAGCAGTTACAAACTGGTGCTAAGGATTTTCAGTGACCAATCCTATGGGGAGATCTTCTGTGTATTTTGAGCCCTTATAGTGTTTCAGGGTGGATAACCAGACTTGTTCCTTGTTTCTAAAAGCCTTGGCCTTAAAAATTTAAGAGAGGAAGGGACTTTGGAGCAGACAGTGAGGCCACATTTGTCTTGTATCCTACTCCCTCCTCTCTCCTTGGAGACTGTGCTGGTCTTCTGGAGAACGTCGTGGTCAGCACGGCTCACAAAAAGGACCCAGAATCAGCTTCTTGTGGGCATACGGGAAATTCCTTGACTCTGATACTGCACTTTGCCCATTTGCAAGAATTATTCTTCTAATTTGTGCCATATGCCTCTTGGCAGGCCTTGGCTCTTAGGATTATCATTTTGGGGGGATCCACAGCCTTGCTGAGGGCAGGCAGGTGCTTGTGCAGAAATTCAGCTGGCATCTCCTAATTCACTTGCAGGCCATGTGCTGTTGTTGCCTGGCTCTCTTATTTTTGTTGTCATCACCATCAGAAACTGAAGGACTGACTTGTGTTCTCTGCTTCTCAGTGAGCCCATTTGCAGGGCTGGCAAGAGAGGCAGATAGGGAGTTCCCATGTGGCGCTGTAACAAGGACTTTCTTTGCAGGAACTAAGACTGAAGAATCCTTTATCATCAACTTATCCCCCACTCTTAGGATTACAAGTGTAAGGCCTCTTCTGATATTAGGCTTGTTTGCAAGAAGGCAGATTTTTCTCTTACAAATTGGTTGTACTTAGCACTAGGGCCATCAGGATGACCTGAGCCAGGAATGCAATTTGCTGCAAGGGCCTCCTGAGGTGTCAAGTCCACCTCCCACCAACCTGTAAAACGTTTTTCATTGACCTCTTTGTATTCTATGTAAGAAGTTATTTGAGTTATTCCTCCTCTGGCCTTAGTGGTTGGTCCAGACTCAAGTGCCATTTGCAGAGAGACACTAATACCTTGTACGAGACCACAGTGGCTGCCTGCAAATTTACTGGCGTTGCTAACCGTGCTCAGCTAAACTACCATCCAATCTGCCTCTGCAATGTGCTTTGAACAGGGTTAGTCTTGTGTCCTGAAAGGAGATGCTTAGCAGCTCCCTATAAAACTCTGCCACAAAATACTGAGCTAAGGGTAGGACATGACCACCTCCTCGCACCACCACCACACACATAATTTTCCATCTTCTTCCAAGAAATGACGCTCGGAGGTTTCAAGCGTAATGGTTAATATGCATTGAGCAGGCTCATCCTATATATAGCTCTTTCCAGAACTATGCAGACAGTGCCAACAGTCTTATATAAGACCCGCCAGGTAGGTTGGCTTGTGGGGCCCTGTTTGCAGCTTTGCTTTTTATTTTGTTAAGCGGAGACAACTTGCCTGTTGGGTGTCTGCGTGGCTGCGTAACTACCTGGCTTGGCTTCTCATTGGCAGCACCCTGATCATGTGTTGCCGCAGAGAAACAACACTAAGAAAGCAGAGAATGCAAAAAAGCTGCTGGACGTGGTGCTCGGGAGCACTATTTAAGGGCAGCTTGAGCTGTTTATGATCCCTAAAGCTTTACACTGTACCTTGATGGGCTAATCTTCTGCAACCTACAGTAATCAGGTACCAATTAGCCACATGACCCAGCAAAGCCAGCTAGGCCGCTAATCCAAAGTCACTCATGCACTGGAAATGGAAGAGGTTCTCGGTGCATTTTGCTAAGGTGGGCAAAAAAGCAAGGAGTCCTCTCCCAGTGCTCTCCCCAAAATGAGAGGCTTAAAAAAAAAAAAAAGAGAGAGAGAAAAGGGAAAGTCCTCTAGTATTTTCTGAGTTCTCAATTTCAGTCTTCTGGCAAAGGCTGTGTCCCATGTAGGTGCTTAGCTGCTGCAGTCTGAGACTTCTGCCTTTCAGCAACAATTAATTCTCCCAAATCAGAATCCAGTGTTGAAAATTGTGGCTCAAATTCTTTCTCTTATAACCTGAAGTGAACTTGTCAGGATCCCAGTGAAGCTGGCAAAAAATTGAGGGTTTGTTTTCTTGGTTCAGCTTGGAATGGTTGGCCTGTGTGAGGCAAAAGCTGAATGAAGAAGCTGAATGAAGAATTTATATGTGAATCCAGCTCTCCTAAGGAGGTGTGTATATAAAAATAGTCAAATAGTTTCTTCGGAGTCTACTTTGGCTTTACAGCTCCACTAATCATAATCCTGTGCGTGACATCACTACTGCCTAATAGTAATCCTTGGGGAGCTGCCTGCCTGTAAACATACACAGGGATGCATGTGAACACTGAAGGCATCACGTTGGTGCAGGCCACTGTTGATGCCCAAAATTCAAGAGGAAAACCAAAGTGCCGGTTGGAAGTGGACTTGGAAACGTTGTACTTCCAGCTAAGGAAGACCTGATGTTCTGCTCCATGAGAAGCAGCCCTCATCTCGGGAACTCCTCCTTCCGCGTGAGCAACGGATAGAGATAGAGCCTGGGCCACAAACACGTGATGTGATGAGAGACGTATCTCCGTTTCACTGTTCAGTCTTGGTCATGTTACCAGTAAGGTCTGCAAGGCCTGGGGTGCTACAGCTGCCTCCCTGAATGTTTTTCCTTTGGGTTATTTAGACTAGGCCAAATAAAAGCACTTTTCCTTGCTTTTCACGCTTATTGAGCAAATTCAACAACAGCCTAGTTGTTTCTCTTGGCTTCATCCCATCACTCCTCACTTTGCATTCACAAATCAGTTGAACTTTCTCCGTCTTGGTGTAACTGCTGTCTCCTAGCCAGACCCCAGACCCTCATTTTTTTCTCCCAAGATGCTAAATTGCTTTCTTTGGCTTCTCACCATGAGTTTTTAACAACTGCCTTCTCAAGTTGGTAAATATTTTTCCTGATGACAAAGTGTCTACTGTGGAACTACTCCAGCAAACGCCGTGGCAGAGGAGAGGTGTTCCTCAGATTCACAGCTGTGTTTCTCCACTTGTGGGGCGGAAGGGCTCCAGAAGTCCCCATCAAGCTGAGTGTTACCAATGTGCTTAAAGTGGCTCATCCACCTGTGTGCTTGTGAGGGGTTATACCACTCCCCAAGACTTTGCAAAGGGGATTTTTTCAGCATGTGCTCTTAACACCATGGGGCGGTCAGTAGGTCCGCAAAGTCTTTAAGTTCCAAAAAGTAATTGCACAGGATGGCTGTGGTGTTAGGGTGAGAGCTTGTGGAAATGCAGGCAAACAAGTCTGTATTGTGCACTGACCCCTTTGCGAATGAGCTTAAAAGTCTGGGTTTGCAAGCCCAGACACCAGCAGCCAGAGAGAAGTGATCTGGGCAGTGGTCAGCTTGAGGCAGATCTGATTACTTCTGGGGTGGAAAGCTTTTTACTAACCATGTTTGATTTGGAAAGGGGGAAAGCATGGTAATGTCAAATATAAAGCTGAGAGAGACAGGAGGCTCTTCTGGGCCAGGCTGAAAGGTGGGGGGATGATGGGGAACATGGTGTTCAGACCCAAAAGATGTTACCCTTGCAGCAAGGAAGATGCTTTGATGACCTCTGTTCCACCTGTCAGTCTGAGCCCTTTCTATGGAGGAAGGTGTCAAATGGGGAGAAGGTGCCTGGCCCAAAACAAACAAACAAACAAAAGACCTTTTCCATGAAAAAAATAGTGCAGTGGGGCAGGAAGGGAAGGACAGTGCTGCTGTGCAAATACACCACCTGTACACTGAGCAACTGCTGGTTCCAGGCAGAGATGTGCCCATCTACGTTTTGTGATGGCCTCAGATCCCTAAATTCTGTAGCAGGTCTGCTTAGAAGGCTGACTTGTCCACAAACTTACCTCTTTATATGGGGCTAAAGAGTATGAGGTAAAGAACATACCTATATGTGTGTGTGTATTGCTAAATGATGAAGTACCAGTGCAGTAAGGAACAGATTTGCAAGACCTGTGTTTGGGTCGGGGAGGACAGGCGATCATTGCTACTGAACTTTTTGTTTTGAAACTCAATTCATGCCTCTCCATGAGGTTTGCCACCTCTCAAAATGCCATTTCTCTGAACCTCCAGGAAGGAGAATTCTTTGCCTGGCAAATGAAATGCATGTTTAATTCCAGAAATACCCTCAAACAGCTTAGACCCATCCACCCGGAGAGCTTGTGCGTTCCTTCCTGAGATGATCTGGCCCATGCCATGCCCTGTTCACCCTGCTGGGACTGCTGCTTCTGCCCTGGTCCATACAGAAATAGTGCGAAGGCCTAAGACATTGTAACACCAGATCCAAGAAGCTCTTGTGTCTGCAATTGAGTCTTTTTGTGTTTTTTTTTTGTGGGTTTTTTTGTTTGTTTGTTTGTTTTGCCAGAATATAATTTGGAGTCAGCGCTTGCAGACCAATGCAGAGTCTTTTGAGTGGTGTGAAGATCATGGAGCATTATAGGAATTTGGTCTAAGGGAATGAGGGGTCTTTTCCTCTTCTCAACTCAACTGCTAAATTAGGGTGGAGAAGGGGTGAAGTGTGTTGGGCCCTTCTCTTACTGAATGGGAAAAAACAAAAAAGGCACCCTCTCCTGCTACACTAAAATAGGAACTTAGAGGATCTCTGTTTCTGGTCTTGCCTAAAAGGGCAGTAATCCCATGTGCCAGCAAAGCAATCGTGACATACAGTTTATCAGTTTTCAATGCCAGAAAGACCGGATAAGTGTGGGTGCCATGGTCTAAAGAACAGCTTAATGAAGCCGAACTCATTGCTGTATCCTTTGAGCTTTTCCTTCCATTCCTGTTTTCCAAAAACCTGCTTCATAACACACCCCTGGGCAAATGTTCCTTTTCCACAAGCCAGTAGCAATAAACTGCAATCTGTTGAGTATTTTCTTGCTATTTTCCATGCTATTTTTCCAAGGCCTAAGTGTGTGGAGTTAGGAGGCAGCGTGGTTGGGGGAGGAAGGGATGGTAAACGAAAGACTTACCCAACCCAGAGTTTGCGTTTTGCACTGCTGTTAAGTTCCTTGCTCAGTGATGCTCCTTGCTGTCTGCTGGCTTGTGAGACTTCCTTTGGATTTTGCTGTTCCTTCTCTCTAAAGAGGTGCCTGTGGGGACTAGTTTGAAGTGGCCTATCAAAGGTTTCCTTAATGGAGCTCTTTGGTTGAGCACATTCAACACTTCCAGGGGAGTTACGATGCCAAAAGGGCACTGTGGGTTGACTTCAGGCTTCTTGCTTAATATGAAGACAACGTCAACAGCAGAGGTTCCGGCACACGGTGTTGCTCCTTCCCTGTGTTTGGAAGGCAGCCGCTGACCCAGGGATCTCTTCCTTCAGTTCCAGGGAGGTGTGTGGTCTCTCAGTACCGTGCTGTGCGATGCCCTGATGACCATGGACGTGATGCTCTGCACAGCCTCCATCTTCAATCTCTGTGCTATCAGTGTGGACCGGTAAGCACCTTTCTCCTCTCCATGCCTGCCTTCCCATGCTGGAGGAAGCAGATCATCCAGAGAGTTCTGTATCCTGGCATCAGGCTGCTTCCATACTTGCCCCTGCAAGGATCATAGGCAGAGTGAGAACACAACCCAACAAATCCTGTCTGTTCCCTTTGGCTGCAGAGAGACTGGGTCTTGTTTCCCCCTTATGGAGGGTGTTCTGCACTACCATTTGTCTTCATTGTCAGCTTTGTGTGCCATCAATAGCGTCATGGTAGCCAAGCTGAAAGCAGAGCTGTGTGACTAGGACAGGGCTCTTCCTTAGGATGCTCTTCTAATGAGGAAGACTAGTTGTAGCCTCAGTCTGAGCTATGTAAGTAAATTAAAAGGAGGGACTCACTGAGCAGTGAAGGACAGTGACAAGCAGTTTTGGGAACAGCCCCTTGCATCCCCAGTGGTAACAACATCATCCTATCGCTGACTCACTTGGACTCTATGCTGGCAGGTTCATCGCTGTTTCAGTCCCGCTGAACTACAACCGGCGGCAGATCGACCTGCGGCAGTTGATCCTGATCTCCACCACGTGGATCTTCGCCTTTGCTGTGGCATCCCCAGTCATATTTGGCCTCAACAATGTCCCAAACCGGGACCCGAGCTTGTGTCAGCTGGAGGATGACAACTACATTGTGTACTCCTCCATCTGCTCCTTCTTTATTCCCTGCCCTGTCATGCTGGTGCTCTACTGCGCCATGTTCCAAGGACTCAAGCGCTGGGAAGAAGCTCGGAAGTCCAAGCTGAGAGGCAGCATCTATGGGGGCAACAGGAAGCTCTATCACCCCTCACCCTTCTTTGAGAGAGGGCAGGCTGGACTGGATGAATGCAACCCTTACGCCCACCCTGACCCTCCCCTGCCTGGGGACTATGTGATGAGCAATGGGGTCCAGACTATCTCCTACCCGCACCTCAGATACCCACACCCAGGGCATAAACGGAAACAGGCCAAGATCAACGGCCGGGAGCGGAAGGCCATGAGGGTGCTGCCTGTTGTCGTTGGTGAGTAACAGTCTGCAGAGGTCAGGGAAGGGTAGGAAACGTTGCACTGACTTGTAACAAGATTCAGTCTAACAGGCCTTGCTTGAGCCTCATTCAGTGAGTACAGGTTTGTCAAGTGAACATCTCAGCATCCCTTTGATCCAGAGGCGTAGTGTCAATAAACACTGCAAACACCACTCGTAGGAAAGAATATGTGTACACGATTTATAATTTGACCTTTTCTGCAAAGTGAACTGATTCCTGGCATCTTAAATGCAAATCCAAATTTATACACAACTAAGACTTATCTTTGTTGGCTACTGAAAGGCCTCCTCTACACCTCAGACAGTCTGCTGTTTTCCCCCCTAGCACTCCATACTGTCTGCTTTTTCGTTTGGCCCAGTTTGCATTTCTTGCTAAGTTAAACCCTTTCATAATACTCACATAACCTTTTCTCTCTTTAATATCCTTCCGGCAGGTGCTTTCCTCTTCTGCTGGACACCTTTTTTTGTGGTCCACATTACAAGGGCTCTCTGCAAGTCCTGCATCATTCCTACTCAAGTCACCAGCATTGTCACTTGGCTGGGTTATGTCAACAGTGCTGTCAACCCCATCATTTATACAGTTTTCAATGCGGAATTTAGGAACTTCTTCCGCAAAGTCTTGCACCTCTTCTGCTGAGTCTACTGGAACTACTGAGTCAACTGGAGGGGAGAAGGAAAGAGCTGGATATTTTTTGTATAGTTCATTAAAGATCTATTTCTGCCTAAGGTTTGCTGTTCTTGTTGGGGTGGAGGGAAGGAGGAGAGAAGGCAGCTAAAGGATAGTCGTTCCCAGCTGTCTATCTCCACTACAAAGAGTTAACAGGTAAGTAGCAGCGGGTAGAGCTTGGATACTCTACCCATTGGATACCGCTCACGTAGTCAAGTTTTTAAACACTTGGTGCTTGACCTAAGTAGCAAGAGATGCCACAAGAAAGCATGGATGGTTCTCAAAAGAGTTCTTGCTTTGGGTTCCTCTGTTTCTTCTGGTTTGGGCTCCTCTTAGCAGGTCACTCAGCAACATAGGCAGCACCCAGTGAGCCACCAAGGCGCAAGAGTTTTGAAACACGCACCTGCCCTGAGCCCGAGAGTCGCAGAGCTGTTTACTGCTCTCAGATCCAACCAGCTGGTGTCTCGGAATGGGTTACTGAGGGAGACGGAGGCACAACCCTCACTTACTGCTCTCCACTCCGGCAAGGCCTCTCTCCCCGCATTCCAGAGGATTTTAACTGTGAGGAAAATCCAAGTTTGTACCCTCAGGGCAACTTCAAGCCATGCTGGAAGTGCGCTAGGAGACATTCAGTGTCTCCTGGAGCTGCCTCTTTCTCCCTGATAAAGAAGAGCCAGAGGTAGTCTGAAAACGTAGACTCCCAAATAGTGGATTTTCCCTCTCTGCAAGTCCATTTTAGGTAAAAACTGGCTTTGGTCAGAGTTTCAGCAAACTTTTAGCCTAACACAGATGTTTGAGGAGGGCTAAGAGGCTGTTGCCCCTCAGTTACTCACAAGCTCTGGCAACTCTGGAGCCAATGTGCTGGTGCCTTGAGCTGTTGCTGAGCTTGCCATGGCCTGGGGTGGCTGTGGAGGCTCTTAAGAGGGATTGTGAGGTGACTGCTCAAGCACACTCCATGGACAGAGAACTAGGGAGAAAACAAAACAAAAAAACCCACAAAAATTAATCTGTTTTTCCATATCATCTCATTCTGAGTGAGGGTATATCTACCTACACATCCTTCCCCCCTTAACCTTTATTTTTCTAAATCCAAAGGCCAATTCTGCTTGTGTTTGACCAAGGGACATTAAGGGCCTCCAAAAATAAAATCAAGCAACGATCAGATAAAAATCAGAGAGCCCTCTCCTCTCCATGCGGGTGCCCCCTCTGAAGAAAGGGCAGCAAAGGAGCTCAGCCATGGGCAGTTCTGCCCCTCTTAGGCACCGAGAAGAACAGTCTTTCCAAGCACATTAGGGATAATACCAGAACCAGAAAGGTACCAGAAAGACCACCTCAAGACCAGGAGTATTTATGCCTCTCAGCACACTGCAAAATGTGTCTAATTAAGACACTCGGAGCTCCTAGACACTCTCATTTTAAGCTCGGAGCTCTTGCCTTGCTGATTGTCACCGTTTCCCTGCTTGGGAACGGTGGTAGCACTCAAGGCAGCGGTACCTGCACTCCCAACACGGATAAGATTTCAGAACACATGCAGCTGCCTAGTAATAGTTTTAGATGCATCCCCTCTCTCCCCAGAATGCACAATTGTGTTATTGCTAGGCCTCCCAAGTTACGTATCAAGCTGAGTGCTCCATGCCAGAAACCAGTCCTAGTTTGTTGAAAATCCTTTTCCTTTTGGGTAAACCTGAGGGCAGTGATGCCAAGGGCAGCCCCAGGGAGGGTTTAATGCTTTCCTCCAAAGGCTCAGGAGGGAAGAGGATCATTGCTGTGCAAAATAACTATCTTCGACCATGGATTTTTGGAGATGGTTGTTTCTCCTTCCCCTGGGCAACTTGTTTTCTTGGAAATGCGAAAATTCGGCAGGGAGTGCTTTTCTTTGACTGAGGATAGCAGTTGCTCAACCAATTTATTATCTACAAATGAACATGGTCAATTCCCACAGTGGTTATATAGAAAGTCTTCAAGTTCCATGTTTTCATTCCTTGCATTGGGGACAGCTGCCAGGACATCAGGGCTCCCTGATGGCCAATAAAGTTTCAAAATCAGCAGTAAAGTTTCTTTCTAACCCATTTTAAAACACAAACCATTCCCATTATACAAACACAAGACTTAGTAAGTTTGGATTCAGCATAATATCCCAGCTGACTTGTTTATGTAGTTATAATTGTCCTTGAATCAACACAAAGTCCTACTTCCCAAACCAGCAGGACTGTATAAGGGCATTTCTTTTTGGAGAACGCAGACCAAAGGGCTGCACTAATAGAAGTCACTATTTTCCAACTGAAAGCAGAGTTTGGCATGAAAAGTGAAGCTTTAACGCTCCAGAGGTGCTACTTTTGGAGCAGTTTTCCCTGTATTCTAGTGCGAGATGCTGCTATGTGGCCTTCATTTATTTTGGGACTACATCAATCCACACACTCGCTAACTTCCAACTTCACAGCATTCTCTGAGAAAAGAACCTCTACTCAAAGAAACCCGCAGAATTTGGGCTTAATTGAAGAAGGAAAAAACAAACCCAAAGGACAGGACTTGTTACCCTTCCTGTCTAATATGAACTGGGCCAATGACAGCCCAGTTGAATGACCAGCTTGCTAACCTGGGGTTTAAAGGTGGGTACACATAGGGCTCAACTGTAGGGCACCTAGGCAAAGAGCTGTTCACTTAGTCAAAGGTGCTGTTGAAGCAGGTTGTTGTGACAAACTCGACTTTTTATCCAAATAGCAGCACGAGGCATTTGACATATCGCAGGATTTCATTCAGTCGGAAGCAAAACATTCATGGGTATGAGATGGAGGCAAGGCAGCCTGTAGGTTGCAGTTGTGTCACTAGGGATTCGACTGAGACCATCTTTTCAAATATAATAACAATTTTCTTTCAGATTTAGGGAACAGGTAATCATAATGTAACAATGTAAGAAGAAACTAGCAGAAATACTGAAGTAATGCTTTTGGGAAGCAGGAGTTTTTCCAGGAGTTTTACACATGTATTTTTTGTATATTCTGCCTTAGTTTGTGCCTGGCTTTCCATGAAGGAAGGATTAAAAACCATGAATCAACTGCCACCAACCTGTGCTGGATATCAGTAGTCATCTCTCCATGAAGAGGTCCCATCTGGTGCTTCTCAGTAGCTGGAGCAGCAGGCAAAAAAAACCCCTACTGAGTGGTCCTTCTGAAGAGAAATCTTAACGGTACAGGAGACTGGCAGAAGAGATAATAAACCAGTTTCCACCTCCTTGTAACAACCAAAAAAATTGAGTTTCACACAGGAGGAAATGAATTTATTAGAAACCTCTAGTTTAAGATTAAAGATTCTCCACTTTTTTTTTTTTTTTTTTTTCCCCTCTCCATTATTACTTTCCTGTAACTCTGGGTGAAAATTTTCCCCTTTTCATAACATTCATGATTCTGGATAGGGTCACTCTGTGATTCAAAGGTGGCACCTCTTACAGTGTAAGAGAAATAACAATCCTCCTTCCTCAACAATACGAAATTGGAATGAATAATCAGACAAGATACATACACCATGCTCAGTTGTTATGGCTGATACTGAAAAAAAGAACCAAGGAAGAGATGCAGATGCTTACAAGAATCCTCAACTTTGATGCATTCATCTTAAAAGAAATAAAAAAGCTTGATTAGTCCAAATTATTAAAGGAATACTTTAAAGGACCTTGTTGCCTGAACTACTGTAATGAATGAAGCACATAACTTCCTTGTGCTCATCACTTCTCTAATTAGCAGCTACTAAATAGCAATGATACGATAACATCTGCATATTCTGACTTTGGGTTTGATCAGATCTAATTTTGGCTACATGGTTGCTGCAAGGTTGCAGCTATCGCAGGCCGAGATCATAAAATGTTACCTCTCCTTCTGAAAAATCTGCATGCAAGCCATCTTTCTATATGAAGACAAACATATAGGTGTAGGTACCATCTGGTAATGAAAGCTGCATTCTAGTCATACCAGCTCCTAACCAGCTCAGGCTTTCTCATTTATTAATAGACTAAAGTGCTGTAGTGGGAATTAAATAGCACAGTAGGGCACTCTCAAGTCTTCACTGCATCTTATTTTATTTAACAACACTTTATTTTTCACTTATATTCAAGTGCAGAAGCTCCGATGTGTTCCAAATTTGCCCAGCACAGAGGGAACACAGGAAAAAAGAAATCCTTCCATTGGCAAATTAGAGTTTATACTGTCTTTTTCAAGACAAATAAACCAAATAAATCAAACGAAAGATTATTCTTTTTTTTTTTTTTTTTTTCATATGAGAGGTAGGGAGGCACAGGGAGAAGGAAACACTGGCAAATCGCACTGCAGCAACTGCTTTGGATCCATATCAAGTGACATGGTATCACTGTAATCCACATAGTGGAAATTTCAGTCCAGCAAGGTCAAAGTTTCCTTAAACTGAGGGTGGCTCCCAGCTGACACATTGCAGATAGTTGGGGGTTTTTGTTCATTTTGAGTTTTTTCTACCCCTGCCCCATATCAGGCTTTCTCAGTCTTTGCATTATTCAAACTTTTGGAATAGGCAAATGCTGTCAAAGTATTAAAAAGCCTTTCAAAAAATAAGTTTGCTAGTGAGAAGAGTCTGGTTCCTGAATCACAGACTGTTCACATTTGGCTGGCCGATCCAGCCGGCCATGCTGGATTGTTCCTGGAAAACGTAGGGAGGAAAGTTTGTTCAGACAGCGACTTTCTCCATCACACTGTCCGCCACGTGCACCTCATCCGCTTGCACCGTCATCGTGGCTGACTGGCCACACATGTGCTGGTGATCCTTCCAGTCCTGCAAAAAGGAAGTGGAAATGAAAATGTCAGGGAGAAAAGCTGGCCCAAGGGACCTGCACAGCCCGCAAAAGCAAACTCAGCCCCAGCAGATGCTGTTTTTGAGAAATGAGTCAATGCTAGAGGGGGAAACAAGATGGAGCTGAAATGCTGGTGCCTCATCCAGCACTGATCAATGTCCGTTAGGACTTGGAAAATTTAAATCAAGCAGAGTTGGAACATAACCAAACCCACTCTTGAAAGATACCTCAACATATCTCTAGCATCATACAAGGTATCTTACTTGAGCAATGGTAAAGGAGAGGAATACAATTCCTAGTATTACCTCCCAATAGACTTTCTTTACACACCAGTGCAAGCTAACCAAATACTGGTGTAATCAACTTGCTCAAATTAGATGTCTTGCTGTTCTTACATTAGTTAGCACACTACAGGTGCTACCTCCACAGGTACTTCCTCCACATTCACAAAACATTCTTTGGACAACTCAATCATCAATTCATGAATAGTCTTTTACCTTCCGCTGACAGAAAGTGGAGCAATAGTTGACTTTATGGCATCCTGTGCACTCGTTCGTTGCCTCACGACCGCAGTTCACGCAGGACTGCTGTGAAAATGAAAGGCAAAGTGACGTTGTCAGAGAAGACAACAACAGGGAGATTGTTACAGAGGAATATGGGTCCTCTAAGGTGATATAGTGCAGGACTAGTGGCAAGGGCAGGCAGGCTGACCAGGGGGGCAGAACTGCTCTAAGGTTTTCTGCAGCACGTACCTGGAAACTTACTCGACAGTGGTGTGAAGATAAAAGCTCAGGGATTACAGACCCCTAGTACCTGTTGGCCAATAAACCCTCAACACATAAAGCAAAGAGGCACAGTGGCTTCTGTGTGCGTTTTCCGACCTCCACTCTTCTTGCCATTTCTTCTTGCCTCTGGGATTGCTTTGGAAAGAGGAATGTACCTTTGTTTTCCTCTCTGGAGGGCAAGAAGCCCTTCAAAACCATGGGTGATACATGGTTTGTCATGGAAATCTGTCCACAGTGAAATACAGATGTCTCCCTCTATGCAGGGAACTTATGTCAGCTACTCTCAACTTAATAGAGACTTCTGCAGGAGTCTGTCTTAACCAACAGCGGGTGTATTCCAGACAGACAGCAACGCACAGACCATATGTAGGCAATCCATATCTGAATTCTCCATTTAACTCCAAAATCTAAAAGACAGGTTGGTTTGGCAGCTTTTCAGGTCTACAATCCTAAATGTGCCCAAGAACAGGGTCTAGGGAAGGACAACAAAAATGAACACGAGGATGACACCTTTCAATTTTATCCCTCCCTGTTTTTGAGGAAGGTCTGACCCTTAAAAAACAATGGGTTAAACAGGCTTGCTTCCTTTGCTTGTAAGCTGTATGATTATATAAGCAGTATAATAAAAGAGTAATAGAAAACAGGAGTAAAATTAAAAAACTATAGCAGAAGCCTGGGGCTTAGCCTTTGAGGTAACACAAGATGGGACAGATGGGTTATGGGATAACAAATCACACTTGCTTTTTAAAGGATGTTTTTATGTCTAGCACTTTAATCTCGTATCGGTGACATCAGTTAACATAACCTGTATGTTTAGGTGGAAACATCATTGAACTATTACAGGAATAAACACTTCACAGAGCAGCTTTGCAGCTCATTAAATTAGTGATACATCATTAGCAAGTCAGAGCAGTGTGAGGCCACGACAGGAAGCATTTGTTGGCTGTGAAGGTACTGTTAGCGTGGCACATAACACAGGCAATATTTAACTCCATGGACTTCCTTCTTCTTTCAAGCGCAAGGAGCCTAACAGCAATGCCCTGATTAACAAGGAGTTCATCACACCAATTAACAGTCAGTGTGACTGAACTCTATTCCTAATGGACAGCCATAAACTCAAACTATCTAGAGGAGGCTTAGAGCTGCTCCAAATTGCAAAATCTCTCTGTAAGGACACTAATCTGCCCCTAACTTGCACAGTATTGTGAAATGCTGAAAATATGCACTACGAACATTTCTACACAGAGATCTTGGAAAGGTCTGTTGAATAAGATATAAAGATATGAGGTCTTAAATCATGTGTCTGGACTGAAGTTTAACTAATATTCCCATTCCGAAAGCCTAAGGGAACTGTGTGTCTTTGATAACTGGCTTGCGAGACAAAACCCAGAACTTCCAATCATACCTTAGTGATACCCATCAGATTAAAGCTGCAAAACTCAGAAGTGACTCAGATTGATCCATCTGGCCAGATGATGATAAAGATTGTAAAAACATAGAAGGATTGTGAAACATGGAGCCCAATGTGAACTGGACACACTTGGCTAGAACAGAGCATTTGTTCAGCTAGAGAGAGCTTGGACTAGAAGACTAGGCCAGATATAAAATATATGATTTCCATAATAATAATAATAGAAAACTTTGTATCTTTAATTGAAACAAGACAAAGAACAAGATATCCCAAAGGATTCTTCACAGAACATGAGACATGCTCAGCTTACCTTGATGATGATTTCTGTTTTCCCATCTACATCTTCTGTTTGTTGAAATAACTGGTTCTGATACTGCTGCAATGAAAAATACACCAGACTGGTTACTTCATAGCCAAAAGATGACACACAGAGTTGAAAGGATCCTGCCACAAAGCTCTCTTCTGTCAGGCCCCAAACTCCATACGGAAGAGCACTTCAAACAAGTTCATGAGTCCAAGGAAGTGCTCCTCCAGGGGATTCAAAACTGGGCCCAGCTTGATTACATATTAACTCTTTTTTAAATTCCACTGGAAACAGTTAAAAAAAAAAAAAAAAGCAACCTGCACCTTCAGGCAAAGTAGGTTTACTCAGGAGTATGACCAACATATAAGGAGATTAAAGGCTTAATTTCAGAGCGTCTCTATGACCTGACATCACAGTATTTACTCTCCTGTGAAACCACAACCTTCAAAACCTTTATGTTACCATGACAAAAAGGCAAATTAAAAGACTTCCTAGGGAGATGAAGGACAAACTAATTAGCTATGCTAAACACACACAGAGCATCTCCAGTTCCTCAGGTATTCTGGAGGTGAAAGCTGTGTATATCATGATATCATGTGTAATGAAATTTCAAAATCATTATTTTGAGGCTACTCTTTGAATACCAAAATTTTGTCCAAGCCAAAAGCCTTCTCCCTAAGACAGGAAATATATCTGTGAGCTTGATTTGGGGTTTCTGGCAGGAGAATCAATCTTCTTAAGCCTTAGGAGAAAATAACTGTGATTCTTGGGAGAATATTACTGCTAGTGAGCATTTGGAGTGGAGATGTTGGGACTCATTGCTTGGCACTGGACTCCACCAGTCACTTCTCTGTGCCTAGGCAGAGAATTGGGCTGGAAAAACTGCAAGTGACCCTCACTTGAGAGCCCTGGGTAGAAACAGTCTAAGAGAACGACACAAAGCTTCTAAACTTCTTTTTGGGAAGGTAGGTGGAAATATGGATGCTAAAGCCTGAGCCTAGATGGCATTTAAATACAGCCATAACATCACTGCACATCTAGGCCCTGCCAGTACAGTCCCCCTGCAATAGCCTGAGCTGAGCCACATGCGTGCCAGCGAACACAGCGAATTTCAGTTCTGAGAAAGTGCCACAGCTCCACAACTGGAACACTTTCCATCATCAGAATCCACTTAAGCTTCTATAAATGTGGCTAATCCCATGTTCTTGGGAGATTTCCAAGAAGAAACAGATCAAGAAGTTCAGCCGTGCACTGTCTGTGTCTGAGTGACGAGAGCTCCTCCATCTCTTCTCTCAGTCGCCGAAATGGAGTGGGGGAAACATCTGCTTAACCTTCTTCTATCTTCTTTTTACCCACCTGAGCAGTGTGTCCTCTAGTTATGCCAGACCCATGATGTTTACAGTCCAGGGCATTCAAAAAGTAAGAAGGAAACACTGCGATGAGAGGAAGGATCAAGCCAGATGTGTCCAGCTCTCTCACAAAACCTTTTCCAGAACCATTCTTGTCAACATCCAGTTGTCAGCCGGTTTCACTACTGCCTTTGAGAGTATAATCTGTTTTTTGCCTGCCAGAGCAACATTTCTTAAATGCTCAACGCTTTTTAGGTTAATTTCCTACTCTCCAGCCCTGAATTGTTTTAATCTTTCTAAAAAAGAATTCAGATGCTCCAGCTGTTAACCGATTTAATCTTCCACCTTGTTTTCAAATGGACAGGGCCCTATACATACCACTGCATTAAGAAAAGGGGACTATGTCAGTTTAAAAAGAGATTTCAGAATTCAACCCCAATTATTTTTAATTTGCACAGGACTACTGTTTAACACATTTCTTGTATATCTTTATCATTTTCCAGCAGTGTCTTCTGGAACAGGGTTTGGTGAGTTTACATATTTTCCCCTTCTTAAAGTTCATCTGATATAACTGATGGCTTAATGCTCTCTCAAAAAAATTACATTTTCAAAGCACATAAACCTTTGGGTAAAGTACTGTCTTTAATCCAGTGCTTCTGGGCCAATCCTCCAAGTGGTCAAATATCTCTTGCGAGAGACACGGAGCCTTTGTTGATCCGCTCACCCTCTCCATAAATTTGTTTTTTCCTTTATGCAGTGAAACAAAAATTGAGACGATACCCACAGGGTCAGATACACTCATTCACAAGTTATTTAATGAGGCTAAAATGAGGCCAGCTAAGGGAAAGCTTACAAGCATTTTGATATTGTCTGTAACAAGCATGATTCATTTTAAAGTTAGCATAAACACTGAACTGCATGGTTTATGGTTCAGTTTTCTTATTGCCTATCATTTCCTGAGACTTTTACACAAATATAACTTCTACTTGGTGCCTCTGAAGCAGAAAGCCATACATGGACTGAGCACCAGCTGCACATGGGCCTATTGCTTACATATGGAAAGCACAGGGCTGATGGCCACTTGGTTTTCTAAACAGGGTTCATCTTCATATCTGGAAATACAAGGGCAGCCCCTACGTCAATGAAGCCTTTGGTTCCAGGGCCTGGAATTTGTGACCTACAGTTTCTTCAGGACAGCTAAGGCTCTCCCAGAACTGTCACGCAGAGCATTATGCGCCGCTGGCCTTCAGCATACTAGGAGCAAGACAGAGTGAACAAAAAACTTCATGCCAGACATAGAAGAATGAAGGACAGATATATTTTCCAACACTTTCTCTAACTACAGATGAAGATATACATTTATATTCCATTATTGTACAGCTCAATGCTTATTTTTTCCTTCTAAAGTCTAAGTGTCTTCCAATTCAGTCATCCTGTTCATTCTGACTACTGTAGATCCAGGTATTGCCATGTGTTTGGGATGGCAGTAAGGGATCCAATCTTCCTGCAAAATTCCTATTAGATTTGCCACCCTAAGAAAGAAACTGGAGTTCAAGAGACAAGGTACTGAACAGGGGAAATAGTTCTGCACCACTGGAGCAAGCTAAGATACCTGCTATTTCCAGACAGGGCAATGAAGTTAGTGTATGTGGTTGGGAACTAGCCTGCTCCTGCTAACAGATTTTTTTAATCCTGATGCGTATTAAGTCATTCTTCCAGGAAGAGCTGGATCTGCAGCTCTATTATAATTTAATCTGGTGTATGGTCTTTGCTCCGCAGCAGCTCTGACATAACGAAGCAATTTTTCATTTCTAAGCACGTAGGAACATAGAGTCACACAGAAATTCTGCAAAGTGAGAGCACTCCTACATGGGAGTGTTCACTCTGCTGCATCCACTGCCCCTGTTAATTCAAAGAGCAGAGTTGGCAGAGGGGCACCATCTGTTCTTTGGCCCTTAGAAGCTCTGTGGGTACAACAAATACAAGATACTGGTAAAGAGTAGGTTTATTCCTATTCCTCCTTCTCATATACCTTAAGTGTCAAAAAAAGAATTATGATCAGAGACAAACTTATGGTGGGAAAGAGGCTTGTATCGCAAATCAGGGAAATGCTCATGAAATCAGAAAAGCACATACACAGGGAAGTAAGTGGCTCTGCCTCAGCTGGAATGGACACTGAACTGCTGTTCCAGAAACCAGTTAGGATGAGCACAAGGGAAGAGGGCACATAAACTGGAAAAGGAAGCAGAGAGCAAAGTTAAAGCCAGACTTCCGTTATAGACTGTGTCAAAGCTTCCAGTTTTTCAGTATCCCATGCTCTGCTCAGCTTTTTGGCAGCAGACAGCCCCAAAATGAACAGCAGCACGATTACCCCTCCTGCCCGGCTGGAAGGCAGGGGAAGAATTAAGACTCTCAACATATCACACACCTGCATATCAAGGATGCAGTGTACAGAAGAGTTCAGCAGGGACAATGTGGCAAAGAATATCAAAGAGACTGCAAAGACTGTCATAGGGGTTCTCAGCTCCCAGCAAAGTCTTCGCACACACAATTCTTCAAGGCTCACGCCTTGCTGCACGCTCACGCCTACGGATCCATGGAAAGCTGACGTTAGCAATAACGCCAATGGCAACAGCAGGCAGCGGGGTACAACGGAAGGGAGTTCATCAGGTATTGACAGTGGAACAAAGTCTCAGTAAAATTGTCCTCTCTTTCTCCCTCAAGTCCACATTGGCAGCTGCGGACCTGCAGGAGAAAGGGGAACGCGTTCAGCAGGGCATGGAGTTGGCTTCAGCCATGAAGAATCCAGGGCCCCTAATTTTAAAGAGCTGCATCAATTTTAAAGAGGATAATCAGGGAGAACAGGACAATCTTTGTACACGATCTCTTATGGAAAAGAGAAGGGCTCCGGGGTGCCAGTCTGCAGGGAAGACTTTTGTAGTCCTTGCCATTGCAGCCTGCCTTGGGGTCCTGTGACTGGCCTCAAGTGAGATCAGCTTGTGCAATGCCAAGTAAAACAGCTCTGTATTTCCTGCTCATCCTCCTCACAGACTCCCCAGCTTGCTCTTCTTTTCATGCCTGCACCTCTTCAGGCAGCGAGAAGCCTCTGGCAGCCCTGCTCCCTTGTCATGAAGACCACACTTCCCCATAGCTGAACACTCAGGACTTTCCCTGAATTGGGGTTCACAGGAATTCAGTGCCCATGTCTCAGAAATTTATGGAGGCTGGTGCAAGAGCTCAGGACTTGTAATACAAAGCTAATTATATGACTAGCTGGCTACCTTCAGCTCTTGGAAATCCAGAGCAGCTCACTCCTTTCCTCACGACACGAATAACTGGTTTCTCTAGTAGTACTGCTATGGAGGGCCCAAGAAACAACTTCTAAGGGCTGTAACCACAATTCCAGCCAGTGAAAAACTGCAAGGTACCGCTCTGGTCATCATTCACCCAAAAGGCAGCCTTGGCTGAGCCATCTCACCCCCTCTGGCATCATTACCTCTTTTCTCTCCACGTCAGCTTGAATTTTCGCCTGCGTGACGGCAGCCTCACGGAAGGAGGAGCTGGCCTGTTTAGCCTGTTCAATGAGAGTCTTCAGCTGCTGGGCCGTGTTGAGCAAGGAATTAACCATCTCTTCCAAGTAGAGCCAGCTCCGCTGCTCCGTCACCTCCAGCCCATTCACCACCGAAGGGGATATGGCTTTGGTAGGGGTTGGGGGGGGCACTGCCAGGGCAGGGAGTGAGGTCAGCACTGAATATAAAGAAAGCAAAATCAAATATATAGAGAATTAGAGCATTCCGTTTCTGTGAGGTGCTTCTGGTTACAATCTCTACCCAAACCTCCAATCCAGCTAGGTTTCCAGCTACCTCCCATAAATGGGAGCTGTGCAGAGCAAGCCCAAGGGTTAACATCAAATCCAGGGGGCTGAAGAACATGCCCCTAACCCCGCTGTTCTCTCTAGGAAGGAGTTAACAACCTCTAGCACTGCTGTGAAGAGGCACAATTAAGTAGTGAAAATAAGACCCCCAACAAGTTGTCGGCCACTATCATCAGGATGCTCCACCTATGCTTCCCTTAACTATAGCTCAACTGAGGTTATAAAAATTCTTCAGTGACCTAAAATACCAAGTGTGCCATCACTACACAGGTTTAAACTCTTGGGTGCAAAAACTACAAAAAATAGGCACGAATCCATGCTATGCTCCCCTCTGTTTCCCTATCAGATTCTGATCTTAACAGCAACCCTGAAACAACATTGGAATATAAACAAGACAGGTCTCCTCACCTCAGAAATACACATATGACATAAGCACACTTGCCAGAAACATTCTTTGGAAAATTCATTATAGAAACCCCAACAACTGGTATTTCTTTGGACCCCCTCATCTTAGATTCCAACCATAAAACAACCTGTAAGTGTACAAATACACATGTCAAAATTGAAACATCAAAAGGTTTTTAAGAAGACTTTCACAGTTGCCCGTATCTATTTCAAATGTGCCAGTCTGGATTTTCCAAGCAGCAATGTTCACTGCATCTCTGAAACCTCTGCTTTCCAAAGCCCAAAGATGGGAGCAAACATATACAGTTTAGATGCAAAGTTTAACATAAGACATTCACATCCACTGACATTTGCTTAACATTTACCAAGTTGGACAGTCTTAAAAAAATAAAATAATAAAAAAGGAGTCATTTCTTGTCTGCAGCCCTTTCCACCAGAACCCACCTAGAGCACTTAACTTTTGTATAAACCAGAAGACCATAGATATAAAACTAAATAGGAAAGCACAGAAACCCAGCAAAACTGCTCTCAAGGCATATTAAAAGAACAAAACCAAATTGACTGAGATGTTGCAGCCTTTGCTTTCTCAAATACTAACCATAACCCTAATAACGACTACAGGTTTGAATATATTAACTAGGAAGCCACGAGCATAAAGAAGTGAAAGTCCTACCCTAGTAACCCCAAAATGCTTTCCCTGAATCTTCATCCCCAAATCTCCTGATCTCTGTAGTCTCTGTAGTCTTTCCTTTTCCAAAACCTACCCTAGAAAAATAAGCACAAGTCCTAGAAAACCAACAATACCTCTCTTAGACTTACTTTTACAAATGTTTCAGAAAACGTTATCAGTTACTGTGTCTCTAAAACATTTACTTTTCAGAACACTGGCTGTAATGCTAAGTTTGCATACACCCCGGGAGGCCTCAGTGTGAGGAAATTAAATCTAGGTTGAGGAACCCAACAACGCACCGTGTACACTCGCCTCAGGCAACATTTCCAGGAACAAACCTTATCTGGCTTTGCTGGCCTTGTTTTTCCAAGATTTAGCCCTAACTCTAGCTATAGAAGCATACTACCTGTCAAAAAATTAAGCTGAAGACATACACATCTACCACTATACTGTTTACCAAACCAAAACAACAGCATAAAAAGGCAGGACTATTTTTGGGTCTGTGTAGCCCTGCTGATTGAAAAATCTACCGACAATCTATTTTAGGATTTTTCTACACATATGTATGTAGGAGCTTCAAAATGATTCAGCACACAGGAAAATGAGTGGGTAGTGCAGGCTGGGAAAACATACACTGTCCTGCCTGGTTTGGCATTGTCAAGGGATCAGCTTTTCAAGGCACCAAAAAATAACTAGCATTCCTTGTGGTTTTTTTTAATAGAGGGTGACATGTTCCTCTGATAAGTGCAGAACCATTCAAATTGTTAAAAGCCATTGCCACAGAGAAGCTTTGAACCCAGTGGGAGACAGGACGTCAGAGGTGTTAAGCCATTTAAGCTGAGCTCATATCCCTGCACTGTCTTCTGTCCCTTTAGGTGTGTTTAACATCTCTAGCACCTCTGCCTGGCAGTTTCTTCGGCTCCTGTGTCGTTGATCCTGCTGAAAACACTGCCCGTTTGCTATGAACAACCTCCCACAGAGTCCTCAATAAGACTATCTCCATGTGCATCAGGTACACACAAGGAAGATAGTTTTGTACCCTGGAGAGCACCACATAGTTGCCACATCAGGCAACTAACTATTAAACTATTAACTATTCCATTAGAAAGGAAGGTTATTGCAGCTAGATTTTCTTGGTAGATACCAGAGGTAAGAAAATAAATTTACTAAGCAGGAAGTTCTCGAACAACATGTAGAGGGTGCACTGCCTAAAGGTATTTAATGCTCTCACCTTATTAACAACCTGTCTTCACAATCTCTTTTGGATATCCTAACATATATTCATAAAAACGGCTCTCTAGTCAGGTTAGTCTTTCTAAGGTGGCTCCAGGAAGAAACAATTTAGTCTCTCAAACATCTTTCACTGCAGGAAAACTACTCAAAAGAAACTCCGAATAAGAGATGTCTCATTCCGGAAAACATCTCCAGGGCTGTGCTTGAAATGATACTTAAAATTCAAATGCAAATACTGTCCTGAGCAGGAACCGGCCCACACGGTTTCCTGAAGCAGGCTGCAATTCCAGCAGTTCCACTCTCAGAGATAAAGGGAACAGGTATCAAAAAACTCAGAAATTCTCAGAAAATACTGTTTGACCTTTTCGGACAGACAGCCTTGCAAGTTTATCATCCAGATGGACTGACATTTTTATAATTAAACCACCTTAATTGAAATAATAATTTCAATCCACTTGCACATGACTGGCATGGATCTATTTGTACTTATATATGAGCAAGAGGTAAATCCATCTTTTATCAAGAACTGTTTGCAGAAGAACTTTTTTCACTGTCACCTTTTCCCTACCACCTGACATTTGACAACATTATCTAATGGGAATTACTTCTGATCCCTCTGTTTAGCACAGGTCTGTCAGTCAAGATTAAAAAAAATGACCTTTGCTTCACTGGTAAAGAACGAAACAAAGCAAAACACAATATTTAATTAATAGCATCAAGATCTGGCTAAGGAAAAGAGACAAAGGAATAGTAAATAAAAGGCTGAATGGAAGAGGAGAGAAAACTGCAAGCCTTCTGAACTGACCAAGTGGATACTATATTTGCATGACCTCTACTTGATGACTGAGAAGATTGTAATAGAGATCAAAACCAGCCTGTCTTACAGCTCTTCAGTGTCAGTGACTCCAGGAACTTTACAGAATCGTAGAAATAAGAGAAGTAGAATTACTTAAAGCATCAACCAGACTATCCCCTA
Source organism: Nothocercus julius (assembly GCA_013398735.1). Classification (NCBI taxonomy): domain Eukaryota; kingdom Metazoa; phylum Chordata; class Aves; order Tinamiformes; family Tinamidae; genus Nothocercus; species Nothocercus julius. The sequence goes on along the minus strand of VZSV01000328.1, from coordinate 144,925 downwards.
CTGTATCAGAATGCAAGAACACTCCTATGTTTGTAATACCAGTTTCTTCAACACTAACAATTTTTGGCAGCACACAACAAATTGCTGTTGTAGTTCACTTAATTTATAAGTCAGCTCTACAAATGAAGAGCCTTAAGTTTGTGTCATGCAATTTCATTTCTCAATATATTTGATAATCAATTTAACCTGCTCTATTGAACACTAAGTGACTGATTTGCATTTGTCATGTTGAACTCCTTTTCCTTTTTACTCCAGAGTCTGTTTGATGAAGCAGGATAGGTTCCCACTGGCAGTTGTTAAAAAAAACAACTATCATTCCAGCACCAGTGTTAGTCTTAAGGGAAGAAAAACGGACTTAGGGCATGAAAGCAGCACATCACACCTGCCTGAAACTGCATCCAGCATGACAGTATGGATCCAGCACAGGATCCATAGAGTAGGAATCCAGCGTAGATTCCTAAAGAGATGTGGGAGATTTTAGGAAAGCTTCTGCAATCTAATTTTATCTCTGAGCAAGGGGATGCTGTCCTCAGATCAAATAGCAAATACTGCCCAAACAGCAACAAAAACCTTGAAGCCTTATGAAAGGCAGTGGGTATTAAGCAAAACAAAACTATTTTCCCATCTGCTCAGAAAGAAGAAATGCATACAAGGTAAACTCAAGTACTGCTAACTGGATCTTAATGGTGCTATGGATATAAAACATACCAATTTTTGGATGAGATGTTGGCAGGGCGGCTTCAGGAAAAGGTGAAATCTGACAGTTGTCCTGGTAACTTGGATAGTGAGGTTCTGGGTGACTGACCCGGCAGGGCTGCTGGACATTGGTGTCCTGGACTGCAAAGGAACAACAGCACCGTAAACCGCAGCATTCACATATGTATTAGGCTTCTCTCATCCAGATTTTTTATGTTTATATGAGTTCTCAAACTCTGTGAAAATCCCAAGGTTTGTCAGTGGTGTGATTTTGCACTGCCAGCAAGCAAGGCAACTTTGCACAGTGATTTCATCTATCTCTGTTCCCATTTTTAAAGGCTTTGGCAAAGATTACTGCCTGCTTCCTCCTCTCAAGCCTGTATATTTACACTGATGACTCCAAATTGTATTTTCAGGGGAGGTTAATTCCTTCAGGTGTTGATCAGCCTTTCCAGCAGAACCCATAATGCTGCATCACCTACCAGACAGAAGCCTGGTGTGATCTTAAGGGGGCTGAAGTCAAAATAAGCTGGATGAACCTTGACCTGCAGAGCAGTGATCTCAGCTGGTGCTCATGAGCAACTGTGGGAAGGTGGGGAACTGCTGTATTAAGCATCACTAAAAGTACCATCTGAATTAAACTGGAAGAACAGAAAAGGAGCATTTTGATTTACTTGTTCGATTTACTTTGGGCATCAGCATCTGGAGAAACTTCTAACTTCTTTTGTGCAGCTGTTAAGATTTCAAGCTGCTGAAATCATTTCAAAGCAATGGTTTGTAGAGCTTCTGTGTAAGCTCTTGAGAACCAAATCCTTCCTGCAGCATTTCAAACGTTTCTTCCTTTTGCAGTGGAGATCGAAACCCCCCCCTTTTTAATTTTTTTTTTTTTTTTACTACGTTTCACGGGTGTGAAGCAAACACATGCCCAAAAACTTACCAGTGGCTCCAGTGAAAACGTCACCCTGGGATGGACTTTCTGAGATGATTGCTGTGGCTTCCACTGTCGACGCACGGTCAAAAGTCAGAGCACCAGAGGTAGTGATCTGTCCAGAAGGAGTCACGGTGACTGGAAATAGTAGAAGCACTTTCATAATTAACACTCGGCTCTGAGGCCTTGGTTATTTAGCTACTGATATTCCTGTTCTGAAACGTCCTAAGTCACAGAATTCACAGGCCAGGAGATGACCTGTGCTCCAAGTTTGGATATCCATAATACTGAAAATAGGAAGGAAAAGCTTTGCATTCTTTGGGGGATTTTTGCAGCTTCCTCCTCAATTCATTTTACAATGTTACTGCCCAGATGATGCTAGTTGATAAAACCAAAAGGGACCCATGAACGCGACTGGGAATATGTGAGATGGACTGGCTTGCAAATTAATTTCTGTTCTCACACAGATGGTTTGACAATCAAAAACATTAAGAGACAGCACATGTGCTGAATGTTAGAGAGGAATCTGCAGATGAAAGTGTCACGTTCTGCCTCTTTCATTTACAAGTTTGAGGCTGTGGATAGGATTTCAGCAGCTCAGAGACTGCTTTTCAGTGTGTTTAAAGAAGCAGCACACATTTTACTACACGGTGGGGAAAGGTCTTTTGTGAAAAAAACTGCCAAAAAGTACTATAGATAAAAGTCAGGACTCCTAACCTTCCCCTGTACTGTCAGACCAAGAGATAAACTAGAAGGGGGAAAGCTAATCCAGAACTCTCTCATGAAACCTTACATTCCCTGCAAAAGTGCACAAAGAGGCTTAAAAATTAGTTTCCTGAAGCCAGGTCAGTAAACCTGCCTATTTGTAATCCAGATGGTGGCAACACTCTGCTAGTTTCTAAAAATGGGAAGTGAAACTGGATAAAGAGACTGAGCCAATTAAACTAGTCAATGAAAAGGAATGCCCATGAAAGCAGGCAAATTGTTTCAGCTGGTTGATTGCACAGAGCTGCTGATACACATAAAATATCTAGTTTGACAATTCCTCAAAACAGGAAAGCAGGTTTTACCAGGAGAAAAGAACCTACATGTGGTAGCAGCTGTAGCAGGGAGCAGGGTTATATTTTTGGAGCAATCCTTTTTCACTGGAGTTGCAGGCATTTCATTTTCTTTTTTCCGCCTTTTGTAGGGTACAAAGAGTCGTACAGGGCCACTCTATACAAAGAGACATAAAACACACATTAGCAGAGCACTTCTTTGGGCTTATGGGTCTACAATCTTTCCACATAAAGCTGAGACTAGTGTCAAGCAGTCCCTATTCCTAGGGAATAGCTGATTTGTTACAATTGATCAAAAAGCCCTTTAAACTGCAGCTCCAAACCAAAAGAATCCTGTGGGAAAAAAAAATAATTTAAAGCTTTACAGTCTTTAAGACATACTGTAACAATTAATACCCGATGGAGTCCCTGCAGTGTCAGCTTTACAGATATTCAAAATGGATATCACTCACCTCAGCAAGCAGAATATTCTAAAATTATCTGTGTGCTTGCCTGAATATTTCATTATCAAAACAGCTATTCCAAGTTCTCACACTCGGCTTGTCTCCAGCTAAAAAGGCACAAGTTTTGCTGCTTCCCATTATTATTTGAAGGAGCGGAACTGAGCAAATAATTATTTTCTGGCCAGGATGGTGGGAAAAAAGACAACAGGAGTGAAGGGAGGACAGGAAGCAATCGGTTTCAGATCTAGGCAACAATTCAGCCATCTACTTCACAGGTGAAAAGGACTGTAAAACACTACTCCAGGTGCAGCTAAACACCTCTGATTTCAGGACATTAACCTCGTTTTTGAAAAACAAAAATGAAAATATTTTAATATGAAAATATTAAAACACCACTTTCTTATATAAAGTTGGCTTTTTTCCAGCTAAAAATACTTGTGAAATTTGAGTCCAAAAAAATCACAAACAGCTCTGCTATCCCAGAAATGGCATTTTATACAAACAAAAGGAAAAAAAAAAAAAAAAAAAAAAAAAAGATTGAGGGGGGAAGCAGCAATTGGAATCATCCATTTTACTGAGAAGCAGTTAAGAACATTGGAGGCTGCCTATGCAACAGGACTAGCAGGCAATTCTTTCCTTATTTTCTTTTTTTATGCAACATGGACAAAATATGCTGTCTCCACAGTACTTGTGAGCACTCCCAGGATGTTCATGACCTGCTGATAGATTCCTGGGCAGCTTGACTGCTTAATTGTTTTTAAAAATAATGAGTATAAACCTACAACTCACCAGAGTCATGTCGTCGCAGCAGGCAGCACAAGTACAAGAGGCAGCGTGAGGATTTAAAATCCCATCCTGAAATAGGAAGATTATAAATTCAGCATAGAGCAATGGTGATTAGCGATCACCAAAATCACTGTGAGCATGACTGTATGCTAGTAAAAAATTCAGACAGCTCCCTGTAAGACATATCTATTCCCCACTAGGGACTTTATCCAGTAACAGAAAGTATGGGGAGGGGAGAAGAGTGAAGGAAGAACAAACAATTTTAAAATCAGAAAGCAAGAACATGTGGATTTTTTGAGACTTTACAAAGCTTCTGCCAACAAGAAATCACTGTCAGTCTAATGACAATCCCATACTCTCTGTCAGACACCTGAACACTGCAGGAAATAAAGGAGCCAAGTAATAATAAATGGGGCAAATGAATAATATGTTTGTCAAGCAAACACAATTAAAAAGCTCAGGTTATTGAATTACAGTATCACGGGCAGAGCACATGCTTTCCAATTGCCACCGCACAGAGCTGAAGGCTGGACTCCCTGCTGCACAAAATGCAGCTGGTTTTTCCTGTGTGAGTAAATTTTGCAAAATGCTATTTGAAAAAGAAAAAAAAAAAATCTAGAAAAATTCCTCTTACATCACCGACTCTCAAGCAAATCAGACAGCCCCACTGCACTGTCACACATAACTCTGCAGAGGCAGCACACATGGCTCGCTGCAGCACTGGACAGCTTGGGTGCTATCTGCCCCTTCCCGCAAAATGTAGGAGACAAGTTTATCCTCACGTGAATAAGGCACTGCAGTGGCCTCCCAGCATAGCGGATGCTTCTTTTCCAGTCTTTGCTGCTGGCTCGTCCTGCCATGGCTTCAAATTCTGTGGGGCTGTACCAGTTATCCCCCTGCTTAATGCACCTACCACGGCCTCCTGAATAAAGTTAGAAAAGAAAAAATTGGTAATAAGGGTTAAGACTATTTTCTCACTTCCCTAAAGAAGTAGACACTGAAGCTGCTGGATAGAGCAGCAATTAATCCAATGCAACTATGAATCAAGCTATCCTGCTACTTATCATCGACTTAGGAAAATTCTGCCATTTCTTACGTTAGCTGTTACAGTGACTGTGCATGTTTAGCAAGTTCCAACTTCAGGCCTCACCGTCAACTGACAGTGACAGTGGAAAAAATGACTCATCCACAGGAAGGATGAATGGAGAAACACTGTAGGTTTTATTTCTTCCTTGATTTTCACTTAAATTTCTAATCCTTCTGGTTGTGAAGAAAACGCACCGTGCATGAACCAAACGCTGTGCTATGCACTCAGACTTGCTGACAATTTCTGCTGATGTTTCGTCAGCTTCCTCACAGAGATACAAAGAGAAAGACAGAGGCTAAGACAACTAACAAGTCCCCTTAGGAGACGAGCTATCTATTTTTCTACTTTCCAGGCCAGCAGGGATTCTGCAGATCTTTATAGAAATGTATTCTAAGAGGTCGACCAAAAAAGAAAAAAATCCCAAAAGTCAGCCTATTATCCATATCTTCACAAACTTAAGGAAAAAGAAAGTCAGAAAGTCTCCAAAGAAAGAACAAGGAAGCAAGAGGACAAAACACTGGACATGGATTCCCAGATGGACTAGGCAGTCCTTTTTTTTTCTTCACGAGTGGTTCTTAAAAGCAGCCTACTTAAAAGAAAAAGGTACCAAGAGAAAGAGGAGTCATCACACCTCGAGCAAGGTGGTCATTTTTACCTGAGCCAAGTCTGTTTTTATACAGAATCCCACTGATATTTCGGCACCTCACTGGGAGCTCGTTGTTGTACACTGATGGATCCCAGTTATATTTCGTTCCAGTCTTCTCTTGGGTGGACGTTAAAGGGGTGGGAGGAGACTGCGGTCCTTTGGGAAAAGGAAAGAAAGGTGACAGCAACCAAAAGGCACTCTGAATATACAGTCGGACATGGCACTCCGAATATACATTCATGTACATTCATATACATTCATGTACATCCAGACTTTCAGCTTGGCTAGGCCAACAGCATCACGAGGTTAATTCAAGCAGCTGATACTTGCTCACAGCAACACAAGTTACACCACAGATAATTCAGTTTGGAAATTGTGAATCTGCTCTGCCAGGCTCAAGAAGTCTTGCTGTGATGTAACACTATAGAAGTGACTGAAAATAAAGCATTTTGCGTGCCAGTAAATGCTACATTAGCTGCATAGGTTGTAACCCGCACTGGTTTAAAGCAGCAGGCTGGATCTTACACTTCTCAGAGGATGCTACTGTCATGGTTTAGCAGGCAGGGTAGTGATGGATTTATGGTGGGACCTGATGATATGGAAGGCCTTTTCCAAGCACAACGATTCTAGGATTCTGTGAGTCTATGTGCCTCACTACTAAAGGGCTGTCATGCCACCTTGTGGGCAGCAAGGAAAATGCAAAGCAGAACAAAATCCTAGCAAGGACTTGTGCTAAAATGACCCTTAAATATCAGCAAAAGGCCTGAAGAGAGACACAGTCATGTTCAAAGACCCACTGAGTAGGACCCATATACAGAACTAAGACATTTTCATTATCAATATTAGTGATTGACCTGCCTTTGGGAGTGGGACACATATAGAAAGGAATGTGACAGCCCAGCAGGAGCTTAAGATTTTTCAAGAAATGTATTTGCAAGGGGTACGGCAAATGAGGAAGTAAAATACGTTTTCAAAGAAAAAAAAAAAAAGGTAAATATTCTTTGCCTAGTTCCGAGAAATACAAAAGCACCATGTTAAGAGGGGACGAATGTCATTTAAAATGCAATTTTGTACTTTATGCACGTGACTTCTTCTATTCTCAGCAACACAATCAAGGCGGAGAGAAAGCTAAACCTTCTGGAAAATGAGACTTCAGAAACAGACTTTCTTATACCTGGTGTGAGAGGTGCTGATGGCCCCTTCAGTCCTGTGGTTTCTACAATGCTGCCATCTGTGTGAACCACTATGAGAGTGGCTTTCTCCGTGTTCAAGCTGTCCCCAATTTGGAGGGCCGTTCTTCCAGACTACAGAAGAAACGAAGAGTTTTAACCGACAGAATTAAAATATCAGCGTATTTAAGCATTCCCCAAAAATCTTCTCAAAGGTATCCTACACCAGCGAAGTGTGGCAGCCATTAGGTTATTTTTTGAGATTTCAGCCTGCCAGGCTCTGAAGTTACACGTTTCATTAGCACCATTACAGAGTGGGTCTAGGTGGGTGGAAAGGTAAAGCCAAACATTCAAAGTGATAAAGAGAACCCTGTATGTGCAACTACTGACATTTTTGTGGCTGAGCACCTTTATACTGCAGTGAAAAGATATCGCTGACCTTACTACAGCTTGAATACAAACCAAGATTTCCATTTACATTAAGAGAATGAATGGGGCTTCTCTAAGGTCCTCAAATGAAGGGACAGACTTACCAGCACATGCCCTGAAATTGAAGCTGCATTTGCCACAGATGTGGTGAAAACATTGTCTGCAGAGGCACCCACATTTGCTACTGTCACTGTGGTGACTTCTGAAAAATAAAATAGCAATCAGTTTAATATTCTGCTGCATCCCAAGAACCTGATAAAGACCATAAATGTCAAAAAAAAAAAAAAAAAAAAAAGGTAATTACATTTCCTCCCTCTTTCCTGTTTAATATCAATTCTATTTTAGTGTAACATTGAACTGCTGGAAAAGCTGGTTATTATCAAATTTCAGAATCGCACTGAGCTGAACAGGCTTCATCCTTGGGGCCACAACAGTAGCTATCAATGTGTGTTGAACTATTGGAAAAATGAATATTCTATCTGCACTAGAAAAAAAACCCAATAATAAAGGTGCTGAATAAAGAGAGGTGACTGACAAGCATCAGGATAAGGGAAGCAAGAACCACCGATCTTCCCCAACCCACATATTAACTTCTTGGGGCCATTACCCGTACACTTCTTCCAACTAAAATCACCCACAATTATATCCAAATGTTTATATGGTGCTTAGCGTAACACATGTCAGCTTAGCTAAAATTAGGGATTTTTTTTCACCACTATTTTTTGGATAAAAATAAATAAAGAGCACTAGAGGGAGATACATGGAGACAAATATCGTGATATTACAGGTAGGATTGTTTTTCACCTTTCCTTTCGTTTTTTGTGTGTCAGACCCTATCCTTAAAATTTTGCAAGGGTCAGGGTACTTTTTTCTTTTTTTTTTAAAAAAAGGGGGGGAGGTCTCATAAGAGGTCAAAATATTTTCAGATAAAAAAAAAGCAAAAACAAACAAAACAAATTTGGGCGCATTAACGAGTGGGACGACGTTAAGAAAGCAACGGTCGCCCCGCGCCGCCGGGAGGCGGGGGGGAGGGAGCTGCGCATGCGCAGTCCCTGCCCGCCCTGACCTGCGAAGGCGGCGGCGGCGGCCTCGTCGGCGCTCGGCAGCGACTCGGCTCCCATCTCGATGTGTTCGGCCTCTGCCGCCATCACGGTTACGGCCGTCACCTGCGCCGCCTCTTCCTCCTCCTCGGGCTCCGCCTCCGACTCTGAGGCGGCGGCTTGTTGCTGCTGCTGTTGCTGTGGTGGTTGCTGCGGCGGTTGCTGCTGCTCGGATCCTTCCGCGGCCGCCGCCACCGCGGCCGCCACTGCAGCGGCCTCCGCTAAGCCCAACTGCTTCGCCGCCGAGTCGGCGTCCTCCATGCGAGACGGGCGGGCCCGAGCCCCCGCCGTTCTCCCCAGAGCGCGGCTCGAGGCGGGAAGGGGGGGTCACCCGAGCGCTCCTCGGCTGGGCGCAGCCGAGTGGTGCCGAGTTCGCCCGAACGGTTCCGAACTGGCGGCGGAGCCGGGCGCTCCCGAGTCGCTTCCGATCGCGTCCGAATTGTCCCGAGCGCTCCCAGGCCTCGTCCGAAGGCGATCGGCGGCTCCCGCGGAGCTCGGTCCGCGCTTCCTCCCGGCTGGCCAATCCGAGCGCAGCACGGGAGCCGAGCGCGGCCGAGCCCGCAGCGGCGCGGCCCGAAGCGGTACCTGACGGATCGGGTGGGAAAGCCGAGCGCGCCCGAACAGGGCCGAGTCCCCGAGCGGTCCGGCCCGGAGGGTCGAAGAATCCCGAGTCCTTTCCGATCCTACCCGAAGGCGCGAGGAAAGCCGAGCTGTGCCGAGCGCTCTCCGATCGCGCCCGACTTCCCCTTCGCGATCCCGAACGGAGGCGCCCGAACGGGCACTGCCCGAATCCGCCCGAACGCGACCGAACCGGGCCGAGCGCTCCGATCGCGCCCGAAGGGAGGAGGGGGGCGGGCGAGGGCAGCGAGCCCCGCCCAGGCGCGCGGGGAAGAGCGGCCGCCGCGCGCGGGCTGCCGGGATGCTGGAGGACCGGCCGGGGGAGGGGCGGCATCATGGCTGTCGTGAGGAGAGGTGAGCGGGCGTGTTGCCGCTTCCCTTCCCGCCGTTAGGGCCGGGCGGAGCCGTCGCCTCCCGGCCGCCAAAAGGGGGTTCCCCCCTGCGGGGCCACTTCTCCGCATGACGGCAGCGGTGCCGGCTCTGTAGTGGCGTCTGACGGCCACTTTATCGCGGCAGAGGGAGCGACACGGGCGGCCCCGCGCGAGGAGCCCCGACGAGTGTGGGCAGTTCGGGGGGCAGAGCTAGCCCGCACCACATCCTCGGCGCTGAGCCCAGACTCCATAGCCGTTTCGCGACAGGCGTAATATATCGTGACAGGAGCGATATGGGTACTGCTCTGCCTGGCTGCCTGCCCCTTCTCGCCTGAGGCGAGTGTATGTTGCAGCACCACCAGGCCCCTGTTCGTGTATATTCTGCTATGCTTTTAGCATCGTTTTTGCTTAAAAATATTTTTTGTTTACATGTGTGGGGTTTTTCTTTTGTAAAATAGCAACATATCTCCCCACACAGTTGCTGCATTCCAAATTAATGTCTCACTAAACAGCCTACCATGACTTTAACATGGAGACATTTGCTTTATTCTGTTGAAAGAAAGGCAACGAGACAATCGTGATGCAAGGCATTACTATCACATCAGTGTTTATACCGGGGTATAATTATAAAAGCGTCTCTAACCATTAGTTACTGCAGAACAAGATATTTGATGAAGCTTTCAATTCCAGTCCTGCAAAAAGAAATAAAGTGTTTAATGAAACCAAATTTGGCCAAGTGAGGATGTTTAAGGTTGTTAGGAGCCTGGGCCCCCATTACAGAAAGGAGAAGGAAGGGCATCCAGAAGGATTTTGGATCATGGTCAGTGTGAATCCCCTTCCAAAATTGCTTGCCTGTTTCCACTGCGTTCCCTAATTAGGTACCTTAGTAGATGCCTGAAGTTAGTGAGGACTAATTTGGGCCCAACTGCATAAAATGATGATAAGGATGTTAAGCACAGGAAGCCCAGAGATGAAGGTGATGGGTTACTGTGTCCCATTGATTTGGTGATAAGAGAATGACTTTAAGATGGACAAAAGTCCTTAGTTTTGTCTGTTAAACAGGACTTAAAACTTATCAGTTCTTTGTGCCTCCAAAAGAGGATATTGAGGATATTAAGAATGATTTAAGGAGAAGAGCTGGTTGCTTGGTGGCCAAATTGCACCTTAAAAGGAAGTAGTAGGTCAATACTAGCACATGTCAAGGGAATTTTGTTCATGTTTTTGTCAAAATAAAATTTAGTAAGCTTGTTTAACTTACAGAAAATACTTTTGGGGAATGTTCAAAGCTCTCACGCTTTGAAGTCCTTTGGGTAATCAGAGCGTATTAAAGTTTTACGTAGAATGACTGCCTTTGAAGGGAACTTGTTTGGGAGGATCTCAGTTTAGAGGAGCTGCGGAACCCTGTGTCCTACATCACCATTTAAAAGCAGATGGTACGTGTTGCTTCCCAGCATGTTTCCCTTGCTCCTTCATAGGTCAAAGGAGATTAATTTTTTTGGCCGTTCATAACAAGTGAGACATTCTAGTGACATTTTTTTGCGGTGCTTTTGGTTACTGTTTAGTCTAATTTTCTTCTCTTTTATTTTTTTCCTTCTCAAGGGACGTCAAGAACTTCATCGATTGTATCCTTTTTGTACCTTTCATCTCTCACATGCAGCAATCTTCAGGAAAAAAGAAATGGCTCAGATTGATTCGTTTCTTCCTGTCTAATAAACCTTCACAAGGCTATTTTAGTGTTAATTTGTGAGTTTTCAGTTCTCAGCACCGTCTGTATGAAGCAAAAGCATTTCTTCCCAGGGAAAGTGTTTTTTTCCCAGCATTAGCTAGGAGTTTTGCTCAGATCTTGCACTGCCTTGGCTTCCAATAATACACAAAAACCTTTAAACAAGCCTGCAGCATTGAGAGGAGACTGGCAGGCACATTTTATGGTGATATTTCACTCTCATTCCCTTAGGGTTTTTTTTTTTTAAAAAAAAAAAAAAAAAAAAATCTGAGTAACCTCTGTGAAAAAGTCACTCTTATCTTCAAAGGTTTCCATGTTTAGAACCTGTCTAGTATTTTTTTTTTTTTCTCCACATTTCTTCAACTGGGAAAACACAACCCCCTTGTTCTGTTTTAATAAAATGAACTGCTCTGGGAACTGGAATCCACTGCGTGTGGCTGGGTGCTCTCATCACAGTCTGAATGGGCAGTAAATGATACTTGGGGTTAAGTCCCTGCTTAGAGACATTCAAAGCATTTGAGAAGGACTGGGGGGAAGAGGGGAGGATTGAAAATATTTTGATTATAGGAAGGCAGAAATCTGGAAATAACTTTGTATTACTTAAAGAGTTGTGTCTGGTATAATTTGATTATTAAATGTGCTGCAGGTGTCTCATATGCTGTTAATAACATGCTGCTGAGGCTGAGGAGAAGATTTGTCCTTCATTAGCTGTGCTTCTCCTTTACTGGAGTTATATATACAAGTGAACTTTGGTGGGCTGGTTTGGACATCTCAGTGTTAGATATCTCACAGAAATTCGTCATTTCAACTGCTTTTTTAGTCATCAGAATGCTGCCTTTTAACCCTAGACAGCAGTTTGTCTCATCCTAGTGTGGAGCTGCTTGGCTTTCAGGTGCTTGTCCCCAGTGACTCTAGGGGGAGCCCGGAGAACTCATTTAGACCAGCTGCGTGTTTAAAATGGCTAATCCTAAAATGGCTACAGGTGAGATGAACTATCCTGAGACTGTTCAGTAAATTCTCACACACACTTAAAGGAATTGGATATATTGGAGTCTCTGTCAACTTAGTTAAAGGGAACTAACAGGTATAGAAGTCATTTGGGAAAATGTATGCGTGCACACGCAGTTCATTTCTTAGGGACTACAGCTAGCCGAAACCCTGCTACACACCAATTTCTTTAAAACCCAACTAAAATCAAGCCTGAAAATGCAAATTTTTCCTTGGTATTTGCAAGCCCAAATCACTTTCAGAACCATAGAGAATAGACAGTCAAAGGTGAAACATTTAGTGTGGTAAGGCAGTGTATTTTGAGATTATTAGTAAATGGCTTTTTCATGAAATGGATCCTCACTGATATTAGAAATCCTTAACAATAGTTATTAGCAGTCATCTGTTTCTTTACAGATCCTGTTTTATGTAAATGGTGCTTATTACATCTTTTACTTCTTGGCAACTCTTGCAATGATTGTTTATAAAAGTAAGTTGCATGTGTTCCAGCGCAGAAGGAGGCTGTGTGCTTACAATATGCTTGTGTTTTGTCAATATACCTGCTGTATTTCTGTGGTTTATTTACCGTGTGTTATTCTACAGGTCAAGTTTTCAGTTACCCAGATAGTTTTTTGGCTCCTGATCTTGCACTGCTTTTTATTATGGCCATTCTTGAAGCACTCCGGTTATATTTGGGTATGTCATGTTATGAAAGTGCCCTTTAAGTGAAATGTTGAAGTCTTTAAATGTTAATCATTCTAAAATTGGGGTATGGTAAAATATGACAGTTAACAGACTTTACAAGTTTTTGGAGATTTCTGTTCATTTATTTCATAAAATGTTGTCTGACTGATCGATATGTTTGACCCAAAAGTGGTTGAATAAAGCAGTGAGTTTCAAGTATGTGTAGTTAAGTAGCAAAATCTGCTATGGGACCGGTTTGGAAATAAAGTTCAAGTATGAAATGAGGTGTTGCTTTTTCGCAACGATGTTATTTTGAAATATAGGCTTCCAGGGAATATGGTAGGTTCTAAGTTACATAAGATTTTAAAGTCAGCACTGGGTGTCCTTAAATGTGCACGGTAGTCACCATGTTGTGAAGTTAGGTGCCAGAGGACTTGGGGTAGAGTTTGATGGTTGACTAGGAAGGACAGATTGTAGGATCTGACAGGCATCTGGCTACAAAACTGATTGTGGGGAAAATAAGGTTGTGCCTTTGAGTATCAGCTGTTCTTTTATTTAGATTAACTTTGCAATCAAGAAATTAATAGTCCATTAGTCTTTCCATTTGCTACTAAATTTATTGACAATCACCTTGACTGAAGCCGATGTTTCACATGGCAAAAGGTACTTGGGGCTTTTTTGAACAGGGTTACTCTGCAGACTGGTCTGGATGAGCAAAGCCACTCACAGCAGCTTCTCGTTTCCTCCGAGGTTCAAAGGGGAACCTGACAGAAGAGGAGGCTCCGCTGGGGCTCAGCCTTGTGCTCACGGTGGGAAGTGCCCTTCTGTGTGTCTACTTCCTGGCATGGCAGACTTACGTGCTCCAAGCAGATGTCATTTTAGGTGCTATTCTTCTCTTTACCTACGGTCTCGAGTCAGTGCTTGAGATCGCAGCCATTGCTGCTTTTGTCAGCTAGATCTCTGCCCAGTCTGGCATAACACGTTTTTTTTCCAACACATTTTTTTCCTCTATATATTTAATATATTTGCAGTGTTTTGGTTCCCTGTCAAAATCACATATATCTTTCACGTGTTTAAATTACAAGCATTTTTTTTTTGTCAGATATCTCCCTGAATAGATAGATAAAACATCCCCTAGAGTTTCTCTGTAAGACAATCTCACCAATCAGTTTACAGGCAGAGGCCAAAGATGATTCAGCAAAAAGCTGTGAGAATCATCCAGCTTGATGGTGCGCTGTTCACTAGGGATCTGTATTAAATATTCATTCCTAACACAGACTAAATAGCAGCCAGTGTATCATATACCTTTATGCCTTGGAGATTACATTAGTTCTGCTGGCATTGCAGCAATTTCTGCCTTACATTCCTGTTTCTGAGGCCATGGTTTTGTTTCATTTTACCTCTTCTGTTGTCATTTGTGTTTTAGACCCCAATTTCCTTGATTTTAGTAGGGCAGTACCTGATTTATCCCGGGGGAGACAGTTGAATTTCGGGCAGTTGGTCCTTACAGACACAAAGGCCAAAAGCAGTGATGTCTGTTTGCTTGCCCTTAAGCTGAGCATAAACATTCACATGCTTTTCTGTCCTTTTTAAAAATCAAGCTGAATGTTGTCAAACATGTTTGTGTGGTAGGAAATGTGTCTCTGGCCACAATTCTGCAAAAAATGCTGCATTCAAGACTTTTTTGTTAATGAACTGTGTGCAAGTATTGCTTTTTCACCGTATCAAAAGTGTGTACATAATAATGTAAAGCTTTGGGAGCTTGTGGGGGTTTTGTACAAGCAGACAGTTTTCTATTCAGAATTTCTTATTTTTGTATTTATTTATTCAAATAAATAATATACTGCACCTAAGCAGTGTTTGAAGTGCTGAGTCTCTGGTTCAGATGCTAGAGAGTGCAGTTAAGCTGCTCAAAGGGAAACTTAGGCTAGTCCTGTGGGCAAAAGACTCTTCTGATCCTGCTGCTGCCATATTTAGGCCATTGCCTTGCACTGCGAAAGAGCATTTGAGTTCTGTGCTGATTTGTACCACCCAGGGGCTGAAAATGCAGTGGTTTACCTTCAGCCACATCACTTTGTTTTTTCTTCCAGTGATAGCAGAAGGGAACGAAGGATGCAAAAGTTCCTGCAGAAGCACCCAATTTTAGACCTCAGGGAGCTCCTTCCAAAGCCAGGTAACACCAGCTTCCATCCACGTTACACCTCCCAGGAGTCAGAATCAAAAGATGCACTTTGAATCTCCCTGGGTCGGAGCTTCATCCTCTTAACACTTAGCAGCACAAGTCTTGTGTTAGCTGAGGCAGGAGCAGGATTGCACCCATGGTGAAAGTAGCAGAACTGGATGCTAAGGAGCAGCCAGGAAATAATCAACCAACCAAATGTTTCTGTGCTGAATCTGAGCAAATCAAATACCCACCCATTTGTTTTTCCAAATTTGTTTCACATGCTGTAAGGTGCTCCTCACGCATTTGCTGTAGAGAGAGACAAACATACCAAGCTAGAGCTGCCCGAGTCATGATGAGAGCATACCAAGCAAAACCCTCATATGAGTGAAAGGACACTTATTTCCTGGTATTTCATTATACCTACCTCATGCAAGAGTCTGGAAATAGAAAATCTGGCAGGATTTAAAGGCAAAATTGTGAAGTGGGGAAAAAAATCACCTGGATGCAGGTGGTCTGGCAGATGAGCATCATACTTGTTAACTTCCAAGTTGTAACCTCTGTGTTTTTTTTATTCCTTTTTTTTTTTTTTTTTTTTTTTTTTTTTTTTTTTTTTTTTTTTTTTTTTTTTTTTTTCCCTGTTCAAAATAAAATTACCTACCAACTTTTTCTGTTTGGATCAGATCCTGAGATATTTCCACTGCTGTCAGTCCCTCACAGAGTGCTGAATGTAGAAAATGTCTGTAAACTTCAGACAACTTCTTCTCACATAGTCCCAGGATTTGAATGGCAATCGTCGCTTAGCCTGGTGGCTGATTTAAGGACAGATTTGCTCTGTGCTGATCTGATACAAAAACCCAAAGTGTTTCTTTTTTTCTAATCACTAACACTTTTTGCAATCTCTTCTCAGTGTTTGGAGAAGCCAGGGCATGGCATAGTAATGCCATCGATTGATGACATTTGCCAGATATAATTTTGACGGAGCTTTTAATTACGAGGCCCAGCCCTTTTGAAACAGGATGAGCAAGTTGGATGAAAATGACATTAAAAATATAGAGGAACACATATTTTCAGGCGCTCGGTTTGGGTGTTGTTTGCTCTGCAAGGAGGAAACCTTTGTTCTCCAGCCATCAGAGGGGTGTCTGCCGCCAGCCTGATTTAAAAGGTTGATTCCGAGAAGCAAGCTGGCCTCCTGGCATTTCAAACGCAGAGATATTTTTCAAGATTTATTGGCCTATGACCATTTTTTTGTGTGTGTGTATGTGTTCCTAAGCAGGTAGAAACAGCATGCAACTGACCTGCCACAGTCCTCAGGTGCCTGTCAGCTGTTTTAATCACAATGTGAACAGCTTTGAGCTGTGGGAGAGGGGACAAGCCTTGGGGTGGGAGGGGGACGCTGCACGTTCATTTGGTTCTGTGTGTGAGAACCCAGCAAAGTTGGCATACAGGAATTGCCACTGCGGGTAGCAAATCCCCCACCTGGCTTAGTGCCTGTGTCCCGTTTTGTCCAGCATCAGCTATTGAAGGGAAGACTCAGTAAACTCTGTTGTGGTTTTCTTCCTTGCCTGAAGGAAAGTGTCTCTCCTCTGCTCAGCAGGTAAGAGATTTCCTACAGGACACAGCACTTGGCAGCAACCCACTGGGACTATCTTTGTAATGAACGTGGGGGCCAAAGCTGCCAGATAGAAAGCAATTTAGTACCTTAAACATTAGGTATCTTCTCCACACCATCCTTCCAACCACCTGTTTGCATCCTGGGAAAGTCAGCTCTGCCCAGCAGCCCTACCGGAACACCCAAGTGGTGAATGACGCATTCTGGTGTGGAAGAATCTCTTGCACAAAACCTTTCAACTCACAAGTCCTGCTGGTCTCCAGCACCGCTTTTGTTTCCCACCACGTTTCCCTCAAAGAGGGGAGGCTCCCTCTCCTGATGTTCCTTCTCTTCCCTGAGTTGTGGTTGCTTCTTCTCCTGGGACTGTATTTCCATGGTGCGCTGCCATGAACTTGTGGAGCACCTCCTGGGACCGCAATGACGTTGTGCTGAGGAGGGCGATGGGGCCCTGGGTGGGTGCGCAGTATCGAGGACCTGCTCGCCTCGTCCTGCGGTGGAAGAGGGTGCTCTGCCGTCAGAGGCGAGCGGCTGGCGTTTGGGAAGCTGGCTCTCCCCGTCGCGCAGCTCACCGCGCAGCATTCCTGCCGCGGTCGCTCACCAGGGGCGTTCTCCTCCGCGCAGCTTCCTGGACGTGGGCCAGGGAGCAAGCCGAGCGCTTAGCCCCTGTATCGTGGCACGCACGGGGAAAACCGCGGTGACGGGTGGCTCGGCGAGCGCGGAGTTACGGAAGCCGCGTTTCCTCCAGACGCACGTGCTAGGGGTTCCTCCTCTGGGGTGCAATGGGGCTGCGATCGCACTGCAGCTATTTCTTCCCTCAAGGGCAAGGAGTTGGGGGCATCTCCTCCACCACCAACCCTCTCTTGGAAAAGTGAATTATCTCCAAGGTCTCTTCCTTCCTGCTGGAGTTGGCTCTAACTTATGTGGTTTCCAAGTGTGTTACAGGGCTGGTGGAGAGACCTGCTATACACGTGTGTTTTGACCAAAAGTTCTGACAAGCTCCGTTTTTGGAAGGGGACAGGCCGCCCAGATGGATCTCACACTGCTAGTACCAGGTCAGTTGATGTGTCCCAGCTCAAGGTCAGCACCGGAGCTGATGCCATCACTGTAATGTGCTTCAAGATTGAAATCCTGAGGCAAATGGAACTCTTTGGAAGTTCTTTTAAAGTAATAGTCTGCCTACTTAAGAGGCTTTTTTGGAGCTCACTTCCCTCCCGTGGTCACCAGGGCTAAGCTGGGCTCAGGGCTCCAAGCATGGTTCAAACCATGGACTGTGTGAAGAGCCTTGGCGAGAGGGGGGGTGGCTCGAAAGGCACCTCTGAGGGGATGGACCCATTTGCCTTCCCCCCACGGTGCCTTTCCCCACTGCTGACATCCAGGTGGAGAGAGCGAAGCCATTGGAAACACGCCGGTGAGCTGGCACGGGGCTGCCGAGACGGGCGCCGGGTGGCACAAAAGATGCCTTGTTTCCCCCATGAGGCAGTCGGGGGGGCCCCTCAGCAGCACTGGAAAACTCGGGCAAGACCAAGGCCCCGGCGCCTCACGGGGATGCGGCCGCCCTCCTCCCGGGAGCTGTGGGCCTCCTAGTTATACAGTAACCTGTTGCTCCGGGTCCCAGCTCCACCTCTCGCTGCCTCCACATCCCTCCCCTCCTCTGCTGCCGCTCCGCTCGCTCAGCCAAGAAACCTCTCGTCACCTGCTCGCGGGCGGCCCCAGCGAGCGAGAGGCACCGGGAGCGACGCGAAGTCCCCCGTGGGCGTCAGGAGCGGCGCGCGTCGGGCGGCGTTTGCCTCACACGCTCCTCCGTGCTCCTCCGTGCAGCTCGCCAGGCGCAGCGGGAGCGGCACGGCCGCCGGACGATGGCAGCGGGATCTCGCTAGGAGGGCACGGAGAGGACGCCGAGGCGCTGGGGACACCGCCGGAGACGGGAGAGACTTCTCAGCACCGGTAAGCGCTCTCCTTCCCGGCCCCGGGCCCGACTGTCGCACCTCAAAACACCCCCCCCTCCCCACGCGCCTGCCTCGAGAGCTTAATCCGGCTGCACAAGGAGGACGCTCAGAAACGGAGCGAAACTGCATAGTTTTCTATTTATTTTTTAAAAAGAGGAGAAAATAAGTAATTTTCCTTTTTTTCCTTCTTTTTTGTTTTTTTTTTTGTACTTTTTTTTTTTTTGTACTTTCTGCATGGACCAAGGTCCAGTAGGTGGCACTTTCTTGGCACCAAAATGTCCGTTCTGGCGCAGGACAGGATTTTTTCCTCCTTTTTTTTTTTTTTTTTTTTAAATAAACTATTATTATCTTTATTTAATGAAGCCCGGAGCTGGTAGTTTCGAGCAGCCGTTTGCAGACCTTGGGCTTCCCTTCTTTTGGGAGGTGCCTGGGATGCACTTCTGCCATCTCCCCACTGGATTGCCGCTTCCGCAGAGCACTCGCCACCCGTGACCTTGGCAAAACTTGTCACCCTATTTCCGACCCCAAGGAAGGCTTGTTCGGAGTGGCGTGAGCTCCCCACCAGCCCTAGCTTGTATTAATGAGCTTGAGTACGTCTCTCCTTTCCCTTTCCACTTATTACTTACTGGAAAATGCCATTGCGACTGCACGGGGGAGAAGGCTCGGAGGCGGTGGGTGGGCCTGGTGTTATTTTAAATACTGAGAGTAATTGTGAGACAACACAGGAGTAAAATGCAATGATTGCTGGCTGTAGTGAGGGCAGCAGGCAGTAACGCTCGCGGTGCTGGGCTGCTTGGAAATTGCTGCACGAGTTGAGCACTGTATGCGGGGGACTTGATGGTGTCATCTTCCCGGCTCCGTTTCATCGACCGATGGAGTTGCTCGGTTGAGAAGAGCAAGAAACAAAAAATAGTCCGTCACAAATGTAAAGGGGAGGCAGCAGGACTGAAGCAAGGAGCCCTTTGAAACCCTGCTTTGATGAGGGGCTTGGGAGCCACGGTGGGAATGTGTCTGAGGAAGTGGCAGATGCAGTGCTAGATGTTGCTTCACCCTGGTTAAACAGGGCTTAAAGTGGTGTCTGGGGTGGCCCTGACTGCTCCGTTCCCTCGTGGCCCTTGCTCCTAGCCTGGATCTGCTCCTGGTATCCGCTGCTGGAGCGGTAGGGAGCCAGGCTGGCTGAGGAGCTGTCACTCTTCAGGCTGGCATCCAGACACGTGCACAAATCCGGACGGAGTCCCAGGGCAGGATCGGATCAGGCGCACTCTGCGGGGCAGGGCGAGCTTGTCCTATAAGGGCACATGTTAGAGGGTCTGCACGTGCTTTCGGCTATCCGAGACAAAGCTGGATGCCAGCACCATGGAGCGGGATGAGAGGCAGAGAGGACAAGCTATAAAGCCGGGGAAGCGCGGTTGCTGCGCGTGACGTTCGCCTGACGTGACAAAACAACCTGCCGATCCCAGGCTTGCAGTCCCTGACTTTCTGCCCCCACGCCAGCTACCGCCCCGCGGCCGCTGCACGGCATCAGGAGGAAATGCTCGTGGGGCAACAGACTCTGGGTCACAGATGTAGCCAGGCTCTTTCCTTTAGTGCCCGCCTATGTTGACTGCAAACAACAAACTGTCAACCCGGGTGACAAAAGCTGGCATGGAGCCCCGTGAAGTAGCTCCTATGGGTGGCTGTTTCTAGATCTTCCTCCGCCTGACTCCACGCGGATGGAGGTGCCCCGTGTGTGTGGACAGGCTCGTAGCATCAGGCAGCAGTAGGAAAACAGAATGTTTGGGGTTTTTTTTTTTTCTTCTTTTTTTTTTTGCAGCATCATAGGATAATTCAGGTTGCCAGCATAAATTCATAGGGACGGAGATCCAGAAGACACCCCAATGCTCTAAAGGCCTCAGGCGGTTTCTGGTGGACAAAGGGAGGAGTGAAACGGAGGGAATATATGCGTTGGCTTGTGTGGGCTTGAGAAACATCCATATAAAATATGGCCGGGTGCAATGCCTTAGCGCGTGGGGGTATTATTCCCTGAGGGCTGGATCCTGGGATGCTGCTTGGGAGCCAGGTCTCATGGCTTCCTTTCTCTCTTCCATGCCATGCTATCCCCCTAAGTGTTCAGTCTGGGAGGCTCTGTGGTTTTCACAGAGATCTAGCCATGTTTTTCTTGTGCAGGGCCAAAGTCCGGCCTCCCCGTAGCAGCAGTTAGCAGTACTGGCAGGGCAGCTGTTAGAGCACGGCGCTTAGTCTGCGGGTTTGTTGTGACTGGCAATGAAATTAATCACTCTCTGAAGATACTCAAGCCTAGTGTCTCCCAGGCACAAGTGCCAGGTAAAGTCTGTGGACTTCCCAGAGATGGTTTGCAGGGCTGTGGTAGATGTTTCTCAGCAGGGGCCCTTCCTGTAAGAGCAGCTGGCATGCAGCCCCAGGCAGCTCCAGCAGCACAACGTGTCCTTTCCAACATGAGCTCCTAAACCGGCCTGCTTTGACCAAGGTTCAGCAGGCACCCAGCAAAACACCCACCTTCCTATGCAGGAGGTCCAAGCCTCCCCTTCTGAGCGGAGAGGAGGGTGGTCACTCCCAGATGCCTTCCAGGCTCATCCAGCTTTTTCATGGGAGAGTGCTCTTGCATGAGCAGAGATGGAGCTAGGCAGCGTGGAAAACACGAGCAGCAGGGAGCAAGAGCCTCCAATATTGAGTTGCTGCTCATCAAATCGCTGGCAGAGGGGGTTGGATGGGAGGCCCTGGAGCTGATCCCACGGATGCCACAGGAAAAGGCTGCCTCCGCATACGACTCGAGAGCTCTTCCTCCTCAGAGAAAGAGAAAAGCTTCCCTGTGCCCAGGCTGGGGCAGGCCCCACTTGAAAGCTCAACATGTGTGATTGCCAGAGGGCTTAACTAAAAATAAAAAGGCCCAGTGTTATTATTTCCTGGTAATCCAAATAAATTAGGAAGAATCGCAATTAAGAAGGGAGGGAAAGGTGTGTAGCTGAGAGCTGGACCGGTTTGGAAATCCTCCATATTCACCTGCGCTGCTATTCTCCAGGAGAGCCCAGCCCTCGTTGCCATTCCCTGGGTGCTCCCCAGGGCCTTGCTCCGTGTGCTCGATGCCCCTGAGCTCTACCGACGAGTGAAGCCAAAGCTTCCTGACCCAACCTCTGCTTTCGGTGCCTTCTGGACACTGGATACCTTTCTTCCTCCTGCTGACTCAGCAGCCACGCTGGGCTTGTCGTGAGGATGAAGTTGGCCTCCTGTGGCTCCTGCTCTCCTTGTTGCCTCCCTGGCTAGGCAGGACTGCCCTGGGCTCTTCCCAGCTGCACTTCTGGTTTGGGACGGGGGTAGGAAGAGCAAACCAAAGGCGGGGAGTCACCGGCTCTGCCTGCTCGACCACCCCGGACCAGGTGCCGAAGAAGCCAGGCAGGCTCCTTGGGCCTGAGCTGGTTTAAAGCACGACACAAAGTGCTCAGGAGGCTGGTCCTGTGGGCCCCGCAGACCAGAGTCCTCCCCCATGTGCACAAGAGGCTGATGCTGGAGCTCAGAGAGCTCTGTGCTGGAGTGGGGGGCCAGGGCAGTCCTGGCTGGACCTGCGGGCATCAGGATGCTCCAAACCCTTTCCTGCAGCACTGCCTACGGCACCATGGGCACAGATGTGCCCTTGCGGCCCACAAGCCTCCATCCCGGCCTTGCCAGAGGTGAAGGCAGCTGCTTTGGTGGACAGCAGAGCAGTCATGCTCTGCATTTGGTAGCCTCGGGTGTTTGGACGGGAGCTTGGAAAGCACCAG
Organism: Nothocercus julius; assembly: GCA_013398735.1. NCBI lineage: Eukaryota > Metazoa > Chordata > Aves > Tinamiformes > Tinamidae > Nothocercus > Nothocercus julius. The sequence continues at coordinate 122,708 of VZSV01000328.1, read as the reverse complement.
CAAACACTGTCTTTAATTTGGACTCCAGCTGGGCCCCCCAAGCCCTTTAAAACCTTGAATTTGTCCAAAATTTGTTCTTCCTGCTTCCTTTTTCTTTGTTTTCCACTGTCTTATCAGTCTCAGCCTGTCCAGATTTATATCCTACAAAGGTAAAGTGGGTGGTAATAAACCAAAGTTCAGCCAGGCAGCAGCAGTGCTCACCCTTGCCGAGCAATTCAGAGAGTGAAATTCTGCTGCGGGCAGGGCTGCGATTAAGGTCAAGGGGACAGGCGTAGCGCGAGCTGGCACTGCCCTCCCCGAGGCTGCTTCCCATGCTCCGAAGGGGCCTTCGAGTGGGATCTGGTGGCGGTAGGAGCCCCTGCGTCGCCACGCGACAGGCAGGATGAGGGGCTCGAGTGGGAGGGAGAGCGGTCGGTTCTCCTGGGTTCCCTGCCTGGCGATACAAACCAGACCTCCCTGTGCTGGCCCACCCAGAGTTTCTGGGGACATTGCAAGAGACTCGTCCTCACCTACAAGCTCCTTTCATTAGTAAATCCACTTCATAAAAACACTGGGGAGAGAAGACGAGGCAAAGGCGACTGCACCCACGACAACCCTTAGTAAATCACAGGCTGGAGCCTGCTCGGTTCCTGACACTGCTGCCTCTTAATTATAGCTGTGTTCATCAGAGGAGACATAGTAGGAGAGCCAGGCTTTATGCATAAGGGAGCACTAATTAAAATCTCTCTGTTCCCTAGAAGATATTCATGCTTTTCCCCAGGGAAGAAATGAAGGGACTTGTCTCTGGCCCTTGCCTCGGGTTGCTCTGTCACTTTGACATTCATGCAGCAAGCTGTTCATCTTGTTTTCACTGCCTGCTGCCTTTGGCTTTGCTTCTGGGTTGAGAAACGGAACTTTGAAAACTCTCTAAAGAAGGAAGAGGGATAAGATGCATCCAGATAAGCCGTGCAGATGGGGCTGGTGAAGGGAGAGTCTGGTCCAGCACCCAGGCACATGTTCACTCCAAGCAGGCAGGATGAAAGCAGTGCTGTTTGGATGTGAATAATCTGGGGCAACCACTGGTTTGGGGCAGGGCAGAGAGTAAAAGTGTCAGGAAGGACTTTGGGGGTTAGCTGTAGACCTGTAGAACCATCAGGTTTGTTGCTACCATCATTTGCTATGACTTGAAAGAAAAGAAGGGGAAAAAAATGCCGAAAGCTGCAGCTCAGATATGTTGCAGTGCTAAGCTGGGCAGGAGCTGGTTCAACAGGCTAAATGGAGAGTAAATGTGCCGGGCTGTGCTCCTTTGCTGGTCTTTGCCAGTAAGAGCAGGTAACACCCTAGGTGCGGTCGGGCTGCAAGCTGGCTGAGCAGTCGGCTCCCGGGGGAAGCTGCTCCACTGTGTCCGCTCAGTTTTGAACAGCAAAGGCGAAAGGACCCCATCTTCTATGTGTATCTATGACTTAAATCCTGAAAACTATCCGTGGGAGAGAGAGGGGTGTTATGCTCAAGGTGCGTGGCGCTGCTGGGGGCAGGGAGGCAGTGACTGAGGGGACAGCTGGGTACTGAGAGCGGAGCTGGGGGGCAGCCCATGCGAGCACCAGCTGGCAGGTGCAAAGCGGCTGAAAGGAGGCGGCTGCGGAGCTGAGCTGTGCAGCATCGTGCCACGGCATGCTGAGGGTGCCAGAAACGGGCACAGGTTGCACAGAGTGGGACCAGAAAAATGCAGGGCTGAAAAAAACCCACCCGGAGTTCTTAAATCCTGCCATTAGAGGCCAGGAGACTGTGATGGGAGAGGCAATAGGCTAGTGCATGTCCGGGCCGCCGTCTCTGCCTCCCTGTGTGGAAAGGGAGGCTGGACAGGAGCAGACAAGCTCCAGCCCCTGTGGCTGCTCAGTGGAAAGAAATGTCATGCAAGTTTAATTACAGCCCAGGAGGTGAGGACGGAGAGGGAGGCCGTGAGAAATGAGCTGGGCTCTCGAAGCCCGTCTGCCACCCGCGAGCAGCCACCTCAGAACATCTGCCCTGCATCTGGCGCGGGGCCAGAGACGCTCGTCGCCTCTGTCCCCTCCACCGAGGCCAGCAGGCAAAGGGTAGAAGAACTAAGGTCAGAGGAAGCCCAGGGGAAGAACCGCAGGTGAGGTCTCCACTATCCACACCCTCAGCAGCCCCTTGGCATGATTTCCCCTCCAGGAGCGCTGGCATTTTCCCCAGGGCACTGTGTCACTCGGTGCAATCTGTCCTTGTCCAGGTGAGCACATATAGAGGCCAAGACGCTGCACGCGGAGGCCGCTTCAGGGCTGGATGAGTGATGTCATTCAGATCCTCCTGTCCTTGTGTCGTGTCTGAGCTAGAAGTGCTTGGGATAGCTGTGAAGCGGCTCATGACACCTAGCTTAGTAGTAGATCCACCCTAATCTTTGGCCTGTTGTTATTACTCTAGGGCAGGAATGCCAAGGACCTGGCTGTGGAGCCTTAGGAGTAGGACAGAGTCATAGCCCGAGCGAGCCCCACTAGCCCAGAAGGGTCGGGGCTGTGTGAGCTGAAAGAGCGTCTTAATGAAATGTTGGCAATTCTGCAGGCCCAAAATATTATTGGATATTACTGAAAGGGCTAAAAAATACTTACATATATATATGTGTGTTTATCTATAGCTGAGGGAGAACTGTGTAGGAGGTTAGCAGGGCTGCATCCCTGCTCACAGGAAAGCTGGTGTTTGCAGAGGTCGAGGACAGAGGACAACAGCTTCTCCACTGAGGGGAGACCTGCAAACATAGATGGTTGTTTCTGCCTTGAAAGGTCTTTCTTGCTCCTTTCACCTTCGAGGCTCATGGGCGAATTCCATTGGGATGGGACCTCAGAAGGTCCTTGGTCTAACTTGCTGCTGAAAGCAGGGTCAGCTCTGAACTCAGACCAGGTTGTTCAGAGCTTATCCAGACAGGGCTTGAAAATCTTCCCCAACCGGAGACCGCAGAGCTCCTTGGGACAACCCACTCTACAGAACTGGGGCTCCCAAGGCAGAGAGGTCTCTTTTGGGTTCAGATGCAGAGATTCGGGGCCAGAAACCCATGTACTAAGTAACCGTGTGGGCAGCTAGGAGCGCTTAGTGAAGCCTCTTACCCTCAAGCCTTGCAGACAGCTCTTCCATCCCCTTCCTATCCCTGTTCCTGGCCAGGAACGATGGTTCCTGGCCTAATCAGCTGACTGCAGTCCTAGACCCTCCTCACAGACTTCCCCCGCAGAGACCAACGGGGCTTTTTCCTCCTTGCCCTCACAAGTGATTTTTTTTTTCACTGAGATTGTTGAAACAGCTCTGCAACATAAGATTAGAAGCTGCCTCTGAAATAGTTTCGATAAACCCAATCTCACACATCCTTCTATTCTAAACGAAACAAAAGGCAAATTGAACACAGGGCTTTTTTTTCGTTTGTTTGTTTCTGGAAAGCTCTCTGGAGGGACTGGGCTGGGTGCTGTTTAACTGGCTGTCCCTCCTCCTCCGGGCCTCCTCCATGGCAGCTTCTTGGCGTTGCTGAAAGCCCAAGTGGCAGAAGTCAGTCCTTGAGCTTTGGGGAGAGCACCTGCCTGCACGCAAGGCGAGGGGATGCTCTGAATTCGGTGGCCGGGAGGCATTCCCAGGCGCTCCTGCTCTGGTGACTGTAGCCTGTGCACCCGGGCTATGAATCAGATCCTGTCTGAAGAAAAACACGCTGGGAAGGGGGAATAAGTGGGGAGACATGGACTTTGAGCCCCATCTGTTGCTGCTGTGGGTCACAGTGCTGCTGCGCACAGTTGCTGGGGACAAGGTGGTGGCCCAGGACAGCGGGGGTGGTGGGAAGGGCTGAAGTTGCTGCTGGGAGCAAGGCTGAAGCTTAGTAAGGTGCAAGTTGCTAGGAGAGGAACTAGGCCATTCACTCGTCCTTGGCGCGAAAATCAACAGGAGTTTAAAAGGGAACAGAGGAACGGCCAAGACAAGACTGCTCTATCCAGCGGCATCCCCAGGGATCAACGCAAGGAACCTCCAGCAGCCCTTGCTGACCCGCCCTTGCTGAGGGTATGGGGACTTTCTGTGGGAATCGAAAAAGTCTCAGGGTTTTGCAGATAGACTAATGACTGAAAATCAAAGAACATTTTGATGAGCTCCTGCTTATGCCTTTCAAAAATGATTGGGAAGGGAGAAATCACTTTTTTTTTTTTTTTCCCATGTAGAGTTTTATCTCCCATGACATATATCCGAGAATACCAACAACTGAAAGAAAAAGGCTAGATTAAAATGCTACTAAAAATTAAATCCCAGGAACTGCAGCATGGACATTTGCTGTTTATTCCCAACCCTTGGAAGCAGAATGCCCTCCCCTGAACCAGAAGGATGATATAAACTTGTTGATCCTGGCTGTATCCTCAGCCAGTGCGATGCCTGGAGACAGTAGTTCAGTGAGAAGTCAGCAAAGTCTCCCCATGCATGGACTGTGGTTTGCTCACACTGAGACTTATTTCTGTGACATGGGCTGTGCTTGTGCTCCAGGGGAGATCTGGAGGCAAGCTGGGACCACAGGGTTGAGGAAACCCAACACCTGCCCTTGCAAAAAAGTTCTGCTCAGCCTCCGTGCTCACAGGGCTTGCAAGAACTGGCTGTTGTCTGCACCCTTTTGGTGGAACCACAAGGAAAAACACCCAGTGGGAAGTTCTACCGGTGCAGTAGGAAACACCTCCAACCCAGCCACCAAGGGTTGACCCCAGGCCTGCACGCTCTGTGAGACCATGGTTGTTGCTACCATGTCACTCAGCTGGTTAAATTCCTGTCCCCTTGTTTTCCTGCAGTGACACTCATAGCTGAGCTACCATGTGCCAAGTTTTAGCTCCAATGAATTGTTAGCAAGTGGCCAAAAATACACGGGCAGGATATGAGTAGGAAGCACAAAATGGGCTGGGAAGAGGTGGCAACGAATATTTTCGTGATTAGCCTAAGAAGGTTGGAAAAAGCCTTGTAAATCAAATGTGATTTTCAAGACAGGAATCTCCTCCTCCAAAATCTTCTTCCCTACCCTCCCAGCGAAAATCCCAGGAGAGTTTTACAGCAGGAAATGAAATTTATTGATGCCTTAGCTTCTCCAAGGCCTAGCTGCTTTAGGCAGGTATGGGGAAGGGCAGCAGGGCGAAGCGTGGCCCTGCCACTCACTAGTTATAGGCAGAGGGAGAGCGTTTGCAGTCCTTTCCTTTGCTTTGTGGAAAGATGAGCCTGGAACGACCTTCCAAGGCACAGAAAAAAAAAAAAAAAAAAAAAAAAAAAAAGTATTTCTTGTTTGAGAAGATTCTTGATTCTTGATTCATGTTCTGCATCCCACTGCAACTCCAGAGACTTCAAGAGGACTGAGCTGTAGATAAACTGAGGCTAAATATGGCCCCAAAGTGGCTCTCAGCCTAGTCACAGACTTTTCCCTGGTTGAGGAAAAGCTCTTGACACAGTGACTGTCCTGCTGCACACCTAACTTGAGCCAGGCAAGTGAATCAGGGAGCGACCAAAAACATGCCCTTCTTTTAGGAGGAGGTGGTGGAAAAGCCGCATCAATCTCAACACCTCCATCTTACTCACAACGGGGTCAACATGGAGGAGTCCTTTACAAAGCAGGGACCAGCCCCACCACCAAGCCACCTTCTCTTGAAGCATTTCAGCCCTGTCCTGACTGGCTCAAGCAAGGCATGCGCTACCCAACCATAAGCACTGTTGTCTTCCTGGAGCTAAGAGCTTTGCTTGGAAATAAGGTAGAAAATGAATTTGTCTGCCAGAGTTATCTGGTTGACGAGCTTTGCAGGTTACCTGTGAAAGCAGCAACAAACTGGTGTGGCTGAGGCGACACATCGGCTGGATTCACATGAGCTGGGGTCACAGTGCACTCGTACATTAAAGTGATAGTTTAACGGGCTATGAGTGGATGTGGATAAAGAGCTTAAAACCCTCATCATTGTAAAGTCTTTGTAAACAAACAAAAAAAAACCCCAGTACTCTCCATTCAGAGATTAACAATGAGTTAGGATGTTATTATCAGTGTAGACTGAGAACAGTCCAACTGATAGCCCAACTTGATAGTCTAACTGATGGTTGGACCTGGTCAGGGTTCTGAAAGAGGCCAAATGAGGCTTTTGTGCTGAAACCCTCTTTTACAGCAGCGTTGCCTGGGTGCAGCATCACCTCTCCAGTGTGGGGGAAGCAGCTTGCCCTTCTTGGGCAAGAGAAGAGCAGTTTGCTCTGCCTGCTGTCAGGGCCTCAGCACCACTGCGCCGAGCAGGGGGACAGGGCAGGGACGCTCCCACCTTCTCCGTCGCTCCGGCACCAGCATTCGCTGAGGCTCCCAGCTGTTCCACAAACGCTTGGGAAGAGTCTCGTGGGAGACATGGATGTGCCACCAGCTAAGCCCCCAGGCTTGGTGTTTTGCCTGCACGCAGGGGCTCCCAGGCAGTGCCCTCCTCCAGGCTGGGCTGCAGCGGCGCAGGGCAGCGCCGGGAGAGCGTTTCCTTGCTAGCCGTCCTACTCTGGGACACAACACACTCAGCGCAGAGTCATTCCCTATTTTTACTGGCCTGACGTCTGAGTGCCAATCTGCACACCCAGAAAAATAAAAAGGATCTCTTTCAGCTCCGTAACATCCAGCCCTTCCCTCCTTCCCTGAAAAAAACGCAGCTATAACCTCCTCCCTGCCAGCCTCTGAAGGGTAGCACCAGCCTATGGAAAGGGGGGTATTTTTAAATGAAGTTTTGCGAGAGGAGGCAGGGAAGGAAGGAAGAGGGAAATATAGTGAGCTTTCTGTGCCGCTAGCACAGACAGATGAGGGTTGGGACCCTGGGGTCTTCCCTTCGCTTCCTGGCTGCACAAACCTACGGCCAGAACCCCGATCCCACCGCTCTTTCCTCCTGCTCTGCCCGGAGCCAGGTGGCACAGGACAAGGGGACAAGTTTCAGCAACAGAAGACGTGACACAAACCAGTCACCCACCCCACTCCTCCCAGGAGCTTTCATAGCCCGTAGGCTTCTCCTCGTCCCTCCACGTTTCCCAAAGCGTCTGTCAGTCCTCGGCACGCTGATCCTGGGCGCTTGCCAAGCCCCAGCCCCAGCGCAGCTCATGCTCAGCATGGTGTCCCTGGCAAGAGCAGACACGTAGCAAGCTCAGGCTTGGGTTTGCCCTCCACCTGGCTTCTGCGGGGCTCCTCTAGCATGGCAGGAAAGTGTAAATTCAGGTGCTGTGACTCAGCACGGAAACCCTGCAAACGTGCCTGTCAGAAGGGCACTGGCACCGGCATCCAATTTTGTTTCCCTACGATCTTGGAGATTGTGACTGTTTGCGCATTTTCCCGGGTATTTATAGAGCAAGACACTGTCTAGACTTGCTTATGGTTATGTTACTTTAGGGAGGGTTTTCACCTTCTGGCAGGAATATAAAAGCTCCTAGTTTGGTTCAGCTTGTACCTTGAGCCTCCGTCTCCTGCCCCGGCCTCTGCGGGCACCAAGGGCCCTCCAGGGCTTCCTGGACTTCTGAGCTGGACCTCAATCATCAGCCCTGGGAGGGGAAGAGCCACCTACGATCATGTAGACGAGTGTGAGTGGCGGGAGCAGGGATCCGGATCCCGGGCTCTCACTTTGCAGCCCGCGAATTGCACATGGGGAAGCTGTAAATGTTGGCACCTTCCCAGCGCTCCTGCTCTGCGCTGCCCGTCTGCGTTTCCGAAGCTCAGAGAGCAGCTCCCGAGCCTCTGTGCCAGCCCCTTGGTAGAGCAATATCAGGGACAGCGGACGTGGTGCCTCCAATGCTCTAATGCAAGCGGTGCCCGAGGGGCTGGCCATTCCAAGCCCAAGCACCAGGAAGTGCATGGGTGTTCCCTGTTCCAAACTGGGAATTTTGCCTATGGAATTTTCTCAGGAAACACTTTGTCTGTTTGTTTGTTCTTAAGCGCAAATTATTGTTTCAGAGGAGGTCACTAAGCAAGGTGCTGAGTAGGTGGGAGCAATCCTCAGCGCATATGCACATGCACAGAGCAAAAGGGCACCTAAAGAGGGAGGACATCATATAGAAAGTGGCAACCTGGGTTCATCTAACTTCCCAAAGGGTGGCTTTAGCTTCAAGGTATTTCAGCCTAAAAGAGCTGCTCCCTTCCACCTAGGCTAAAGAACACCTTGTTCTTCCCTACTCTGTCCTATGCTTTCTAGTATAAATGGGTTATACATTAATTAACGTACCGATCCCAACTGAGCTTTGGCTAAACCCAAAACACCTTTCTGCCAGCAGCCAGTGTCACCCACCTGTTGGGCTGGGTTATATTTATCCAGGTGTTTGTCTTCCGGAGAATCTCTGCAATGTGAAAAATGCAGCGTGCAGAGCGGGGAGTGTTTCTTGCAAATATCTAGAAGGTTGTACCCACAACCTGTGCCTCTTCACTAAGGTAATATGCTGCATTAGAGTGCCCTGTGCCATGCATACCCCAAAACTACACGTCCATCATGCTCACATAGCATCTTCCCAACGCGTAGAGATGATTTGAAAGGCTGGGAAGTTGGAAGGCAACAACTAAAGCTTCAGCATTGCATTTTCCAAAACCTCAGGCCTCTGTAAAGACACCACAAATAGAGCACAGAAGGAGGACTTGACTTGACCCAGGGCCACTAGACCCTTTGAGAAGTATCCGGTGGATGGTTTCTCTTTTCCACAGCAGCAACCTGCAGCAGCAGGATAATACATACTGCATAACCATGATTTTTGAGGCCTGATCCAAAAGTTGAAATTGGGATATTTCGGTCCTGACATGGGACAAGATCCTTGCTTGCTTATCTTTACAAGGCAGCAAAAGTATGTTCACTCACTTCCTTGGCTGTCAGCCCATTTGCTCTGGATGTGGGTTTCCTTGGCTGTTTTCTGATTAACCCAGATAAAGAGGATTTCTTTGTGTGTTCTTGCTTCTGGAAGAGACCCTACAGAGCAGGTTTGAATTAGAGGGCTGATTTCATCACTGGTGATGATGGACACAGGAGTCCCGGGTTAAATTCTCAGGTGTGCTGCATGTTTCCAGAGTGGCTCTCCCAAGCATTTATAAAGAACTAAAAAAATTGTTGCAGGAATCTAGCTGTGAATTTAGGTGCTGGGTGAGGAAGAATGAGCCCGGGCCTCAGTGCCTCACCAACACACTGCAACGCTGATTTGTTCCTGGATTGCTGTGGGGATGGACCTTCTTTTGCTTGACGTGATGGGGACATACGAGACCATGTTGCATTTTGGCATAGTCCATGTGGTCCAAAGCAGCCAAGAAATGCTTAAGGCAAAAGGCTTCCAACCTTATCTGACCCCATTTTTGTGACGCATTGGTTAGGCCAGCACTATCAGTACCATGGTTCTAGGTAGGAAGACGTATTTCAGGACTAGCTTGCAGGCATTTAGGAAGCCCTATCACACCAGGAAGATTTCAGCAGGATGACCCATGGAAACAAAGATGAGTTCTGTTAGAAATGCTCTAGGCCCTACTAGGAAAAATATAGTATTATGCCTATATAACATGTTTGTTTTAAAGACTTTAGAGAAGGTTAGAGACATCTGTGCAGTCTTGTACTTGGAAGTAGTGAATTTTATTCTTGACAAACATCAAAAAAATTGGAGATCAAGCTTTCTGTTTGACAGTAGCCTATGTCTCTTGTTAAGACTCTTGTTAAGAGCCTCAAGAAACCTGTGCATCCTGCTGTGCATCCACATTGACTTCAGGGCAAAATACGTGGGACGAAATACGGCAAATGTGTTTCCAGCCTGAGGGATGGAAAGGGATAAGCAGGGAATCTAGGGCGCGACACAGCAAAGTGCCCTGAGCAAAGGGCATCCTTGCCCACCCATGCACCGCTCTCCTGATCTCGCCTCTTGTTTCCTTGCCATATGTGCTCACCCCTCTGGGGAAGGAGGAGAAAAGAGCAGGGAGATGAGAAAGGCATCAGAAACCATCTAATGAGGGAAACGGGAGCTACTGCTGACCCGGCGGCAAGGAGAAGACAACGTGCACATGAGCCGCTGTGGAGAGCAGGAGCTCCAGGTGCTCCACCAAGGCTCCCTCTTGACTCTCATGGGTTGCCTTGGGCTCCATGCAGAGTTAAGGCTGGTGTGTCCTTCATCCTATTCAAATCCAGCTTTCTCTCAAGTTAGCAAAACGATTACAAAGCCTCCGACCCCTCAGCAATCTGTCCTCCCCCAGCTCCGCCGGTGAGGATTCAATTAGCATCAGGCAATTTAAATGGAATTAAAAGCGCAGGCTCTGTCCTGGTTTAACCTGACCAGCATCACACCACACCCTCATTTTGCCTAATAGATGTTTGCACACAGCGAAGGCCCCCAAAGCAGCATAAGAACCAGGCAAAGGCTAAATAATATAAATAGCATGAATAATAATAAAAAAAAAAAGGAATGGAAGCCAGTGGGATGAGATGGGGTTAGGGTCCCTCTGCTTCCAGCGTGGTGCCCTTCCTCAGATGCAGGCGCTTGGGCAGCAAGGACACCTGTCCAGAAGCAAGTCTTCTAAAGCCCTGGCCCAGAAAAGGGGGTGAAGGAAGTACAAGCCATTTTGTGCCTATTTTGTGCCGCTTCCCAGGTTGCAGGTGTTCCTATAGCGCGTTTCCAGCAGGACATCCGGGTTAGCGGTGACCAATTCTGACCACGACTGTGCTCCAGTGGCATCTCTGCTGGCCATGGTACACGATAGCTTATTTTGTCTTCTTCTAGGGAGCCCGGCGGAGTCCTTGGGTACTTCCTTGTTACCAAAAAGTTGGCAGGGGTAGTAAGTGGAAGAAGGGAGCCAGAGTCATTACATTACATTAATAAGCAGAAACGCTCCAGGCTCTGATCATCAGCCGTGAGACTGATGTGATCAAATGGTGTAAAGTAAACAGAACAGAGCCGGGTTTATTAGAGCACATTCCCTTTTCTAGCTATCTCATGCTAATGCACTCAGAGATCTGGCAGATAGGCACAGTGGGAGGACTGTAAAAGGAAACCAACAGGCAGCTATTAACAGAGGAAAAATTCACAGGTACCCAGGCTTGGGCACTGGGATGGTTTTTATTACGCGCGGAGAGGTTGGCAGAACATCAAGCTGCTACTCCAGCACGTCTCTGATTTTATACCTGCGTGTGTGTGTGGGCATGCATGGCCGTGCCATGGTTTTAGCAGCGTGCAAGGAGCATGCACACAAGTGGTGTGTTTTATCTAGAGCACTGTGTCTCTGAATCCATCTATATATCTATGTATCCATTGCTCTGTGACACAGGTGCTCTCCTGGTAAGAGCCTCAAGAAACCTGTGCATCCACCTTGGCCTCAGGGCAAAAGATGCGGGACCAAATACTGTAAATGTGTTTCCAGCCTGAGGGATGGAAAGGGATACACAGGGAATCTAGGGTGCAACACAGCAAAGCCCTGCAGCAGGGAGGGTCAGTCTCCAGTGGGGAAATCCCAGGTGCCAGGGCTGACTCCAGAGTGTTTCCCTAGGAATTACAGGCCAATTTGGTCTAAGCTCAGTAAAAAACAAACAAAAAAAACCCACTTTGCCAGACAGCTTTGTCAGCTGCCAGGGATCTCTCTCATAGCAGCACTATGGTGCATGCTAACCACGTTCAAAGGTCCCACTGCTAGAAGTCCTCCTGAAGACACTGATTGATTTCTCCCTTTGGGAAAAGTCAACTTTTTAGTGAGATGAGTGAGGTTTCATCCAGGCAAAGGTAAAAAGAGGTGCTGGGTGCTCAGCTCATATGGAGGTGGCTCCTGAGGTTTTCAAAACTTAAGTTTCAGAACTTTTGAGTGCAAAAGCTTGGATGCCTTGTCTTGAATTTCCTTCAGACTGCACGCGAGAGCAGTAGTGAATAACTTGGATCCCCATAGAACATGTTTTATCCCATATTTTTATCCTATTTTCTTTTCTCTTGCTTTACTCGCCCTTTCAGTCCTGCTCTCAGAGCAGTGCCTACATCTGCCTCAGTCTTCCCTTGGCTTCACATTTTTTGTAGGAGAGGAGGAAACGAGCAGTGAACAAAGCCCTCTGCCTCTCACCAGGCAGCCAGCTGTTTACAGGAGTTTCTTCTCTCTTTTGCTGCCAGGCAAGCAGCATTCACAGCTGCATCACATTTTGCTATGCAAGGAATAGCCCGGTAGGGGTATTTTAGCGGCTGGTGCAGAGCTTAATATTGCCACATGGCACAAGATAATGGCAGCATATGCATGAAAAAAAATGACTCAGGACACTTAACAGCTGTGAGTGCAGAGGCCACAGTGATCCACACGCTTGTTAATGGCCTCTGGCAGGCCATAAAGCAAAGGTCACGTCAGCCCAGGCTAAACCGTAGGCGCAGCCGTTTTGATAGAAAAGGACGTCCTGAAATATCACAAAAGCCTGGGTGTGCCCGGGAGGGATGGGTGAGAGGGGGAAGGTGCAAGCAGGTCTCGGCTCAGCCCTGGGCAAAGCTGATTCTTGGGCTGCCTGTGCGAGGCGTGGTGAGAAGCCTCCACGGCGCCTGTGGGAAGGCTCCGGGCCGCCCATGCCCGTGTGGAGGTCCACAGCAGAGTCAGGGGGTACCCGGGAGTGCAGGGGGGCTGCTTTTCGATCACTAATCCCGGCGTTTCTGCTTGCCTTGCAGCTGCCCGTCCTGTGAGGCGACATGAGTCTCAAGGGATCACTCAGCAGCAACCCTGGCTCGACAAAGTAAGGACCTCCCTGGCTCCCTTTGGCTCAGGATTGATGCTCAGGGTCAGCTCTTAGGGGTCCTCACTTGTCCCCAAAGTCCCCAGTGTTCACCTGGCCCAACCTGAGCACATCATGGGTTCTTCCCGAATGAGCTGGAGCTCTCTGCCTCTCTCCTTCATGTCCTCCATCTCCAGAGAGCACCATGAGCACCACCTGTCCTCGAGGGGCCATTACGATAGAGCAGGAAGGAGCCACTTGCCACCCACTGAGTCACTGTGCCGTGCAAGGCAACCTGACCACAGGGCCTGAAACCCAGCGATGCCACTTTGATCTTCCCCCGCCTGGCCTGAGCCAGAAAAAATACCATTATCTCCTGGCTGTGCCCTCCTACGTGCAAGCTAAGCACGGACAGGGTGGGGTGGGATAGCATTGCCAGGGAGGTAAGCTGTGCTTCTAGGCCTGCCATCCCACAACACAGGTATCCTACATACAATTATGTCCTTCTGTATCTTGAGATGTTCTGTATCTGAGCGTCTGCCTTCAAGGAGTAGGTTTCAGCTCCTTGAGGGGTGTAGGAGCATGTGCCTTAATCTAGGCACTCACACTGCCTTGGGTTTAGGTGGACTCGAGTATTATGTGGAGGGGTCTCTATTTACTTAGGTTACTCCTAATTAGCAACCCATATTTATGGCTCACTGTGAGCCACTGTCCTTAAAACAGCCCCTCTGGAAGCTCTGCTCTTCCAGGGGATGCTGCAAGTAAAGGTGAGTCTAATCAGGATGGGTCCAGGTGGGCTGCCCTGTGTCCTGTTTCCATCTCTTGGGTCATGCCTGGCCCTCCAAGGAAGAGCTGCAAGGATTCAATGCTGACATCAGCAGGTGCCACCAAGGGATCAGAAGATGTTAGAGGGAAAGAGTCATAGAGAATGACTCAGTAGAAAATAAAATCCATGACCTCACTTTCTCTTCCTGCCCTCCCTTGTGACAGGACCAGCCAGACGCACCTGAACCACATTTGTTTGAAGTCCAGTCTTGCTAGAAAGCACCATGGGATCCATTCCTAAACTCTCCTGCCTACTAGTGAGCTTTTCCACGTATCTGGCTTTTATCACCATGTCTATAGCTTCAACCCATTATTTCTCACCTCAGGCAGATGGGTGAATTCCTCTCCTTCCTCTTTGCAGACGTCTTTCCCATTTTTGAAGCCTACCCCAGCAGTTTCCCCATCTTCTAAACCAAAAGCTTGAGTTGGGTGACGATCAGAGAGCCCATACATCCATCACCTTGGGCAAGAGGCCGGCGTTGCCTTTAGATCAGGGTTGCCAAAAGGCAAATAAGGGTGGCTATGCCATTGAGTAAGAAGCAAGAACTGGTTATGTCCTCTCAAAAAAAAAAAAAAAAAAAGGGAAAAAATAGAAAAAAAAAGAACTTCAGATGAGTGGGATGAGGAGCTCTTCAGATGAGAAGCGCTTCAGCAGCTCAGCAGGACTGGACAATTGGGTGGATGCAAAGCTAAACTTCTCCAGACCTAGTGGGACAGACCAGCTTTCCCCCACATTATTCAACGTCCAAAAAGTCACAATTCATGCTGTCACAGTAGCATATGAGTTGCATTGTAGAGGCAGATGTTAAAAGGAACCAGGGACTGATGGTTTATTTGTACCTTCTTTTTTTTTTTTTTTTTTGCAGTGGCAGCATGGGCAAAGCGGATGGAGCCGCCAAGCTGAGCGCGAAGGACCTGTATGGTAAGTTGTGCCCACAGCCACTTTGGGCTGTTGGTGGAGTTTGCCAGGTTGGTACTGCCAGAGAAGAACTAGTTGATGGGAAATTCAAGGAACAGTCTGTGCTTATTGGACATATCAATGTCTTCTCACCTATCTGTAATGGCTCTTTCAGGCTATACCAGTGTGCAGCATCTAGGCAAGCTGCTCATCTGTTCCAGCATTAGGTAGTTTTTCACACTCTTCTCTAGTTACAGCTGTGTAACAAAGCCCAGCTCCACCCAGGCAAAATTCCCGCACACATCTAGGATTTCCTACTGCAAAGACATCTCCATCTGCAGCCGTTAGTGAGTTTTAGGCACTACAACCCAATCAAAGCCATGTGGACCTGGGCTTCGGTACTCAACAGGATGACCTGGCAGGGGAGCAAAAATGTCTCTGGCCTCCTCGCTGCTGTCTCCTATGCTTGCCACAGGCACAGCTGTGATTTTGGGACGAGCCCCTGCTGAGCACTGTTTCCTCGGGCTGCCCAGATCCTCTCCTGTTATGTTAGCAAGATAACCCGATAAAGGGCCTGACAAAGGAAAGGTTGTCCTCAGCAGATTAATGATTATACTCTCTAACTACCCAGTGAACCATGGAAACTCTGGTGCCCTTTGGCTCTTTGGAAGTAGAGGGAATCTGTAGGATCGCTGCTTTTACAGAGCTTGATCTTCAGCTTGGATAAACCACCACGGCTTCAGGAGAGCCAGTGATTGACTTCGTGAGAAGCAATAGAGAATGCTTAGGTCTCGGTAACAGTTAATCCTGATCTTAGTAGCTCTCAGTGTGTCCCAGGTGAAGACCTGGCCTGAGGGGCATGCAGGCATGGGCTGAGCTAGCAAGAAGGCAGGTGAGAAGTCCTCTCCCTCAGTCAGTCAGTAGAGAAGAGGATAGGGGTTTTGTCTGGGGAAACACTAGAAGCTTTTAAGGTGCCTGAGCCTGCAAACTCTATGAGCAGAGCCCTTTCCTGGCCTTCGACTACAAGCCTACAGTGGTATTTCATAATTCCCCCATGCCTGGGGCGGGTATGTAAACCAGCAAAGAGGAGAGCTGGGCTCTTCTTTCATATCTTTTCTTCCTGACAGACAAATCATTTCATTAAATCTTTCAAGAGCTGTCAATATGCCTGGTTTGGGCTTTCATGAGGTTCAAAAAGTCCTCAAGAGCCCCTTGTTGGAGAGTTTATACTTACCAGGAATCTCCCTTTGCTGGTGCAAGGTGGTGGATGGTGCTTCGCAATTGTCCCTGGATAGCGATGTGGTTGCTGAATGTTCTTGCCTAGAGGTTTGTTCTCATATGGTGGCCTGGAACAGTGTTCCCCTAGTGACCTATTTTACCTTGGGAGAAGTAGGTCCTGGTGGGCAGGCAGGTGGTGCATTTAGTGGATAAAACATTAAACCAAGTAATTGTCGACCTAGATTAGCTGCAAATAAGTGATACATGGGAGTAAGGATAGCAGAGAAATCTGATGTTACTGGCCAAGGCTGTTTGTGGCCTCAGTTCTACAGGATGGGCTAGCAAAAGGAAAAGGATGAAAAACTGCTTTAAAAACAAATACAGTTTCTCAAAGAAGTCAATATCAACACCAATTTTTACATTTTTTTTCCACGGGCAAATTTCACTGGGGACCAGACCTCTCCCATTAGAGCTCTCACCTATGGTTTTCTGGAATTTAAGTCCATGGGTCAGATCATGCAGAAGGGTAAAACAGCATTTGCTCCTCTGGCAAAATCAGGTCCTCTGAAGCGGAATCACCCAAAGCTGGACTGGTCTTGATTATGTGATTAAAATGCTGCTAAGGGACATTTGGAGCTTACAAGACGGCAGTATTAAAGGCAACCTAGGTGAGACCCAACAGAGTAGAATCCAGTGCCATATAAGAGCATTGTGATCAGACTGGAGCAGAGCAACAGCTTCAGGTTGTACGTTGCAAAAAAGAAACCCAGGTGGTGGCAGAGGTTTATGCTGGGGGGTGGATTTGCCTCTGTGGGGTGCAAGGACATAGCACACATAGAGCACGTACATGTACGCATGGTGCAGCCTCGCAGCTGGTTATGGGTGGAGAAGGTGGCTGCTCTGGCACCACACTTGGAATTTCCTTGATCTCTTTTGGGATTGTCTTGATCTTCAGGCATGTAGCATAATAAGATTGTGGTGAAAAAGAAGGGTACAGACTCCACACTCACCAAGGAAATCTTCAGAGAAACGAGCTTAAAGCCCTCATATATGCAACTATCATATGTTAAACTCAGATATCCTGAGTTTTTGGTCAGAGTTGGGCACATTTTCTAGGTGCTCAGCTGTCTGTTGAAAATGCTTTGGTGGCTGCAGGATGTCCCTCCACCCTTCTTCCTTGGTCCCTTTGTGGTTTGATTCGCTGTCTGAGGGTCTCCCCAGCAGTATGGGGCTGTGCCCAGAGTATCCAGATGGAAGGGGGAAGATCCCAGTTCTGAATTATCAAGGAATGAATCTGCTGGTATGGTCAGGTTGGTTGCCCTAAGGTTCCCATGAGAGGTCTTTCTTTGGAGCTTGATTTTCCACCGGTACGTCTCAAAAAGACATTACAAGTGAGGTAGATGCTTCTTTGCTGCCTGTAGTGCCAGGGACTGACTCAAATCCCTTCTTTGGGAATATTCAAAACACACCTGGATGTGATCCTGTGCAACGTGCTCTAGGTGACGCTGCTTGAGCAGGGGGATTGGACTAGATGATCTCTGAAGGTCCCTTCCAACCCCAACCATTCTGTGATTCTGTGAAAACCTTCTTACGTATTTATTCTTACCTCATCCATGGATGGGCTAAGCAAAACCAGGAAAAACAGCAGAGCAGAACTAAGCAGGAGTCAAGAGAAGACTAGACACTGGATTTGCTAGAACTGTCCAATGTTTCTGCATTGCTGGATAGCTAAAATGTATTGGCTATATCTCAACTAGTGCAGGTGCATGTAGGGGAAGGGGTGCATATGTATATAGGTGCACACACATCTTTGTCCACCTATTTGTTTCAGTTACGGACTGTATATGATCAGCATCCTCCTCAGATTAAGGTAGCAAAGTAGGAGCAAGAGCAAGTGGACGGTGCCTCCTCCGCGTGTGGGCACAGAGGGGGAAGCGCCGTTCCCAACTATCCCCTGGGGAGTTTTCTGGCTGTCATGAGAGCAGGATATTTATCCTTGCCACCATTCCCCCATAATGAAACGGTATTGCTCTCGCTGAGCTCTCTGTTCTGGAAGAGTCCGTGGCTGCTCGCAGGGAGAGCGCCCCGGCTCCATGGGCAGCAGGGAGAATGGCTGGCACCTATCGTGTTGCCACCTTGCTCAATGCACAGCAACCACCTGAATAAATGTTAATGCAAAGCATAAATAAATAAAGCTCCTTCTCCGCTTACTGGCTTCTGTTCTGAACCTACATGAAAGGCTATGGGGGGGAAACCATTGTGTCCCCAGCAGAAGCCAGGAGCAGGGCTACGAAGGAAGTTTTTGCCCAGTGCCTTCCACCAGCCTCTTCTGCAGCCATAACTTGGTGGACTTCTCAGCTAGTCCTTTCCCTAGTGAAGGATTTGTCACTGTAAGCACGAGGAGATGCATGCAGTCAAAGGGAATTCAGTGAGTGTAGTGGGTTTCACATGGGGCTGGAAGAAGGAAAGGACTCTGCAGGGGTTTGCAGAGCGGCCTGTTCCTGTTCTTTTGCCACGTCTGTCCTCGTGCTGCACCAGCACCTGCCAGCACCTTGCCTGACCCACTGCTCAGGTGTCTTTTCTTGTCACATGCGAGACAGAGCGGTGTCACTTCAGGTACTGGGCCATGCACAGCAGGAAGAGGCAAAGGGTGGTTGGGCAGGTGCTCCTGGTTGGGCTCCGTGGCACGAGGGTGGCATGGTGGGACATGCAGAGGACAGCGCTCGTCTGGAGGCAAACTGTTGAGCTACAACCCGTTGGTTCCAACCTGCCTGGCTTCCTGCTTGATCCGCTTGTCTCTGGGGAAAGACTCAAATTCACGGGGGGGCAAAAGGCTGGGAAATGGGATTTCACTGCTGGTAGCATTAGCAACGGGGAGTTGAAAATCAGCAGCCTGCAAGGCCTGGTCGACTGACCCTGAGCGCCTCTCGTAACCCAAGAAACGCTCTGGAGCTGTAACCGGACCCGGGGCTCTAGCACAAAGACAGCAGCCATCCCCACCGGCCTGGCGTGGCCAGGGACAGGTATCATCTGCCCAGGGAGATGCGGAGCGGGGCCCTGGGTGGGGCCTTCATCCCCCGGTCGTATAAGGAGGCCTCTGAGATGAGACTCGAAAGACCCCTGCATGGCCCCCAGACTGTAATTCCTTGACCTCTGCTCTCCCCCATTCTCACAGACTTGCAGATAAAATGAAACAGGGCCTTGGAGTTGTTTTTGTGAGAGAACTATTACGGACAAGGCGCAGGGATGAGAATCGGAGGTCAACAGCTAGAAGAAACCATCCAAGTATTAAATTTATCTTTCCTAATCGTGAAGAACATCTAACAGAGGGCAGTATGGATGAACACAAAATCCTTCTCATGCATCTTCTGATGCCCAGAGCCTTGGACTTGCTTGTGCCAACTCAGGAACAGCCCCGAGAGCAGAAAGACAGAAAAAAAATTGACTTAAGACAGCCTTTCTTTTCATAAAGCTGCACTGTGAACACACATTTTTATTTATGGCTTGGCATGATGCTCAACAAAAGGAGCATTAATTAACGGTTCTTGCCTGCCCCAAACATGAGCTTGTTAATTATTTCAGCCGAAACCCACATGGCAGGTGCAGGTTAGCAGTGGTAGCTCAGCAGTGCTGCTTCTTTCTCCCTGCCCTCTAGGAGAGGACTTTGTACCTGGACTTGAGCTCTACGTGGACTGTCCATGGAAGCCTGACTGTTTGGCTTGGCCCAGAATTACATAAATCTCCAGCAGCACATGCTCCTCCAGCCTAATGAGAGAGCTTTCTGCTGTATAGTCACAGGGACATTTTCTTAAATGAAAGGTTGTTGAATAAATAGGCCTAAATACACTGGGAACAAAAGCTGCATAATTTAATACTGGAAAAAAAGAAACACCACCAATAAAAAAATCCAAACTTTTTCTTATGAACTTTTTTTGGTTCTTCAGTAAAGCCAATTCCTCAGTTCTTTATTTAAATCAAGATCCCTCAAATAATAAATACTAAATCCCTCAAATACTAGCACCTCCTCTTCAAAAAGTATTCTGGAGTTCAAAAATACTGCAAGTGGCCATGAGGAATTCAGAAAAAAATACTGAATTTTTGGGGGGGGAGTGAAAAATAATTTGTTTTCCGACTAGGGTTATAAAGGAAAAGGGAGTATCTCGTCTATGAGCGTTTTCTCAATAGTCTGATTATCTGAGCAGCCCCTGGGTCGGTGCCCAGTGGACAGGGAGCTACTGTACATGTTGCTTTACGTTCCCGCATTCCTTGGCAAGCGGGATACAAACACGCAGTGTTACTCCATGTACACAGTCCTTGCACAACCCGGGAGGTGGGTCAGGTTTTTATTTGCTCTCCTGGAGTGGGTTGTGTCTCCAGCTAATAAAAAAGGAATGCGAGCACTTGGATTTGAGCTAGTGGCAAATATTAAGGGCGCTGAGGAGGAATTTGGCCTCATGACATCTGCTAACGGCAAAGCTGCTGACCCAAACTCAGCGAGAGCCTTTCCATTCATTTCAAGAGCTTCCAGGTCATGCACTAAAGCCCCACCAAAGAGTGACAGCTGCACCATGCCCAGATTCCGAGCAAACTTTATGAATAATTTCTGGTGAGGGCCAAGAAAAATGTGCCGTGTTTGTGAGAGGGAAACCAAGGAGCCTAGTGCCTCAAAAGAAGCTGCAGAGATGCTTCCAAACAGGAGCATGGGCAGCTGTTAAGATGAATCTGGTGGTGTGCACTAAATGCACCCATGCAAGCAACATTATTCCAATCTCTTGCGTTTTTTCCTTCCCTGAGATAGTCTTGCACTGTGGATGAGAGTGGGGCAACGGGTGGCAGAGGGCAGTGTATCCCACAAGTCTTCCCCAGCACCGAGGCTCTGACAGCCGGTCCTGGAAACTCCTGAGCAAGAAAAGCTCTGCAACAGCCCAAGCGAGGTGTAGACCTGCTAACCAGGAGCTCAGGCGCAGCAGGTCCATGCAGTGCCAGGAAGCAGGTCACAGAATCACAGAATCACAGAATGATTGAGGTTGGAAGGGACCTCTGGAGATCATCTAGTCCAACCCCCCTGTTCAAGCAGGGACACTAGAGCACATGGCACAGGGTGGCATCCAGGCAACTTTGGAAGATCTCCAGAGGAGGAGCCTCCACGACCTCTCTGGGTAGCCTGTGGCAGGGCTCTGTCACCCTCACAGGAAAGAAGTTCTTCCTCACATGGAGACGGAAGTTCCTGTGTTTCAGCTTGTACCCATTACCCTTTGTCCTATCACTGGCCACCACGGAGAAGAGTTTGGCTCCATCCTCCCTACATTCTCCCCTCAGATACCTATACATATTGATCAGATCTCCTCTCAGTCTTCCCCTTCAAAGGGCTGTGTCTTGACCTGTTGTTTTGGCACAAGAACCTGCTCATGCTACACTGGCAGGTTACTATAAAGAGTGTGTGCAATAATATAGAATAATATAGATAATGCAGAAAATTGACAAGCTCCAGAAGGCAACCGTTAGGGCTTTCCCTATGTTGTTCTAATGGACATGGAGGCCAGAAAGGGCTCTAGTAGGATACCAGGAATCCGGGGGAGGTCCTTGACCTGGTTTTGTCAGTCAGATCAAAGTAATCCTGCATTTCACCTGCATTTGGGTTGTGGGCAGGGTTTGAGCCCACGGTTCTTAGAACAGCTTGACTTTACTAGAAGTTCAGTTCTGTTTAAACAGCAAGATGAGAATATGTCAGAAACGTGGAGAACGGCTTGAGATGTGCGGCCATACGTGCCCACAAAGGCTGACAGCAGCACAATGAGGCTGATGTCAAGCAGAAACTGTGCATTTTTCAAGCCATTTCATGACTGTTTGGGTCCCGATTCATGACCGAGATGGGGCAGGCTCCTCTCATGCTCCTACTCACTTTGTCCCTGAAGCTCAGCCCGAATGGCAAGCTAGGGTCTTTCTTTGTATAATAACCCAGAGAGGGCTGGATCCCACAGGGGTTGTGCAGGTATCATTCGAGCAAAGGCACTACCAGGGTGTTATGGATATACCATGTCATGTGCCCTGCTAGGCTGATATTATTCTTAGGTTCATTATAGACCACTTCACATACTCCTTGCCTATCCCCCACATTTTCCACGGTGTCTTCTGCCCAGCAACAGCAAAACACAAACATGGGAGGCTCCATGAGCATCCTATGTGATAAAACTTCCTAATTAATCAGAGGAGAATGTGCACAGAGGGGATCTTGGGGCCCTTGGAATTCTGGTATAACTGGCTGCATTCGTCAGAGGCACCAGTTCTCACCATGACTTTGGCCCTGGCCTAGAACAAGAGCATAATTGAGTTTTGTTTAGAGCAGTCAAAGGAATGCAAATGGAAAGGAAAAAGATGCTATCTAGGGACTGAGCGCTGGGATCCTGCCTGGAAGTGGCCCGCGAGCCCCCAGGCTGCTCAGCCTCATACCCCCGGTATCCAAATTCCCCCCCAAACTCCAAGAAAAGAAAAGGAAAGAAAACTCACCCGTTAACAACCTGGGGGAAGCAGAGCCCACCTTGTTCTGCCTGTGCACCCTGCGCACCGAGGCACGAGCATCTTCTGCATGCAGCTCTCCAGTTTCCCATGCTCGAGCCCAGGTACGTTTTATCGGGGATGCTCTTCCCTCTTTGCTGAGGACAGGCCACACATTAAAGGTCACAAGCTCAGTCCTGCACTTCCTTACACCATTACAAACCCCAGTCAACTTCAACAGAGTGACTTCAGCTCTAAACTGGGTGCCAGATGGCAGAATTTATCCCGCTAGCCGATATCTTGCGCACGCACTCTGCCAGGGTGAAGGGAGTGTTTACAGCCATGTCCTAACTCCCTGGAAAAAAAAAAAAAAAAAAAAAAACAGGGCGTTGCATGGAAATGGGGAGAAAACTTGGCACTGAAAGATGTGTTTTGGCTTCCTGCACCAAACTGATAACGACGTCTCTCCAGGATGTGAATCGATCCTTCTTTTTTCTCTCAGTTATTATTGTCTTTTATTCTTTCTCCTTCCTAGCATAAAGCCAAACAGGACATTTTTCCCTTCCAGACAAAAATTTAGCCTGCTATTGTGGAAGTTCAGCTCCACATGCAGCTTTCAGCCCGGGGTAAAATCTACCTTGTGACCTCTATGGTAGTCTGAACTTGTTCTGTTTCCTCCTGTGGCTGCTGATGCCAGAGGAAAATATCTTTTCCCTAGTGCTCTTTATCCAGAAGATATTGGTGACAGATAACGTTCTTCAAAGAACGGCTTTGCTGCTTTTCTCACCTCTGCATACCTGGCAAGAAGAAAGCCAAATGGTTAGGAAAGGACTGAACAACGTAGCTGGACTTGGTTACAAAATCCCTTTTTTCCCTTGGAAGGGATGTCTTAGGGCTTATTGGCTCGACTCCTCCGAGGCAAGAAAGACCATTTCCCCTAAGAGATCTGGTTCTACCTGTGTCACTGCACTTGCATCCTTCAAACCCTTTTGGAAGATCCATGCTGGTCAAACACGGAGCATTTGGGTTCAGCGACAGTGTGACAGCGCCCTGGCATGACCGGCCCTTGCTCCTGAGCAGCAGATCAAAGCAGCTACTCCACCCCGGCTAAGGATCCCCGTGCCACAAGTTTGATTTGCTACCTGACACCAAAAGCAAGGGACAAAGCTCCATTGTTGTCCCTGCCTCTCTGGCTACATTGGCGGAGTGAAGGGAAGGAAAAAGGTGTAGTAGTGGTCACTATGTGGGATGGTGCCAACCTTTAACACCTTCAGGTGTTTGCTGTACCCATGCCAGGGCGCTGCAGCGATCCCACCTTTGCAATCCAGCCTGTATTCCATCCCAGTGGCCTTCCACAGCTACAGCCTCTCAAGACGCTGATAATTGACTTAAACAGCAGTGCAGTGGTGTGGTAAAACTCATAGGAGTGAGTTTTGTGGGGGAAAAGTGACTTAGTCCGGGGTTCTCTCTGGGGTATTTTATGGCAGCGGGGTTAGGGACCTGAACCAGAGTTCAGCCCAGCTCTACCCTGGCTTCCTGCCATGCTCTGCACTCCGACAGCGGCTGCCACCCGATCACAGGACAGTCACCTTGATATTCCTGCAGCTCCACTTATCACAGGGGGATTACAGACACTCTCTGCCTCCCCGGGCCGTGGGGTAGATGAGATAACAGGTTACGGCGCTTGGGTTTTCTCCATTGCGCAGTGCTGTGGAAATGCAAAGAGCGAGAGGTGTCGGGTGAACCAGGAGGGAAATTAGCTAATGCTGCTAACGCGCCACCGTTCATCCATATGAAACGAAGCAGATAGAGGACAGAGCTGTGCAGGAGGGCAGTAAATGTGCCCTGTCTACTGAAGGCTTTTCCCAAGAAGGGAGTTCACCTGTTTAACATAAAGGATCCCATTCTATCATCTTGCTTTAAAGAAAACAGCCACCACCACCCCCTTTTTCTTTTAAAGCATCCACGCTTCTCAGCTAGACATGACTTGAGGTTGACTGCCACAGTGGTTTGCAGGCTGGACCCTTAAAGCTTCTTCTGGATTTAAATAAAAACTAAGCACTAGGCAAGAAGGAGACTTCGGTTATTTGGCCCCCAGCTGTCCCCAGAAAGCCCTGGTGCCTTCAGGCAGCTTGGCTACTTTTGAGGATGCAGGCGGGGAGACAGAAAAAGGAGAGGTTTCAATGTGGGGGCAGGTAGAAGCCGACGAGATGGAAAAGATCTCAAGGAAAAGAATAAGCAGACATCTTAAAGAAAGGCACAGGAAAGAGAATAGGCAGAAACACTCCCTTCCTTGGCCTGGGCAGCTTCTGGGACGTCACTTGAATGGCATCCTGAGACCAAAAAAAAGGCACATTGTTCTACTTCCGTGGCTCTTAAAAATAAGGCAGAATTGGAGAATTTCTCCATTCTCAAGGAGAAACAACAAAGGGGTCTGGGAACCTCTGCATTTTCTCCCCTCCTTCCTTGATTTCATTTGTTGCTGTTAGATTTGTGAAGGAGAGAGCTGGAGATGCAGTGGATCAGTTGTAGATTTGTTGTAGGGGCATGAAGCTGCCTGCAGGCTGCTGACCTTGCAGTGAGGGGAGGAAGAGGAGGAGAGCGGTCCTAACGCTCCCTCCTGCCATCCTGTCTCCCCACTTTGCCTCCCCTTCCTTGGGGACTACCAGCACTCAACGCCCTTCCTGTCAGAGCTGGAGACATTTGCTTGTCCTAATGTAAGAAACCCTGTGTTTGCAGACTGACCACGTTGGCCTTTTTCCACTCCGTTTTAAAAAAGGAAAGGAGGGAATGTCTTAAAATCCAGAACTCGCCTCCATCCCACACAGACGCGGTGTTCTCATTTCCATTAGTGTCATCTATTTACATGTGCAACGCTTGGGGAGGAAATTGAGGTTAGTGAGAGAGAAAGAAGTTACTCACATTAGACACCCATCCCCACGGATATGCGGTGCCACGTGCCCTTCTCTTCCAGACCTTGCCCCACATTGCAAATAGGGCAGCCTGCAAATAAAACCCAGCAAACAGAAAATGCCACTGACTCTTTAATGGGAGTCATAAGGTGACAAGAGGCCATGCTGATATATTGATTAATCCACTTAAGGGCACTCTGGAAGCTACTGCATGAGCTGGAAGCTGTGCTGGCTGCCTGAGCTCTTTCCCCACAAAATTGTCTTCCCTCTGCCTCTGATTCAGCACTTGCAGTGTAAAAGACACTGGCTCAGAGACTTACACTCTCAGTTAATGTTTCTGCCGATGTGTCCACCAATAAATCATTTCCTCCTGTGAACAGCAGCCCCTTGGGTGCTACCAGGAATTAGCCCTTGAGGTGAAGCGTGCAGCTCTGCTTTTGGTCAGAGAGGCACAAGGGCGTCCTGCTGAGCGAGAGCTTCTTCTCCCACTTAAAAAAGAAAAGTCATCAGCAGTTGGCTTCCACCAGCCCTGCCTGGGCTCTGCATGAGAGCTGCCTTGTCCCTGTTCATGCCTCCGAGCCCTCTTTTTATACAGCAAGGATGCTCCATCACTGGAGAAGCAGCTGGAGAGGAATGTTTTGAAAACCTGGCTGTGCTGACAAAGAGGGTGAGGTGAAAATCCCCAGCAAAACCACTGGGAAAGCAATCCTTGGATCCACGCTAGTTCTGGAGGGACACCTGCTGGCAATGCTTGAAGAGCCCCAGCCAGGCTTGGAAACGTGCTTAGTCCTCCATGGTAACTTGCTTAATAAAGCCTAATCAAAATGAAAGCAAGAGAGAGATGAAAAAACGGTGCATGGAAAAAAGATTCACACTACAGCAGTGGAATCAAAACCAAAAACATGCTGTGAATCCACATGCGGACCAAGTCCTGAACCCACTTTCAGCACCAGTCATGCCCGAGCAGCATCTCATGGCCTGAGCTCAGATCGGGGACAGCTCACTGGGGCCGGCGCTTAGAAACTCTGCAAGGAAACACTGAGAACACCCACCAGCCCCTGAGTAATTTCCACTTGTTTAATTAAAACCAGTTCTTAGCCGCTCTCCCAACCAGCTCTCTCGTTTCAGAAACCCCAAATTCCCACATGGCGTGAGCTAAATCGTAAGCTGAAATAAGAGCGCTCACAGGGGCTGGTTCCAAATCCTACCTATTTTTATACAGGCACCTGTACACCTAGGCACGTAGCCACATGCTACACACAGGAGCACAGGCGCAGATGAGGAACAAAGTGACTTATTTGAAGAAATCCCATCCATTAACACCAAGGAAGCTGCTGCCTCTAAAATAGTCTAATTCCTGACAACTTTCCGATAAAGATCAGTAGCAGATTCAGGGTGGCTCCTCCTCGCCTTGCACATAACCTGCAGGAAGGTGGCTTGAACAGCAGATAATTAGGTGAGAAGTGCAGGCAAAGAGGCCTCATAAATAAGCTAAGGCCCCAGACTGGTGCTTTTCTGGACTTTTTGTGCTCTTACAATAACAGCAAGCTCTGCTCGCTGCAACCTGCACTCCTCCAGCAGCAGAAAAACAGAAACGCAAGACACGAACAGGGGGACAGCCCCAACCACCACTTGAGCTCCTTCCACTCTTTGAACTGAGCTCATGTACTCGGAAGGGAAACAATTTACAATAAAAGGATTTGGAGAAAAAAAAAATTTTTCTCAATCAAAACATGGCATGCTATTAAAAATACGAACAACAAAAAAAAAACATTTTGGGAAGTTCTGCGTGAGCATTGGGTCACTTCACCAAAAGACCCTTTAAAAAGAAGAAAAAATAAACTGTCCATTGGCTGCATTACTGACTGGCTTTGTACTGGAATATCCTTTTTTTAGGTACCAATCTCTTTAATGTGAAATTTGTTAAGTGAGAGCACACGGTCCGCATTTGAAGAAAAGGGAAAAAATAGAGAAGCCAGCATCCTGGAGAAGGCATTAAAGAGAGCTTTGAAACAATCCACAAATACGCTAGGAATAACATATACTTCTTTAAAACACAAGCAACCCTAACATTTGCTGTGAAATTCCCTTGGTTTTAAGCTAAAGCAAGATATTCTAACACAGGTTATATTCAGCTTTAGAAAGGTGAAAAATATTTTCTACATTTTCTAAGCAAACCAGAGATCACAGGATGTCCTCTGCTTTAAGGATGATGCTTGGAGTTCATTCAATCCCAAATCACTCTGAGACTGGGTACTTATTCCTCTCCTATTCCCTCGAAGTATTTTGCAACAAATCACTGGACACATGCCAATTAAATAAGGGGTAAATTCCTATAGGATTGTATTCAATAGCCTCATGAAAATACAGTTATTTTTTCCCGATTGTTCCTTACGGCTGCTTGCCAGTAAGACCTATGGAAGTAATAAAGTTTCATTGCCTCATAATAATCTCGTTCAAGAAACTCAAGTTCTGACTGTCTGGCCTTGATCCCTGCAATGCTTCTGGTTTTGACTCTGCAGCCCAATAC
Source organism: Nothocercus julius (assembly GCA_013398735.1). Classification (NCBI taxonomy): domain Eukaryota; kingdom Metazoa; phylum Chordata; class Aves; order Tinamiformes; family Tinamidae; genus Nothocercus; species Nothocercus julius. Next base: position 95,165 of record VZSV01000328.1, on the reverse strand, counting down.
TGCACCCTGCCAGAAACTGCAAGAAAACAAACTAAAAGAGGAGCCAGAAAGCTGTATTTATTTATTTGTTTTTCCTGGAGGACAATTTAAAAGTGCAGTTACAACCAAACTAGTGGGTAGCAGTTGGATTTCTTTTTTCCATATGCAGATCCCAGCTCCGTGCCAGACTTCTCAAGATGTTCCTCACATCCCTAGCCCTCTTTTGAGAGCTTTTTGTTTATTTATTGTGTGTGACTTTCCTTTGGAGTAGCTTTAATTTCTTCCACAAATGGTGCTGACCTCCAGAAATCAGATTTTCAGCAGCATTAAGGGCAGGACACCTACTTTGCTAATCCATGTGCCAAAGGTTAATATGTTTTGCTATTCCCAACAGTCCAGATGAATCAGGAAGCTCAGAGACTGCAAGACAGTAGTGCCCCATCATGAAAGCTGTAATTCTTAGCTCTCAATTTTTTCACTAAACAGAAGGCTTGTTTTCTTTTTTTTTTTTTTCCTGCAGAACAAAGGAAGAAATACTCCAATTCCAACATCATTATGCACGAGACTTCACAGTACCATGTCCAGGTGAGTCAGCAATGAAGCTTTATGGGACTCAGCAGAGACTCACGTCAATGATAGAGGCTGATAATGTTTCATTTTCCTGGAACTTCATTAGGTCAAAGATCAGTAAGAACCTTCTTATATTAAGCAAGTGTCACTCTCCACACCCTGGGGAAAAACAAACAGCAAAGCTGCTTGAAAGTTTCATTTCTGCTGCAGGAATGCGGGATTCAGTCCTTGCTGAATAATCAAGACTCAGCAAACTAAGGGAGTAGAGAATGAGGATAAAAAGATGCTAAAAAGATAAAGATAGTTCTCCCCACCACAGTTACAGACATGCCCATCCAAAGCCATTCACCACTGAGGCCTAGATGAGATGAGAAAGATGAGAATCCCAGAAAGGACAGTACTCTGTGAGGTCCATATTTTAATAAATAGAGCTTTCTGTTCTCTGGTTTATGGCCGCAGCTGAGCAAAGGGTTTAAGTACACACATAACTTTGAAATAGGAAAGCCTGCTCAGCTGCTTAAAAATGAAATTTAGATTTTAAGACATGCTTGTTTGGAGAGAGGCTCTGGGTTCCATCTGATAGACTAACTGGATGACCAGCCACCACTATTGGCTCAAAGATATCCCTTCCATGGCAGGCAAATGGCTCTGGTGACCCCAGGGAAGAGACTGCTGCACCACACTGCCCTTGCCTCGGAAACTATGGCCATTTGCTAAAAGGACAGGGACCCTTTTTCTTCGTGTGATATCTCCTTTATTTCAACTACAAGCTGGACACCCTGCCTTTGTTTCAAGCTGTCATGAAGAACCCCAGAGTGAGCTCTACCTAATGAAGTCACTTGGGGAGGCAGAGAGGGGACTTTAAACAGCGACATGGACACGAGTCCTTCATTAATCATGGCATATGACATTCATTTGTGAGTCTCTGCCTCGAACTTTGACCAAAGCAAACAGGATTTCAGTGGCAGGCAGTGAAGCAGGGGGAGGCTTTCTCATAAAAGGCGTTTTATACCCTCAAAGTAATCTATAAGCTGATCAAAGTTTAATAGTGCAGGGAGTCATTGCCTCTTCTTAGAAGAGTTACTATATTTGAAGCTCCTTCTGTGGATGAAAAGGGTTTTTAATGAGATAAAGTGAATGTCCTCACTCTACCAGTATCTAAGCAAAACAGAAAGCAAAAATTTTGTAATAAATCTGAGCTGGACACGTAGCTTTACCCTCCACGAAAATTAAGTGATGTAACAGTAAATAACAAAGGAATTTATGAAGACTGTAAAACCGGCAGTTAAAATCATAGAGCAGATAAGAATGCTGGTCATCAGGTATAAAGCAATCCAGCTCATTGCTCGGAAAGCAGAGGATTTGTCACCTCTGCACAGATAATATTGACTTTACGAATACCTTTCATGCCGCATTTTATAGTTACAGTAACACATACCTGAGCTGTTGATATCTGATTGCAAGACCAACCCCAGCTTTCGGTATACCTGCTCAAATAGCTGCCAGGAGATTTTAGATACTGCCTCACCCAATACCTTCGCTTTCTGAACACAGAATTGGGCCTTCACTACAAATCTGCAGTGTTTGAGCTTCTTCCCTGCGCTATCCGGTCCCACACCTCTCTCATCTACTCATTAATTACTCAGCTACCACCTTAACACCAAAGGAGTCATCACAGATTCTCTCCCTTCCTAATTCTCACTATCCAAGCCACACCACAGTCCCCCTAGTGCACCACTGCATTTAAAGAGAGCCTCTCCCTTTGCAACCACTTCTTCTGGAAACAACCATGTCTCTGGTTCTTTCTTGTAGGTCCCTGAGTCCATCCAAGGCTCACGTACCTCATTCTGAAGGTGCTTCCCCTCAAGTCTGTCTGGCCCATAAGAGACACAATATGCTAAGTCAGTCCTCTAAGAAAAAGCCTTTTTCTTTTTTTTTTAATTATCTATATCTGGAACAGTGGGGCCTGATCCCAACACAGCAGCACCATAGCAAAGAGCTGGTACCAGAAGGAAAAGGCCTTCATGACCTATCCCAGAGATCATACCCCCCTGACCGTTCCCTCAAGGGGGGTTGATCTCTGGGATAGGCCGTGAAGAGAAGGGATCGGAGGGAGAAAAGCCAGGCAAAACTCACCCCTGTATATGCCAGCAAAGGACCCCTCCAAATGTTATATCCCAATTTGTTGCTTGCTTTAAAGGCACAGGTAGAGACCTGGAGTACCCAGGTCCCACTGCCAGCAGACACCATGCAGCTCTGTAGCTCTTCACCGCTGCGAGTGCAGCTTCTTCCCACCCGCTCACCAGCAGCAGCAGGATCTGGAGACGAGAGGGGAGAGAAATACGCCATCGGGTGTCAGGAGCGGACTTGGGGGACACAGCACTTGGCTACAGCACATGCTTGTCCTTTCCAAACCGCTTCCTGTCCAACATTAGCCTCCCTTGGAGCCCCAGGAGCAGCTGCAGGTGCAGCTGGATTGCCCAAACCTTCCCTAAATACAATTAGCGCCAAGCACAAGGTCTGGATCAGCGGGTACTTCAGGACACAGATGGAGCAGGGCTGGGAAAACAGGCAAGTGCTGTCCTGACCGGGATGTTAGCGCCTAGTCGACGCTGCTCCCAACCCAGTGCACCCATCACCTGCTGCAGGACAGCGCAGGAGGACAGCACAGAAACCAGCTTGGGCATGGAAAGAGCCCTCAGCTGGGCTTACGGTGCAGGCAATGGGAGGCCTGAAAAGCAACTTTGGGCAGTAAACCTGGCCAAGCTCCCATCTGGAGCCCACCTCGCCTAGATGAGTGACGTTTGCCCATGGTTTGTGTGAATTCTTTGCCCAGGACAAATTTCACACAGGGAGATCTGCTCCGTGAATCAACTGCAAGCGCTTTTGAGCTCGGGGAGTTAAGCTTAAGTAGCATGCCTGAATTTCCAATGCAGTTTAAAAAAACCCAGAGCCCAACCTGTGTGTACAAAGCACTTGAAAACACACGCGGCTGGATGGGAGCCAGCACTGCTAGAATTGACATAGGATGAGATAAATATGCAAGTGGTGAAACTCGTTATGAAAACCCTTGTGTGTTATGAAACTCTAATCTTTCACCACTACGGACAGACCAGTACGGACTGGTATGAATAACCAGAACGGAAACCTTTGGCAGGGATTCCTTCATGCCAATGCTATGAAAAACAGACAAAAAATAATCCAAACTTTTGTACACATGCCAACAAAGCTTTTTTGCTTGTTTTCTCTTCCTTACCTCCCAAACTCCAGCACTTGGCCACCTTCATCATGGACAAGAGCGAATCCATAGTGACGGTGGATGACGCCATTCGAAAGCTCATGCTGCTCAGTTCCAAAGAGAAGATCTGGACGCAGGAGATGCTGCTGCAGGTGAACGACAAGTCCATCCGTCTGCTGGACTGCGAGTCGCAGGTACGTGGGGGCCCCAGGGAAAGTTCCCTGCAGGCTGTTGGGTTTGTTACTTGCCCTTCCCATTCTCCTTGGGATGGCAATTTCTCACTACCAAACCCTGCTCCGGGGTGTGCAGAGGCTGGCTCATTTAAACTCAAACACAGGCAGCTGTGGGCTGGTTTATTCATGGATCGAGAACACGGATGCTGTGCAGATGGCTGATGCCTTGAGCTGTGCTCCAGGCCAGCAGTAAAACGCCTTTTCGTGGGAGTGATGCAGACTTACAGGTCCATGGAGACCTGCATATAGCATGAGCAGAGAGGGCATGACCCATTACTCGCAGTATAGCAGCCTGCAGAAGCTCCACACAGCCTGTGCTTTAGCGGTGGGAAACCAAAAAATATTAGTCCAAAGGCAGCATCAGGGAATCAGTGGGAGGACAAGTCCTAGCAGTGCTATTACCCCCAAAGCATCTTCCCAGTGCCCTGCTAGGACATGTGCCAAGCACAGTTAAAGCACAGTAAGCGATGGCAAACACTGAGCTCGACTGGTTGCAACCTCACGCTGAGCCCCCATGCTCAGGACGCAGAGGAGGGCAAGGGTTTACCTCCATTTGCCACCCACGGCTCTCCTATTTCTCCAGGCTCCCCAGCATAACCTCTCTGCAACTCTGCATCTCTGAAGAGCCCAGCAAGTCAATGCCGAGAAGCACAAGCTCTGTTAGGTCTCTCCTCCAACAGGGACCCCAGGACTTCATGCACAGGAGCATTCGCCATCAGTTTAATAGAGCTCTCCACTGCCTGACCCCATCTGCTTTCTCTTTCAGGAGGAGCTGGAGGAATTCCCTCTGCCAACAGTCCAGCACTGCCAGACGGTGCTGAACCAGATGCGCTATCCCTCCATCCTGCTCCTGGTGTGCCAGGATTCGGAGCAGCACAAACCAGACATTCACTTCTTCAACTGCGACGAGGTGGAGGTGAGCGCAGCACCTCCTGGCCAGGGGGTGAGATGGCACGTGGGGTGCTGGGGCCTGCAGGCAGAAACCCTTCTGCACCGCTGGGCCGTGTGAGCGTGCAGGAATTCTGGCTGCATGGATGGAGGGATATGCCAGCACGCAGGTATATGCCATACACATGGGAGCTCCTTTCCAGCCCCCCTTTCCTGCTCGTGGCCCCAGGGCTCTCACCAGCACATCCATGCCAGCATCACAGCACCCCATCCCACCGCAACACACGCGTGCAAGGTGGTGGCAGAGCAAAAATGCTTCCTGGCTCCCAGCTCTCTGCCAGCCATTTCCTCCCTTGCCTGCTTGGAGCTGCCCACACTCTCCAAAGCAAACCCTGTCCCTTAGTAAAACCTCCCTGTTTTGTCTCTGAGGCGGAGATGGTTCACGAGGACATAGAGAGTGCCCTGGCAGACCACAAGCATGGAAAGAAGATACGGCCCCAGACGCTCAAGTAAGTACTGCATTAGCTGCAGGATGCAGCTGGGAGTAGGAAGAGTCCCATGTTCACATCTCCTGCAGAGAAAACTCAATGTAGAGGCAGCCGCACCAGCCCCAGGTCCCACGTGGATCCAGGCGCCATGTAAGATTTTAGCCAATCTCAGCTCAGGGTTTAAAGCTGAACGAGAGATAGATCTGATGGCATGAAAGTCTCACATACCCTTCTGGGCAGTTTTGCCTTAAGGAAGCTGGAAAACAAGCCCTTCCTCTCTTGCCTTGTTGCTGCAACAGAACCCAGGTTCAAATGCCCCATCAAATAAATATTATAAAGGCTGCAAATGAGACTCTTCCTGTAACTGCCATCTTCACGAGGACATGGATATAAAGCTCACTTAGGCCTGCTAGATGAGTCCCATGACTGTAAATCAGTGCATCTGAATTTTGGCATTTGTCATTTTTTTTTTCCATGCTCGAAACATACCCAGTGTTATGTGCCTGGGAATGGAGCCTCATTCTGCCATGAGCCATCCCTCGGGGATTTTACACCCTGGAACCAAATGCCCTGGAGGAATGCTTCTGCTGGCTGTTTTCAAAGAAGGGTGCTTGAATGCTGTGACAGAGCCAGGGAAAAAGTGGTTCGGGCTGGTGACTCGGTGTAGGGCGTCTCAGCTGCCTCCCTGACAGCCTCTGTTCTGAAGGAGCAGCCAAAAGAGCCCTGCCCCGCTACCAAATGATGCTTCTGGAAGTGCAGGTCTTCCAGGCCGAGCATGGCAAGCCCCACTCAAAGCAGTCAATGGCTGGAGCTCTCCTTTGCCAAAGCTCTGGGCTTTCTCCTCGCAGCCTGCCCTCCCAACCCTGGGCCAGGGGGGCAATGCAGCCAACGTAAATAGCACCCCCTGACGTGTCCCCTCCTTGCTCCTGCTGCTGCATTCCCGGGAGCAGGATGGGCAGCTGCTGACGCTGGCTCTGCTGGTTGCCTTGCAGAGCAAACCAAGAAAAGATAAAGCAGAGACAGTCCATCCTCCCAGCACCTCAAGGGCCGGCTCCCATCCCTATCCAGCACGATATGCGAGGCTCCCCTGTGAACCGCAACCGCGTGGCGCCTCCTTCCCAGCACGATCCAGGTACCGGGGGTGAACAGCAAACGTGTCCCAGGAGTGGGTGACTCACATGGAAAAAAAGGCCTGCAGTGGTTTCAGGCCTTGCATTGCTGGAGCCCGCTGTCTTTTCGTAGTGTTACAAGGTGACCTGGACGCTCCCAAACACAACATTTTGTTGCATCTCTGGCTGTGTTTTAGAAATGCCTAAAAACTGGGCAGTGGCAAACAGTTCAGCCCTCCAGGCTAGCAGTAGGCTGCTGCTTCTAATGGCAGCTCAATAAATGAAAACCCTAAACTCCTCAGAAATCCTTGCAATGACATCTGTATCTGGGGGACAGTGAAATTCCCAGGAGAGATGAAAGCTCTTCACTGAGCGTGAAACTGAGCAAACACATGAAGCTCAGGCCAGGTACCACTTAGCTTAAAATGTGAAGACAAGATAGGCCTGGCTCAGGAAGGCAAATTCCTGGCCCTACTGACTACACAGGAGGCAAAATTGCACTCACAGAAATCATGTGGTTTACACTAATCTTCCTAGAATCATGAGTGAAAATACAGATTTGAACTCATCTATCTCACATGTTAATCTAAAGTCTTATTTCAAAACCATCCTGACTTCAGTCCAGTTTTAGCTGCCTTGGAGAAAACTTGCATTTTCTCTGGAGGAAGAAATAACAGAAATTAGCTACCAGATCATTTCCCTTATGAAAGCCCAAGTTGATTTAAATGACCAACAAATGCCGAGCCTTTCCTACCACTGCCTATTTTGCCGGCTTCTCCTGGATGTCTGAACCCTCAGTCACTATGTTCAAGGAAAACATGTAGTCAAGGTACAATAGGAAATGCTCAAAATAGTAGCAAAGGAGAGAAAATACTCTTTTCCCTGAGATGGGACCTAAAGCCAAGTGCAGCCTGATGCAGCCTCCTGAATCGAAGAACCTATTTTAGATGAAATTTTGCATAATGCAGATAAGATATAGCTGAACGGAAAAGGCAAATGTTCTGGTTGCTTTTAAAAAATCGTATGCATATATCATATGCTATGTGATCATATGCTAAAAATCACAGGATTTTTAGACAACAAATCCCCCCTGCAAGGAGGTTGCTCCTCCTCCTAAAGGACACTGCTCCATTGGTTCCCAGCGGTCCACTAAGGACCTCTTTATAAGCCCTTTTATGTGCATGAGGAGCAACTTTCCAAGCCCAGCCAAGGCCTGAAATTCACATTTGATATTTCAGAGCTAGACCATCTCTAACCCTATATTCTGATGCCCAACATCTTTTCATGCCTGTTTGCTGGGATTTGCTTCTCTCTTGAGACAAATCTTACTGCTTTTCCCATAAAACGTGTCAGAACTAATCACCTAATCCTAACACTTAAAGATGTTGTACGTTTTTCACAGCCTTCTGCCCAAACCCCCAGTTCTCCCACTTTGTATGTTCTGATATGTGAACGCCTGCTGCCCCAGCTCTTTCAAACCCCCTTTCACTCAGCTGATAGATCTCTCCTTTTACAAGAGGCTACCTGAGCAATTGCTCACACTGGAATCTCACCATCCTACCCTGCGTCTGTCTTCTGAAACCTGAAGCCACCTATGTTCATATTTACTGCAAGAAGATGCTTTCTATACCCATTAGAAACATGTGAGAGGCTGCACACGCATTTGTAGAAAAGCGCTGATTTTTGCACGGGCCTGCCTCAATGTCTGTCATCCAGAATTCCTGCCCTGCTGCACTCTAGTGACTGACAGTAATATTTACTTCCACGTCTTGTTCATGTTCATCCGGTAACTGACTGGTTAAACTCATGCTCATGGAGAGCCAAGGCTCCTGTGGAGAGCTGGAGGTTAGAAGAGTGGCTGTGGGTTATTCCCTTTGCACTTCACATCCCTGTGGAAGTGCTCAGCAATGGGAGCAGGAGCCTTTCAGCTCCCTGGTGGGTGCAGGCTAAGCTCAGAGGCAAAGGAGTTAGTGACTTGCAACAGCTGGAGACCTTGCAGGTCTCTGCCTGTAGCCAGCAGCTGGTTGCCCTTTATGATTCATTCTCGGCTTGAATATGAAAAGAGACAAGATATGAAAATCGGCTGCTTTGATCATCTCCTGCGTGAGCGGCTCTTCGTGAGCTCCTGAGGTACTCTCAGAATAAATGACTAAATAACCAAAGCCAACAGAGTTACCATCCTGTAGACTACAGCTTCTGTGTTAAACAGAGCCCATGCTCATCTTTTTCTCTCCTCTCCCTTGTTTGGCAGACTACGAACGCCGAGGCTCCAGCTCCCAGGACCACGAAGAGTCCCGAGCCATCTTAGCGCAGAAAATTGAAAAAGAAACGGTTGGTACCAAGAAGGGTGCACAGTCCACAGGCACAAGGAGGGGGGACAAGAAGGAGGAAGCATGGGGACTACTCCACGAAAAGACTTTTGATGCACAGTTTAATCTTTGTTAAATTAGCACCTACTGCCTATAAAGATGAGGTGAGCAAAAGCAAAACTCCAGGAGCAGCTGGGTCAGCTGCAATCTTTTCTTGCCCTCAAGTAGCTCTTCTGATTTCAGGAGGACTGCTCCTCTCCAGCCTCAATTTTCCATTAGCATCCGTTAGCAGGGGACAGTTATAGCATTGACAAATACAGCAGATTAACCCAGGCAAAGTTTTGTGACTGAAGAAAAAAAAAAAAAAAAAAAAAAAAGGATGAATTCAACTTAATTTGACACCTGGATTTCCCATTCCTGCCCATTCTTGCAGGAAAAGATGTAGGCAGGCACAGAGAGGCACACTCTGGGATTTGGGCTTCCCAGAGATGCGCAGTGCCGATCCTCTTTCACCTTGGTGTGCCTGTGCCGTTTTTCTGTCCTCACAGCAAACTCTGAACTGCACTCTGGATGACATTGAAGTGTTCGTTGCCAGGCTTCAGAAGGCAGCAGAGGCATTCAAACAGCTCAACCAAAGGAAGAAAGGGAAGAAGAACAAGAAGAAAGGGCCAGCAGGTACATTGCGTCAGCTAGAACATGGGCAACATGTTTTGGCTCTCCTCATGTCTTGATCTTGAGTTGTTCTAGTCACAGCAGCCATCAGTGCATGCCAGCGAGATGAACGTCTCCTGGAAATGTTCTAAGTAACATGTCTTTCTCTCCACCTTCTCTTAAAAGAGGGAATGTTGACTCTTCGAGCAAAACCCCCAAGTGAGGCTGAGTTCATTGACTGCTTCCAGAAAACCAAACTGGCTTTTAACCTCTTGGTAAGACATAAAAGGGTCTTTTGGGCCCATACAGTGACAGGGCTGTTTCGCTCTTTATCATAATTACTAAGCATTTAAAACAAAATTTGAAGCAAAACCACTATCAAAGTACATTGGTATGAATCCAGATTTCTCCGCCATAAACAGCCACAAAACAAACATTGTTTCAGGCTTCTGAAGGTTGGGAAACTGGAAATTAAGACAGAAAGTTCAAAAGATGCACAAACCTTCCTGCCTGCCTGTGCAAACACCAGCATCATGCTCCCATGCACGAGGAACCCTGGTTCACAAACTCTTTGTGCTGGAGTGCATCAGCTCTGCCATGAAAAGGAGCAACCTTTCCCTCTCCATCTCTCCAAACCTTCCTTTTCTGTAGGACAGCACACACATTTGTGCCCCTGCATGGGGCTGGGGATAGTATACACGTTAAAACAAAACAGTTTCTTTTTTTTTTCTTTATTTTTTTCTGGGTAACGAGACAGAAAGAAGGTCTCTCAATTCTGACCGAGCTTGCCCAGTGAACACAGCCAAACAAGATCATTCCTGAGACATTACTTGTAAGGCTGCCCTGAGGAAGCAGCTGAGAATTTTCCAAACAGAAGGAAGTCCAGGTTGGGTTATTACATCCCAGCCCTTTCTGGCTGCTCACACAGTCAAGATAAATACAGCAGAGCCAACATGGTCCACCAGACCCTTAGTCACAGCCTGGGTCTGCACTGGAGTTAGCATCCTAGCCAGTAACAGCCAGCTTGGACATTCCCAGTAACATGATGCAGTTGCAAGTGCTCATTACAGACTGCAAATCCTGGTGCGTGCTCTGGCATACAGCCCCACAGATTGCTGCATTGCTGCTGCTCCCCTCTCAGCATCACATGAGCTAATAGGTAGGAAATTCATTCATGTCCCTGAGCTCTCTTTGCACTCAGGCCTTGGGTTTTCCTGTTTGTGGGTGCACAAACCCACCAAGAGCTGCTGTGTTCCAGGTGGGAGGCCAGAGGCAAAGAACAAGGGGGGAATCCATATGGGCATCCAGGGTTTTGCCACGCGCCACACGGCTGCACCCTCCTTGTGAAGTGCCCCTCCACTCAGTTGCCCTCTGGCCATCAATTATTTCACGCTTTCCACTCCACATTAATGTTTAACCACCAGCATTTAAAAGGACCAGGCCTTGCATTTCATTAGGGAAGGGGTCTGTTTTCCATTGCTGCGATGCCAGAAGCATAAGACGTGAATAAATAGAGAGGGAGCACAAACTCAAGTGGTTTCTCATCTAACTTAGCTGATTGCTGTTAGTGCAATGCAGTTCTTACTGCAAAGTAATCTAAGCATTTGCTCCTCCATTCCACTGCAGTCTGTTCCAAATACCAAGCATTTCACTGGACTGGGCAGCTCTGTGTGCACTACACAGGAAAGACCTTGGTGAAGATTTTTTCCCTGTAGCAACTTGCCAAGGGACCCTGCAGAACACTCGCTCTGTTGTTTTCATTCACAGGAACTAATGATACTTTCAGTTTTGCAAGAATCAGAAACAACAGGCCTTCCATTCCTCACTAAGGCTTCCAGAATAAGTGAAGGTATTCAATTTCCTCTCAAAACAGCTTTAAAATACAGTGATATTTACAGAGCAGATGCTTCACCCTTCCAAAAGTCAAGGCTGTTAGAAATGGACACCAAAGAGAAATGGCCTAAAACAGAATGATCCTATTCCCCAATCACTTCTTCTTCCCTAATTTGAAGTGAGCTATTAAGAGTTTCCTTACTTTTCAGATATCAGTCAACAACAATTCCTCCATGCCACAGAACAGGTTAGGATTAAACACGGTTTCCTTTCTCTTTTCAGGCCAAACTGAGAAAGCACATCCAGAACCCAAGTGCTTCAGAGTTGGTGCATTTTCTTTTTGGGCCGCTGGAACTGGTAAACCTTCTTCACGGGCCTTTTTATTTCTGGTGACGCTGGTTATTGAACAGACAGGACCTAAGAGTGCATTTGGTACAAAATTCACAACAAAGTCTAGAAACAACACTGGCATTTCTGGACTCTGATTTGATTTCTATCTTGAACTAAGTGAATCAACACAAAACCTAGAAAATATGAGCCATTTCACTGCATTAATAAAAGCTTGGTGTAAACGACAGGGTGAGCACAAAGGACAAATCAGGAATCAGCCTAGTCTCACCTTCAAATAAACAAGGCTCAATATTTGCAGGTAGGAAGCAGGTATCCCAACTTGAAAAAAAAAAGAAGCCAGAAGTGACACAGCAACCCCAGGGGATTCCATATTTTTAATGTGGTGGCTTGTGATGTGTCCTGTCTCCAACAGTGGCTGATTTTCAGTTCGAACATTGCTTTGACTCCAACAGAAAAAAAATCTTGTTTTCCTCTGAGCTGTTCCCTCTCCTCCGAAGATTTAGGTTGGTGCTTCTTGAAACAACTGAGTTGATCTAAGGATCCCCTCTTATCAAGAGGAGTCATGCAGTCCTTTGGGATGATGCCCTTTGACAATCTTTTTATTCTTTGGAGAACTCAGATCACAAAATTGGCAGGAAAACTATTTGCCTTATATTTCTGTTTGCTCTTTCTTAAGGATAACAAGTGGATACTGGGGGAGCACAGCATCCCTTTCAGGTTTCAGCAAACTACTTATTCAGTTCAACTGTGTTATGAAACCTCAACCTTACACATATGAAGGCACAGAAGGAGCTTTAGAGCTCCTAACTTAATATGAAGTGGCACAGTTTCAGGGGTGCACACTGTAGAGGGTAGCTTGGCTTCCTTTGGAGTGGGCATGCACAGAGACCCTAAAAGAACAGATTTTTCTTCCTTTGACTTCTGTTCCTATGTATGTGCTGCTTTGGCATTTTGAAGCCCTGCGACATCTCTCATACTTGCCTGTGTTTGTGTGCAATCCAGATCGTCAATAGCTGTGGTGGCCCTGAGCTTGCCAGGTCTGTCCTCAGTCCGCTTCTTTCTAAAGATGCCACAGATTTCCTCCGAGGACACCTGATACCCAAAGAGATGAGTCTCTGGGACTCCTTGGGAGAGACGTGGACCAGATCCAGGTGAGGATGGGCTGCCAGGTCACAAAGCTTCCCAAGCTGTTCAGAAAAAAATGCAGGAACATTTAGTTTTATAGCCAAGTCAGAGGGTCAAGGATAAAAGAGGATTTGGGTCTGTTTCTCTCTAACACTGCAATTTTAATGTTGCTTACCCTGGCTCAGGGCGTAGCATTTCACACCCTCCTTGTGCCAGTGACCTTGCCTCTGCCTGACACTCAGGAATGGAGGCTCTCAGACCCATGCTCCTTTTGACCCTGACTGCATATTCTTGCTTTGTGTCCTAGAGCTGAATGGCCTCGAGAAGCAAATATCCCCAGCTACATTCCCAAATTCCGCAACGGCTGGGAACCGCCCATGGAAATCTTCCGTGGAGCTCCTTGGGAAATAGACATCGGACACTTGCAAGAAGAGGTTAGTCTTGTGCTCCCAGTCATCCTTTTGCTTCCTTTTCCCCTTCTTCCCTTTTTCTCAGAGTGAGAAATCTCTTTTACTGAAGACCATGAAACTTTACAAAGTAAAGGGGCGTATTACCAGTATACAGGGTATATTAATATTAAAAAAGAGGACCAGAGATGTGGGCAGAGTCTGCTGCTTGGCCAGTACCCCAAGAGTGCATGGGATTTTGCTGCCAGTACCAAATCTCATCACTTAATATACTCATGCAGCAGAGGCACACACAGATAGGCTAGTAGTTGTTGGGTTTCCCTTTCAACAAGCCAGCCCTTAGCCCTTCCTAAAAGTGAGAAGCTCAGACAAGGGGACATAGAGCTGTCAAATAAAGGATGAGCAACCATCTACTGTAGCTAAGCTCATCCTGCAGCTCTTTTCTCTGGCCTCTGGATTTTGGCACATAGGGACTCAGCAGTATTCCAGGGAGAGCAAAGGTGTCAGGTGATTCTGATGGCTAAAAATTCTGCTCTGTCCCATCTGTGCTACCACGGAGTTTGTGGTGGTGTTCAACACGCAGTCAGCTCAAAACTCAGTTGGATGTGGTCACTCCACCTAAATATGGAAAGAAAGAAAGAAAGTAAGGCCAAAAAAGGGCAAGCAATAATCAGCCTCAGCTCCTGAAAGACAGGAGACAATATCTGGAATTAAGTGAGACTTTAATGAGCCCCATGGATACTGGTTTCCCTGAAGAACAATTTTGTCTTTGGCGTGTGCCTCATCTTGACCAAAAGCTTCCAGGTGGTGATTCATCTACCACTATCACCTCCTCCATCTCTGGCAGAGCCTTCCCTTTCCCTGCTAATGCTGACTCCCTTTTACCTTTCCAGCTCTCATCAGCCAATGGATATCCCTATCGTAACTCCTCACTCAAGCGTGGCCAGCCAGCTGATCAGACGCAGGCTGTGGATGCCTTCAAGCAGAACGTAACTCAGCATGTAAATAGGTAAATATCAGCTCCACCCTGGAAAATGGTGCCTTGGCTCCCAGCTGGTAACCTCAGAAGCACCCAGCACAGCGTACCATGACACCAAGATGTTTTGGCCTGTAGGTAACTAACTCTCTGCTGTTATTAATTCAGACTTGCTAATGAGATCAAGAGACTCAACTATGTGACAAGCAATTATCCCTGTACACGCTGTCTGCTCTCAAATCACCAGCTGGGCTGCAAGGAAATAGAGAAAATGTGTTTTCCACCACAAAGGCATAAGAATTGACTGGTTTCTTTAGTCCATCAGTATGTTTTGTTTCATAATGTCAATCCAACAGATCAATATTCAGGATCATGTGCTGTCTCTGGCTTTACCTTCTGCCCATTTTTCAGACTGCCAACAACTCTTCCTTATTGATAACATTAAGGAAAAAAAATGAAGTAAATGGTGCTGAAGCAAATATTGAAATTGAGAATGGGCTTAGATGCTTCTTCACTTCAGACCAGATTTGAGCCAACTTTGCTCAGATGTTTGCCAGGATCACAGTCCTGGGACAGCCATATCTCCTGCTATGCTCATGCTGTTTTTGAGGATACTTTGAACTAATTCTCTAACCAAAAGACACAATATTAACAAAAAGTCCCCATGCATCAATATTTTTATTTATGCTATGGCTTTTGGCTGCAGAGAAGTGTCAGGAAAGCCTCAAGCTATATTCAGCAAAAGTCTCTCATGTAAAATCTAGGTGTGCACAAAGTGTTTTAACTTCTCCGGCTTTCAGTCCTTTTCTCATGAGTCACTTACCTTCTGGAAGGCTAGAAAAAAGACGATTTATTCGTAACACAAGCATTCGCCCTCTCCCTGCCTTCGGGGCATTGCTGGCCAAGGCCACCACTCCCTTTCTTGACTGGCAGATTCAACCTGGTTTCAACCTTCTTCAGACCACCCAAAGCTATCTAATGAAGACCCTAAAATGAACCAATACCTAAACCTAATGGACATATTTTTTAATATCTTTTTATGGGCTTTAAAGTCTAAAATTGAAACCAGGAACTCAGGAAAGGCAAACTTAATGATAAAAGCCATAGTCATTATCAGCACTGTTCGCACTGTGTCACTGAGTTACACCAGCCTTGACATAAATTGGTGTAACTCTACAGGAAGACTATCTGACCTCTTGTTGGTTTGTCTGCCATGAAGATAAGCACTTGGGAACTGCACCGTGTGGGTCTACTGGTCCCAAGTCATAAACAGAAAGATGAAGAGAAAGTGTGACAAAATAGTTCTTGTCCTTGCAGAACTAGTTACGACAGGATTCCCTCACTACAGACATTCTGGGAATTAAAAATATAACATTAAAATCATTCTAGCTGGAGAAGAAGAAGATGGGAAATCTTCCTAAGCCAGGTTTAAAAAACACGAAAAATAAAATATTTCATTTTGAGTCAAAAAAAAAAAACTTTTGTTTCACTTTTCACCAATATTGGCATTTAAAAAAATCTTCTATATTTATTCCGTATCTCTCTCCAAATGAAAGGGGGCTGCCTCCCTCTAGCATAAAGCTAGCTTTCTACCTGATGTGGCCCACAGTCATCATCACTTGTCTTACACTTGTGAGCCCTACTGGAGGGGCCTCCACTATAGTTCCATCTTTTTTTCCTCTCTTGAAGGAATTATGAGGCACAGGGAATGGCCCCACCGAAGAGATATGCCAAAATCCGCTACGATTTCACTGCACGAAATGCCAACGAACTCTCCGTGCTTAAGGATGAGATCCTGGAGGTAGGTGAAGGTGCTCGGGAACAAGGTTTCCCCTTCCTCTCCTTTCTAGGAAAAGGAAGGAAGGCTCAAGACTGGCAAGAGCCAAGTCATTTTTCTTAAGTAACAACAAGGAGGAGAAAAATACATCCCTGTAGCACATTGTTCACCCACTTTCTGGGTCTATGTTTACCGTTACCAAAAAAAGGGGAAGTTATTTTCCAGGAAAATATCCTGTTTGTAACCTCTCTCCTATTGCAACACTGTTGGTAGCTGGCGAATTTAGGACACAACTCAGTCTATGCCCTAACCATGGCAGACATATGACTCAAGGCAATGTAGCTAGAACAGGAAAAGTGTCTCGCTAGGAAAGTTCAACCTTAATAAACCCATTTATTTCTGAACCAGATTATATATTGTGTTATGACGGGGCATATTGTGATCAAGTTATATGACAGTCCTGTAGCTATTTATTTATTTATTTATTTATTTTGATATATTTATTTTAATGCAAAAAAAAAAAAACCCAGAGCTCACTCAGATGCTGAGGAAAAAAAGAGAGAGAGAAACAGGCCAATTAGGAATCAACTATGAGTTTGGCAGCATCCTGGATGTATATTTTCCCCCAGAGAGCCCCCAGAGGGGCTCTCCTATAGGCCTTTGTGATATGTTTTTGGTGGTTTTCAGGAAATATTTCAGTTTTGAACTGGAAATAGTGTGACGCAGATTTGTTTGCCAGACCTCTGTGATGTTACGCTGATGGCTTTGCATTACTGTGTGTTTTCTTTCCACTATATGCTGCACTTGCTACCATGAATCTAATGTTCTCTCTAACATTTTCTTCTTTTCTCAGGTGTTGGAAGATAATAAGCAGTGGTGGAAGCTGCTCAACCGGAGTGGGCAGGCTGGTTATGTCCCTTATAATATCCTGGATGTGGTGAAACTGGAAGAGCTCGAACAGGTCTATAGTCAGGTGATATTTAACTGGTAATCAGCTACAGGGCATAATTAACCACTGAGAATAATCCTGGAATTAGCCCTACCTGATCTGCATGAGCCAGACCTCCCCTACAAGCAAATGAGGCAGGAGGTTCCCAAGTTTCCTATGGTAAAACTCCCACATTTGGCCACCTCTTGCCTTCCCTCTCCCCAAACCAGGCACATCCATCCTATCCACCCCGCAAGACAACATTTTTCTCCCTCTCTGCAATTCTAAACTCTCTGCCCACCGCCAAGGGCACCTGGAACGCAGGGTTATGGGGCAGGTGAAGGCCGAGGCTGAGGGGTTTTGTTGGGGGTTAAATTAAAAGCAAATGGTTCTCCCATCCAGTTCAGTTCAGCACCAGGAGATATCAGAGGGGTAGGAAGAGGTTATTGGTGTGGAGGTAGGTAGTAATAGCATCTAAGTGAATCTCAACTGAGTATTGCTCCTAAGCACCTTGTACTGGAAAAATGTGGAGGCAGAAATTTCTAGATGCCCCAGGGAAGCACAGAATTGATTCCCACTTTGGCATTTCACAGCCTGGGCAAAGGACAAAGTGCTCCAGCAGCCCTTTAGACCAAAGTCCTCTTAGTTTAATTAAGTAGATGTCGAAAAACTATCTCCATCTCGAGGCACTCGGCAAGCTCCCACTCAGCACCCAGTTACTAGAGCATTAAAGCTCTACCTTCAAACGGCATTTCTGTTGTTCTCTCTTTATACAAAAACATTTTGCTTTCCATGCTCTCCAGCTCTAGGCAAGTTTGTGTAACGAAAGGCTACCAAGCTCAGTCATGCTCGCGCTGAACTCTGAACAGTCACTTACAGCAGTATAACCGGGCTGCAAATGCCTTCATGCAGCAAGAAACCTTTGGATTGGTTTATATCCTTGCTTGGAAGACTTCCACCCATCAGAGGGAACTTGTTCCATGCAGCTGCGCCTGAGAGCACATGAAGCTCAGCTGCTGGATGACCACAGGGAGGACAAGACAGTTTGCCCCTCAGTTTGTTACTCTGGGGGTGGGATGCAAAAAGCTTGAGAAAATTGGAAAAAAAAAAAAAAAAGTAATTTTTTTTTCCCTTTCTTTCTTGTCATCTAGTCTAATCAGAGGTACAAAGGAGATCTGAGCCCCAGAGGATACGGACCATCGAGCCCTACTCACAAGCTACCTGCCAGCTACGCCGGGGACAAGTGGGGAAGCGAAATGCTAGCGCGCAACTCTCCCCAGGACGCCAAAGAACGTAGGTTTCCATACTGCCTTCCTAGCACCAGGGCTCTTCTCCTACCACATCCAGCAGGTTTTCTCTAGTGTAGACCCTTTAAAAGGTGTCAAGGAGCTGATTTATGAGACATGCTTCATGCTTTCTATTCTTCTTGGGCTCTTTTTCCAAGGAAGGAGCAGGCAGTGCAGCTGCCAACAGATCAGTCCTTAGGAGTTCACCACTTTTCCCAGGCTCTCTCCAAAAGACCTCAACCCAAATTCATCCCTTCTTCAGCTCCTGCAGACCCCTCAAATCAGGAGCCCTTCTGGGGTAATAGAAAGCCCCATCATAAAAGCATCATAGTCAGAGATCTACTAATAGTCCCGTGTTATTCCCCACAGTCTTCAAGAGTATTGTGGAAAAAAGTGATACTGAGTAATGTACCACAAAGTGACATCCACTAGGACAACAGGAAATGGCCTCAAGTCATGCCAGGGGAGGTTCAGGGTAGATATGAGGAAAATTTCTTCACAGAAAGAGTAGTAAAGCATTGGAACAGGCTGCCCAGGGAAGCAGAGGAGTCATCATCCCTGTCAGTGTTCAAGAAACATGTAGATGAGGCAACTAGGTACGTAGTTTACCAAGCATGGTGTTCAAGGGCTTATGGTTGGACTCAATGGTCTTGAAGATCTTTTCCAGCCCTATTCATTCTACAAAAGCTTTGTGGGTGCATGACTCCCTCTCCTGTTCATGCTTCCTGCCATTTCTATTTACTTGCACAGCAAAAATGGAGCTCTGAGGATCTGGATCAGTGAATTACTTACGAGAAGTAGCAGTGAGTACTGAGAAGTAAAGGGAGCAGGGCTAGAGCTTAAAAACAAAGCTCAAATTGTAGGCGGTCCCAGACTCTGCCTTCCACACGAGGAGAAAACAGAGAGGCAACAGGAAAAAATGTGTTAAAACAGGTTTTTTTTGAGAATGGGAACCATCTATTCTCAAAGACAGTCAGGACTCCCTTATGTTTGCTCTCTCACGTGGTCTGGGTTTTATTCCTCCCTCCTGCTAAGTTTGCAGGGCAGTTTCCTTATTTTTATAGCCCGAAGGGAACTAAGTACCTCAAAAACAGGAAGATGACAAATTAAAGCAAAAACACAACAGCGACAAGAGGCTTTAGGGAAAAGGGACCCTGTCTCTTGCAGGCAGCACCAGTGGGAGCAAAGAGATATTGGTTGGATATTCTATGCTACGAGCAAACTTCTGCCGGGAGATGTTGAAGGTTTTTGTGTCCTTTGTATTAGGATTTGGAACTGGCGACTTGATTTTTCTCGTGACTCTCTACTCTTCCTCTAAAAGCTGTGCCTGTTTCCCCAGAACTCATGCATCAAATGGATGAGCTAAACGACGAGTTGCTAAAGAAGATCACAAACAGTAAAATTCATCCTCCAACAAGGAATTTCAAAGTGGAGAAACCCCAGCAAGTTCTTGTGCCCCTCACCTTCGAATCTAGTGCTGAAGAAGTCAAAGCTTGGCTGGAGGCAAAGTCATTCAGCAAAGGGTAAAATCTGCATTGCTCCTCTAGGAGATGCTGGTCCTTCATTTAATGAACTTGGATTACCCAAGAGCTGTTGCATGGGCACTGCCCCAGTGCCTCCCATGTGAAATAGGCCTGGTGCAGGGATTGCAATTCAACTGCTCTGGACTCTTTTTCATGGCACCTTTGAGGAGAGGCCACAGGTAGCACAACGACCTCCTTGCTTTATGTCTTCCAGGACAGTGGATCACCTTGGCATTCTTACTGGAGCTCAGCTTTTCTCCCTGAACAGAGATGAGCTAAAGAAAGTGTGTGGTGATGAGGGCAACCGAGTGTACAGTAAAATCACAGTGGAAAAAAATCAGCTAGAGGTAAGTGGCTTTCTGGACAATCCCTGCCTGAACAGGTGCCTCAACCACCAACACCAGGGTGTCCCATTGAAGAGGAAGTTTCCAAAAACAAAGTGAAAATGCAGAGAACTATTTTAAGCAAAAAGACCCCACATTTGTAAGGTGGATCGCTCTGGCTCTGCTAAGGGATCTGCCCTCTCACTGATGTCCCTCGCACTAGCTCTACTCTTATGGCATTAAACATTATGATCTCACTACAGCTTTAAGTTAAAAATCAAACTTACTGTTTTGTTTCCATTCTAGAAAAATAGAGGGGAGTCGGAGCTCCAGGAAATCATGAAGCGTCGCCAGGAGAGGATTGATTCTGCTAATTAAAACTCTATCTGCTTTTTTCTGCTATTAGTCATAGTAATACAAAAAAAAAAGGAATGAAAGCAATGGTCCCCAGTCCAGGCAAGAGACAGAAGTGCTCCACACTTAGCAGTGTCTTTGCCATCAAAGCGACAATTCCTTGAACACCATTGATAGGGATAGACACTAAGACCCCGTCCCATTGGGAAAGCTGTTTTAGTATTGCATGAAGTATTTTTTTTATTATATATATATCTATATATTTTATACTGAAATTTTTTGTGCATGCAGTCAGAGCAGACCAGAATTCACACAAATTGGAACCTGCAAAAAGGAGCCCGCAAAACTTTGAATGGAGGGTTACGTGTGTGCTCCCAGCCCCTTCCCTGGCATTCTGTGCACAACAAGCCAGCCTGAATGCACAGAGTCTGGGACCAAAGAAATAAGGCTTTATTTATTTTTTTTTCCTCATCTTTCATTTCCTTTCATGTGTCAGATATCCCTGGTAACCTACTAGCAGAGGCTGGTGGCAGTTTATTGTCCTGTTGTCCCCTGATGCCTTCTTGTTAGATGAGGTTAGAACTGCAACATAAATTATTGAAGACCCGGGCCGCTTCTTTAGATACCAGTTACTGCTGCCTTTGGACAGCAAAAAGGAGTTTTTGCTGTGGAATAAAGAGCAGGATCTGAGAGAGGACTGAAGTGAGTGCAAATATCAGAGGATGCTGGGGACGCAGGGGGATGCCGGGGGAGCTGAGGCTCAGGGCAGCTGTGCCGCAGAGTGCCTTGGCACTGATCCTGTATCAGAAAGCTATAGTATTGCCAAATCCAGGCCTCAGACAAACAGCGAATAACCCCCTAACATTTGCTCCCCACCTTTAGTCACGCCCAAAGCCACTGCCAGGGTCATGACTCATCCTCACCTTCACATTTAACTTGCAAAGAGCGCTCTGAGGGGTTTCCTAAACACCTAAGAAACTACATAGCACTTGGAATGGCTGCTTTAATATGAAACAGCAACATTACAAACATGGAAAATATTATCTAATTTAGTAGATGCTGTTGTTCCTTCCTCACTTCCTTTTTTCTTTTGCCTTAATAATGATGTGTGTATGTGTATATAATTATCTAGTAACATACATCTTTGGACTCTTGCAGTCTATAAATAGAGATTGAGGGAAAACTCTGTAAGGAGCGACTGTGCATATGTCATTTATGCAAAGTTTTAAAAGCAACAGTAGATTTCTTACCCCCATTGCCATTGGCACTCACAGTATTTACGCAATATCTGTATTTTCCTTACAGAGCCACTTGATAAGAGCGTAGTAAAGCAAATATATTTACAGGAACTGCTCACAAACCGCAAAGCCTTCGTCTTTCTCCCTCACCCATTAAGTCGGAATAACTCGAAGGGGAATTTTGGCCCAGACTTAGACAGGGACACTTGCCTTAACATGCTGGGAACGGTCCCACCTCCCCTGGAGAACAGTCAACCCCTGGACAAGTTGAGCATGTGCCTAAGTCTTTGCACAACGGAGGCCAGTGCTCACACGTTTAATGGACAAAACTGTGCAACTGTAAAGCAGTGGCTTGGGAACGGCTGTTTTAAATAGAGAACACTGACGCATCTCTTGATTTGGACCTGTTCTCCCCCCCCAAAAAAAAAAAAAATCCTAGTGGATAAGGTATTTTCTTAAGCTTTAAAGGGACTGTTGTTAGCACAGGTGGAAGGGTGGAATTAGGGTACAAAAACTTGAATTAGGGTAGGACACCTGTAAAGAGAGTGGTGTTTTTAGTCACATCCCTGCTGGCTTGCCACGGCGGCTGGAGTTTGCAAATTTGGACTTGCTCGGGGAGAAATGAAGAGGACTGTCCTCCTGCAAAGCCCTGGCTCCGGATTAGGGATTAGAGGGGGCAAGCGGCTGTGAACACTGGCAAATCATTGGTGTCATGAGCACAGGAGGCTAAATTCTTTCTCAGGTTAAAATAAAAGCCAATGGTGAGATGGAAGGTACGGCATCATTCTTGGTTTTGTTTTTGTTTTGTTTTGTTTTTGCCTTTTTTTTTATATATATAAAGCAGAAGAAGTCAGATTTATAGCTACTTGGGATTATAACAGCAACATATCTGACCGTTCTGGTAAAGCTGGGAGCCCCGGGAACCACTCGTGAAATAAAAATGTTAAGTAAATCTCATTGGAGAGGTCACTTTTTTCAAAATTTCCCCAGGGCTGAGCTGTGCATCTGCTATATTTATACTGCCTGCCGATAACGCTACACTGTACTGTACATTAATGTAATTGAACGAAGGATAAAACGATATAACCATGCACTGTGTAAGATTTATTAAAATAGCTAAGTTATAACTCCGTCTTTGTCGCTCTGTCTCTCCCGGGTACAAGTGAAAAAGGACATTAAAAGAAAAAAATCGTTTTTTCGTGTTTTTAAAGGGCTGCTGCGAGGCCGTTAAAATACGCAATGGAAGACGTGAAACTGTGTTTTTTCCGTTCGTTTTAGGGGGTGACATCCAAGGAGTTTTCCTGGCGACGGGACGCGGAGCTGCGGCTCCCCCAGGCGCCGCTCCCGCCCCTGGGCGGGTGATGGCGGCGCGGCCGCATCGCCCTGTCGCCATGGTGACAGGGTTTTTTTTTTTTTTTTTTCCCCCTCCCGCCCTCACCACCCTCTTCCGGCCGACCCGCCCCACCCGCGAACTCATCCAATCAGAAACTCCCTGCCTTCACGCGCCTGCCTACTTGCCGGGTTCCGTCTTGTCAGCGCGCGCTCGATTGGCTCGCCTCTCTATCTCCCCGCCCTCCTGCGCCCTCCTCGGAGTGTGATTGGCTGCAGCTGAGCGAGAGAGCGGAGCGCGCGCGCAGGCCGCTTCTCCGCCGGGCACCCCGGGCTCCATAAAGGCGGCGCACGAGCCCCCCATATCCCCCCCACCGCGGCCATGTCGGTGTCCCCCGTGAAGCGGCAGAAGATGGAGTCGGCGCTGGACCAGCTCAAGCACCACACCACGGTGGTGGCCGACAGCGGGGACTTCAACGGTGAGCGGGGGCGAAGGGCGGCCGGGGAGGTGCAAGGGGAAGGGGCGCCGAGCCGGTGGTCACCGCGCCCCAACCCGCCCTCCTTCCCGCGAGCAATGGACGCGCCCGGCAGAGGCGGCGAAACGGCGCGGCCGGGGGGAGGGGAGGGACGAACCACTGTGCGGGGAGGGGGGTGTCAGAAGCCTCGAGCCGCGTCATCTCCTCAGAGCGGGGAGGTTTTGTTTCTTTCGTTCTTTCTTTGTTTTCCTCCTTTTCTTCATGGAATTGGACCTTGCACCGTGTAGCGAGCACGTCCGGAGCAGGACGTTGAGCATTTAAGTGCTCTTATTAAGATGTCAAGCCTGTGTGAGTCACTGGCAGAGGAATTCGCGGTTGCTGGGTGTTTTGACACACTTATTCCTTTGTACAGCCCAGACGTGGGCTTGGAAAACATTGAGCGGAGGTCTGGACTAGGGGGAGATGTTCTGTGGGGCTAAGGAAGTTGCCTTTTTTCCCCAAAAAACAATGCATCTTTTTCCTCTATGTATTTATTTAAAAAACAACGATTTTGAGCAAAGAAAACAATGCAAGTTTTTCTTTTTAATATTATAAGAATGGGCAAACACGCCTGTGTATTGTGAAGGGAGGTGGAGTTGGATGGTGAAGCTGCTTGTTCCTGAACTGCTGCTGTTTGAAGACCTGTGTAGACAGGCAGCACCCTCTGTTTACCCAAACTGAAAAAAATCCCTCTGCTGAGTTAGGTTGGATTGGGTAGAACAACGTGTTTTGAGTCCTGTTCTGCAATAATTCCTCTCCTACACTACTTATGCATCGCCTGTAGGATTAACTGTTTTAAATGGCTGCCATCCAATGGCTTCCCATATTAGTAAATTTAAGAATGAAGAGGTAGCAACTGCTCTGCCATGCATCCCAAAGGTAAAACTGTACCTATACGTATGTATACATTGACACTAGATAACAGATACTTGCTGCATGTTTTGACTGTTTAATTTCAAAAATGAGGCAGTGAAGTGTGGTGAAACTGTTTCTTCTCTTTAAGAGTTGCATAACAGGGAACCACAGCATCGATGCTGCTCTGTCCAGCACTAAATCCACTGCTTGCCAGCTCTGTGTCGATATAAAGCTTGTCTGTGTCATGCTCCATAGAAAAAGATGCTGTTTGGAACTGAGGCAAAAGACAAACTGCCTTCTTCACTTTTATTTGTAGAAGTGGCGATTTCATTTGTGGCTGGACTGGCTTGTTTTGCTTTGAAAGTTTAAGCTTAAACTTGTCCTAAACTCTTGCTTTTAACCTATAGGAACACTGGGTAAAGACTTGATGTGATAACTGATGCTTGTTGCCAGAGTTGTAAGATGCTTCACAAATCCTGCAGTTCTGGAGAGAATTGATAAGCTCTGTCAAAATGTACTTGCCTTAAGTTGGTTACTGTGCTTCACAACTCAGTTTTGTTCATATACTTTATTTTAAGCAATATCTGTATCAATTACAAGTATTTTGAAGGCCCTATTAGTATAGAATGGATCTATCCAAGGACCAGAATCATTGTTTAGAGGAACTCTTTGGAAAAGAAAAGCACTTATTTTCTTTTATCACTGCAAAAATAAAATAGTACTTTATCAACTTGGATTTTCATCTCCGACTGCAATATGCTGAGGAAAATGTGATGGTAATAAATATCTTTATATTTGTGACATGCAGCTGTATTGGCAAGCGGGTTTGTAAGCTGAAATTGCTGAAGGGCTCATGCCTGTGCTGAGTCAGGCCCTGCATGCCAGGCAGCTCAACTGTGATTAGCAGCAGAGAGTGCCCTGTAACAGCCTGCTCTGGTAAACAACTGGTATCACCTGAAATAGGTGCAGTGCAGGGCTTAAGATAAGCCAAAGTTGCAAATAATGTATATAAGGAAGTAGTTCTGGTGGTATGAGGAAGTTACAGGAACGGAAACTGAGAAACTGTGGGCAACTACTGGGAGAGGAAAAAAAAAAAATCATTACTTACTGTGTTTTAAAACTTAAAAAGTCAGAGAGATGAATCTTTTATTCCAATTTGGGCAGGTGTATACAAATAAAGAACCCAAACTGCTAGGAGGGAAGAAAGTTTTTCTTTTCTCCTCTCCTGTGAGTCTCAAAATTCAGCTACATTGTGAACATAAGGGTCTGTGTAAGAAATTTGAGATTAGTATAACTTATCTTTATGATGTGGTTTCTACAAGTTTATTTCCTAATTGCCTAAACTCTGCCTGAGTTTGTTACTGTAGCCTTTTTATCCTTGAACATCTGGTAAATCTGCCAGGTTTCAGGTTGTGGTATTAGTGCAACATGTTGCTTAAATCTGCTCTGTTATGAATGTTACTATCCTACAGTCCTAAGCATTTACATTTTTGCGTATTTGAGCAAGATCCTTTCACTTACTCAGGCTGGATAATTATTTTTAACAGGCTATTTTTATTTTCCCAGCAATTGATGAGTACAAGCCCCTAGATGCCACCACAAACCCATCTCTCATACTAGCTGCTGCTCAGATGCCAGTTTACCAGAAACTTGTGGATGATGCAGTTGAGTATGGAAAAAAACTTGGTGGGTAAGTAAAATTTTTTTCCCCTTCCTATCTTGATAAATCTATATTTAAGATGTATTTTTTTTAATGTAAATAGCATTCTGTTTTATTAGCAGTATTTTAGGCTTTTCCCTCGCATGTTTACAGGCCTTTCTCTTGTCCCGGGAAGTCTCAGTCCTAATGAAAAGTCCTAGTTTCTGAGGTCCTTGGTGTAAAGAGAAGTCCTAAAGAAAAATCCTAAATTTCTGGAGTGCTTTTTAGAAGTACTTCGCCATTTAGCCATTCTCAAGAAAATACTCCAGCTTGATGGCATTATAAGAGATAAGGATATGAAGGCTACTATTATTGGCAATATATGGAAGAGAGAGGTCAGAAAAAAAATATACAAAGTAGAAGCGGTTACCTGAGTAAGAAGTAGTTACAGAAGTAGTTATGTTTTTTCTTTTTTTTTCTTTCTTTTTTTTTTTTTTTAGGTCACAAGATGAGCAGATCAAAAATGCTTGTGACAAACTTTTTGTGTTATTTGGAGCTGAAATATTGAAGAGAATACCTGGCCGTGTGTCAACAGAAGTAGATGCAAGGTTAGTTTTTTATTTTCCTCTGCGTTATCCTACCTATTTATACATACAAAAAAGAGATATGATGCAAGTTGGCGAAATAGTTTTGAACAGACATCTCATTGCCATAGGACAAGAAAAAAAATGTATTGCTAATGTTTAACTGGAGAACTGATTTGACCTATTTTGCTTGACTAGGACTTATTCTCATTAAGTTTTGTCACAAGTTATAATCAAGTAATGCAGAGTTTGAATTTTGGTCATCCTCCATCTTTGCCTTTCCGTAAGCAAAGGAAATGTTTTGCTTCTAGTATTTTTTAAATTTTTGCTCATTCTCTTCTGTGTGCTACTGTCTTAGCCTCAGAAGATACCAAAAAAGATCTGTTCTGCATTTTATTTTGCTAAATTATGTTTAAGCAAGCCAAATATACTTAAGACTTGCATAGGATCTGTCTTTGCTAATTAATTTCTAATCTTCAAATTCTACATTCATTATTTAAAAAAAAAAAAAACCTTTGAGAAAATTAATAGACTAAAATTTGTTATCTTGAGCTCTGGATTCTCTTAATCAAAGAGAAGTGCTGTCCAACTGATTGATGGTCTTACAAGGCAGTGACTACCTTCAACCAAGAAATGCTTATTGGAGCAGAGATGCTAATGAAATAATAGATAATTGTCCTGATTTTTTTTTGTGTGTGTGTGTGGGGGGGGGAAGCTCCTGATTTTAAGCAGTCCTGCTGTTGTTTCAAAGGTTGTCCTTTGATAAGGAGGGAATGATTCAGAGGGCCCGGCGCCTCATTGATCTCTATAAGGAAGCAGGAATTGGTAAAGATCGTATTCTCATAAAGCTCTCGTCAACGTGGGAAGGGATCCAGGCTGGCAAGTAAGTATTTTGGTACCTGGCACACTGATTCACAGCATGTTTTGGCAGTTCACAGATGTTTGATGTGTTTTACAGTTAAACAATTGTTTTTTCCCAAACATTACTCCAGGTGGTCTGCTACTAGGGCTACAGCTAACAAGCAAGGTGCTACATGAGAGCTTTTAGTTGAAATAAGAAAAGTTTGTTCCTGCGAGGGTCAGGCAGTTCCTAAAAAGGATTTCCTGAGATACAATATTAAGTGGTCTGCATTTTGATCCTAAGTTTGACTACTGTGCATATAGTCAAACAAGTAGAAAGCTTATACACTGTAGCACTCTTCTAATGTTTTAAGTCACTCTTCTAATGTTTAGCACTCTTCTAATGTTTAAGCTACTTCAGTAGCTTACCCTACTGCTTTATTCTGAGAATGGGAAGTCAGTAGGTGAGGGGAAGAATTTTAAGACAGTCTTTTTCCACAGGGTCCTGGAAGAGGAGCATGGGATTCACTGCAATATGACCTTGCTGTTCTCTTTTGCTCAGGCAGTTGCCTGTGCTGAAGCTGGTGTTACTCTGATTTCCCCATTTGTAGGACGTATCCTGGACTGGTATGTTGCAAATGGGGATAAGAAAGCCTTTGAGCCCTCAGAGGATCCAGGTAAAGTTGCCTTTAACACATTGCTAAAAGCACATGAGCTACTCATTCCAACTGCAAGTTACTTTGAGAAATCCTCTTATGAAACACATGGCAGTGTTTGCATTATGAATAATCTTTAAACTGTGAGCTACTCTGAAAACCGCTGCTTTCTCCTCTTTAGGTGTGAAGAGTGTCACTAAGATCTATAATTACTACAAAAAGTTTGGCTACAAAACTATTGTGATGGGTGCTTCGTTTCGAAATACAGGAGAAATAAAAGCACTTGCAGGTTGTGACTATCTCACTATTTCACCCAAGCTCTTGGCAGAGCTCAGCAAAGAGTATGTCAAGTTAACTCCCATGCTCAGTGTTAAAGATGGTAAGTTCATTTTTTATGTGATACAGGATTGTTTAGTTTCCCTCTAATTCCAATCACTAACAATATATAGTCCTATCTACGTCTATGCTTTTTGCTTCTATTCTGTTTTAGGATAAAGCTTGGACCTGTCTCTAAAAAGGGTCTTAGTTTTGTTACAAATGTAGTGCAGTTGCTTACACATAGTCATTGTCTTACAGTATTGGTTTCTAATGATTATACCCTCCAGAACTGAAATTTTTGGGTGTGTTTAAGTAACACATCCCCTTGGGGGTCCTCTTCTCACCCCAGAAAATGGGGAGAGCAGAAGAAGCAGTTTTATGCCCCATACCCTTGGGACTTAGTTGAACCATTGCTAACAGTGCATTAGTGAATATTCTGTTAGCCCTGGGCGTGTAAAGAGAGATCAGTGTCCCAAAACTGTAGAAATGAATCATGTGCAAGACTGAGGGATTTGCTGGAGTGATGCTTTGCTGTGATGGTTTAGAATATATATTCCAATTGCACCATTTTTGCCCTTCCTCAGTCCTACTAGAATTTTACTGCAAAACTTAGGAGCTCAGATTCCTGTCCAGCTGTAGCTATGGATTGCAGCATATAGTGTGCTGGATAGCTGGTAGGCATATTATCAATTAGGGTTTTGTTAGCACTTGCCAAATAATCAAAGACGTGATTGTTGGGCATGTTTGCTTAGATAGTCTTATTGCCTTCTTGGCAGTGAGTCTGACACTATTGTACCACTGAGAAGCAGATACAGTGCAATGCATGCATGTGAAAACTGTATTTTAAGAGAAGCTGAATATCTGGTTTTCTTAACTTGTTGAAGTAATGGTACAGAGCAGGAGCATCCTCACTTTTGTGTCCAAAAAAGTACTGATACAGCAAGTCATGTTGAAAGTAGTTTTCAAAGTTTTTCTGTTAGAAATAGTTGAGACTTGACATTTTTAGGAAATTTGTGGCATTTAATACCAAGCTGCTAATGATTTTTTCATCTTTCTCCTTATACAGCTCAGGCATGTGATCTCGAGAAGATCCACCTAGATGAGAAAACATTCCGCTGGCACCACAATGAAGACCAAATGGCTGTGGAGAAGCTGTCCGATGGGATCAGAAAATTTGCTGCTGATGCAGTTAAACTGGAGCAAATGTTAAAGGTAGATGCTTTATTGTGCTTCATCTGTTTGGCTCTTGGGTTGCTCCAGATAAGCAGCTGTGTATTAGCTGAAATAAGACTAGAAACCTGAAAGTGGTATAGTAATAAGTAGCAGAAGTGACCCCTTAGCTGGAATGGTGTTGGTGTCTGCATTTAAAGTAAACTTTGCCTTATTGCAGGTCAACAAGGAATCTGTGCCAGGCATACACAGACACCTATAGGAAGCCCAAAGCAGTATTTAAAATGGCAGCTAATTGAAATAACACTTGTGTAAATCAAAAGTCCTTTAGGCCTAATTCTAAACATGTTTGCTTCTCAGCAGTGATCCAGGACAAAGCTAATACTCTTTAGATAGTGAGCTGAAAATAAACCACTCTTCTCGTTATAGAGGGTACCAAGAACAGAGCTGAGCATAAAGAGGCCTTGGGAAAGTTTTCTGACAATATAGGAGAGTTTTTAAAATTTGAGTTGTGTGTCAAAGGAGAAGAAAAAATTAGATTGAGAACATCCTGATAATCAGACCTGACTGGCAGCTGCTCATATTGACAAAAGCCTGTGTTATTAAAGCAGAGTGCACTTTCCAAAGACTTGCTAAACTGCAGTTTGTTCACTTGTTTTTTCTAGGAGCGAATGTTCAGTGCTGAAAATGGAAAATAGGCAAATCATCATTTTCCTGGCTGGTCAAGACTGAATGAGTGGATCATTTGAAATTAAGTGGATGTACAAATGTCTTACCTGTAAAAGTCTTATGCTATATATTGATAGATTTCTGTATTATGCTTTTTTAATCAGTTTGCAAAGGGACAAAAATTCAATTTTTGTGGTACTCTTGTCAATACACTCAAATTAACACATCCTTTTCTTGTAATGTGATCATTTCACTGCATTTAATGCCAGTGAAGATTAGGTGCATTTCAAAATTAGGAAAAAGCCTCTAGAGCAGTTGATAAATAGCTGCGTGTTGTTTCATATGAGGTGATAGAATGCGCATGTGAATATGATTCAGGATAGTCAGCTACAGCTTTGGGTATTTTTTTGGAACAAGTTGCTATGTTGCTTTAAGGTACAGTCATAAATGCTGCCAACCCTGCCATATTAACAAAGTTCCCTTTTTAAACTCTGTATCACCCCCCCTGCCCTTTCTCTTTGTATTTGAGCTTCCTCTTTTATAAAGGAATAAGCTGTGGGGCAGTCTCCCTCTGAGGAATGACCTAACCCTGATGCCAATTCCATGAATTTCTATTAAGTAGGGAAGCATCCACTTGCCTTTCATGCTGCATTTGGTCAACGCTAATTAAATCCATCTCTTACTGGTTTATATAGGTCCAGTTCCATCAAGAATAGATAGGAGGTTCTGCTTATGTGACACAATTATCTATTTCCTGATAGTTTTCTGAATTTAGCTTCCTAAATGTTTAGGTTTTAGGCTATGTATTTATCACTCTCACTAAAGCTTGGATAATACAAGAAAAACAAGCCAGGGAAACAGATCAGTAATGTTAGCATTACTTGAAATGTAAAACCTTGAAATTAGTTACTTTCTAGTACAGTTGGGTGAAATTCTCCTGTGGTATATGCTAAAATCAAGGAGCAAAAATACAATAATATTTCAGCAGTCCTGTATGTTCATTTCCTACAGGCGTGATAGGAGATGCTTTAAAAATCTACCTACTGTATTGTACTTTCTAGCTCATTTCTCTGTGGGTGAATGACATGGACAAGAAAGCTGCAGCAAGCAGGTGCTTAACAGAAGGGAGGGAAGGGGAAGTCTCCTCCTGTAAAAGGTCAAGCTGGTATTAAAACCTGTATCCTGCCCACAGCTCCCTTCAATATGTAATACAAGGATCTCAGCTACCAGTGCAAGTCATGAGTGTCACAAGCCAGTGTGATGGTTTAGGCCCCCATGATAATTAAAATCCAATAGAGTATTTTCTATTGTGCTGAAGAGGAAGTTGGACCTAAAATACAGCAGAGTTGCACAAGCTAGTAGGGCTCTCTGCTTCACCTTTAGCTTTCTCAGTCTTTTTTCCTAATTTCAGCTCCAGAGCATGAGATGAGAAGAGTTCTAGCTTCATAGCAGATCACAAATAGGCAAGTTTGATTCCAGCTGTTAACTCCTATAAAAAGTCACCATTTCCTCAGGCGAGAGAATGAGGCTTCCATCCAGTCAAGAATTAAACTTCCCTGGGTACCTCAAAGCTGCAAATCACCACAGTGGAGTCACATCAAGCCAGAACAACTGAAGCCAACTTCTGAAAGGTAACACATGCCATAAGCAGTCACTTAAAGGTGCTTTCTAATAACTGCTATTACAATAATCCTTCTTAACTGACAGACCAGATTATTAGGTAGAATGAGGTTCCTCAGCCACACAAAGCTGTTTCACGTACATACAGCTAGCCTACCTCATCTAGCAAATAATGAACAAGGCTGCCTTCAGCATGCTAGAAGATGGCTCTCAGCTACTGATAGATGAAAACCTCAAATATTTCCATATTTTGAAGAGGAAGATCTGGGTCTGTAGACCCATCTGTAGAAGTAGCAAAATATGATGAGACTGCAGTTGCCATTTATCTCTCCCTGAGAAAAATGGGAATCACTCCTCACAGGCACTGACAGGAGATCAACCTCTCACAGCCAATTAGTATTACTTCACCTAGGTAGCTGGATGATGCACATCTTCACCTAAGACAGCCTGTCTTGCATTAAGACAAGCACCTAATGCCAATTTATTTGCAAAGGAGTTGGGAGGTATTTTAGGCCACTATCACCTTCGCACAGGCAGAAGGGTTCAGACATGATCATACTGCAGAGTGCTGTGTGGAGCAGAGCTCTCCCAAGTAGCCCTGATCCTGGCTGCTCAATCCTGGTATTAGATTGATTCCAGAAGCAACACAGAAGAAACATCTGTCCATACTTAAAGCCCCCTGGTGTCAACAGTTAATTTTTCACAGCTTCATTTGCCTCAGTTGTTCCCCTGCAATACTTATTTGGCACTAAATTAAAAATCCAAGATAATGTGGAGCTGTATGACAACCCTGGGGCAGTGACATGTCTGTTTTGCAGCAAAAACGCATGGAGAGCTACAGGCCAGTTTTTGTAAGCAGCTCAGCTGTGTGCTAAGGGGTAGATCACATCTCAGCATCTAGCCTAGACCTCAGCTGCTCTTGACAGAGGGTCAACAAACATCTTCCTTCACTACCAAACCACCCCACCTGTGCCAGGACTAACTCATGGGAGCATCACCTGCTAGTCATAGCCCAGGCAAACAGTGATTATGTGGAGAGGAATCCTGCTGCCCACAATCTGCAGCTTGAGCCCCTTCCACTTTGTTTGCAGAGTTTTCCTCTTTCCCAGGACTTCTGCAATAGATCTTTTCAGGAGGCTCTTCTGGGCTGTGTGTCAGGGCTCTGCTGAAATCAGTGGAGTGGCATCAAGCTCCCTTGAAATCCTTGAGCCCAAAGACCCATGCAAAGGCCGACTCCAAGCTCTTAAAAAAGCCTGAAGGGGAGGAAGTGGCAGTTATGGTCTATGGGTGGGAGCCATCCCCATATGAGCACCTGCCAGAGCCTGCTATCCTGTCCTGCACTTCTGAGTCATTCCTGAACAATAGAGTCATTCCCAGTGGAAAGCTGTGACCTTGACCTCTGTGACAGCCAAACAGCTCAGCGTAGGGAAATGCCTGGAAGAGGCCTGGTCTTTCCTCTGTGGATAATCCTGCTGCCCTTGGGAAGTGCATTTTCTAGGAACCTCTCATACCTGGGATTCTTCTTCAACTTGGAGTCCTCTTCCCATGGGGACCCAACGCAGGTAGGTCTCACTTAACCTATTTGGCAGATTTCCCTCTTAGTGCAAGGCAGAAATCCAATCCAGATGCTTTAGACTTTGTGACCTACTGCTTAAGCAAAGTTCCTCTGTACTTTGTTGGTACATGCTGACAGATGTAGAAATGCAAATGCCCCTGTATGTTTATGACAATGTTTTTTTCCTTATATGTCATATCCTAGACTTTGGTTTATGATTCCCAGGATGGAAGAAAAAAAAAAAAAAAAAGCAGTGATGGTGAGGAGCTACCATGGGATCCAAATGCTGTGGAGTCTTGGAAGCGGTTCCTACCAACTTAGAGCCCCCCCCTACTCCCACCATTAACATACCTTTTTAAGGGTGTAGATTTAGCAACAAATGTGCTGGACTGATCTTTTCTATGAAAGGTCCATGAGACACAAAATGCTGCCCTTTCTCTCCTCCAAAGCCTCTTTGCCCTGCAGCTTCCTCAATTAGAAAGAAGAATAATTTATTCTAAAGACACCCAGACCTTTTTGCCACTCAGCCTTGAAATCCTGATAGATCCAAATGAGCAACTCAGAGAATGAGGAGCCCGGTAAAGCTTTCTGCCTTGGAATTGCATCCAGGACCCTGCTAGGCTGTTGCTATCACACCACATGCCCATAAAACATGCTGGATAACCAAACAGTAACACAACAGGGATTTCAGCGTGGAAACCCATCCTCTATCCACAATCCATTTACTAGGCAAAACAAGAACTCAGCTCCATTGCCTGTAGCAGTTTTCCCACTTCCACGGTTGGGTAAGGATACCCAGGACGGGGAAGCCCTAGGCCCAAAGCAAAGCCAAGGGTCTCCTCTGCTGTTGGGGAATGTGATGTTAATTCTTCATGTGCCACTGTCAGGTGCTTTTGTGTTACCAAGGGATTGCTTTTCCCTCTTCCAGTACTGAAGAAGATGGGTTTTGCAAGGCTCTGAACTGCATTCCTAAGCTGCCAGTGTCAGAACTGAAAAACAGCTCTGCAGCTCCATGCCAGCAGGAAGGAGAGGCCAATCTCTTCTCTGCCTCCTCCAAAACCTCTCTGAGGTAAGGGAAGCTCTGTGGTTTTTAGTGCTATTGCCCAAGATTTGAGGCAAGAAAAGTGCTGGATTTTTGCCTTTGTTGCTTCTGAGGTAGCCCTGAAGCAGCTTACAGGAGCAGAAAATGAGCGCAGAAAGTGTCCTGAAACTTTGTGATCTCAGGTGCTCACACCAGGATTCTCAGCAAACATAATAGGACTGGGCCCTATCCCAGAGTCATGCCGAGCTACTTGATCATTCATGGGCCCCAGCTGTCCATGTCCAAACTGTGGCACTCCCTGAGCTGAGCCTGCAGCATCTCTTCAAACATACAGGACCGAGGTGTGAGGTACTGCCACAGCGCAGCAAATTCCTGTGGCCTCGTGAGAGGCAAAACATGCTCTTCCTCCATGAACCCCCCAGGCTCCAGCACCTTCTAGGACACCAACTATTGCTCCCTTTCACAGGTCTTGCAATAACAGTAAGAGCAATCCAATAAGTATCAGTATTATACTGATTTCCTATAGAGATCCCTGCCTTTAATTCTGCAGAGATCAGCAGTGACAGGGTACGTGTAAGGAGTCACAGGTCCTTCGGCAGATGGTTTTTCCAAGGAAACAGTTTCCAAGTACCAGTCCAAAAGGCAGGTAAATTATCATTGGTTCAGGTGTTTCTGGGCTGTTTCTTGTACCAGTAACACATCCTTTCGTGTAGTTTTATGGACAGGAACCTGAAGAGCTGCCAGCTCACGCTAGCACAGTCATCATTTAAAGCAATCGGATAACACGACTCCTCCAAATCATTGGTTCCAGAAGGTGCCTTGGCAAGGCATGCACAGCATCCCTGCCACAAACAGCCATTTCCTCTCTTGCTCCTGCAATCAAATTGGCTGTTAATGAATAGCACTGAGCCCCAGGTGCTTCCTGGCAGCTGCAGGAGAGGATAGATAGAGATGCTGCTGTGAGCCCTCGTAAATCCATCATGAATCAGCTCTGCAAAGAGCTGAATTTAAGGCTGTGGTCAGCTGGAGGCTGCATAGCACTGGCTTCAGGCCACTTGCTAGATGGAGGGAAAAATAAAACACAAAAATGGAAAAAGCCCCCACCAATTATCACGTTTTTATTCGTCAGAAGCACCCATTCACTCCTTTAATGAAGGAGTCATAGCCACAGAGTAAAGTTAATCTTTATTTTTATCCTTAGTATTGCAGGTCAGGTCATAGGACCCCCATTAACATGGGAGATTAGCACCAAACATCTTCAGCTCAGCAACAGGTAAGATTTGGATGGCCACCACAAGAAATGGGGCAGGGGGGACCCCAAGGAAATAGGTTTTATACTTTTCCTCTAGCCCAGCAGCCCTCGTACACAGCTCAGGAGCTTGGAGGTAAAACACACACCTGCTTTAAAGAAACTGTGTGAACCACAGGATCCTTTTGGGTCTCCTCTCTTGTGTCTCCTCAGGCTCTCCAGCTGCTGTTAGTTCCAGGAGGTACTTTCTCCCCATGAGGATAATGCCACGGACATCCCATTTAAGATGACCATGACCTACAACCCGGGCACTTGCTCCAACATGGGACTGGGAAGTTGCTCACTCCAGATGCCACTGCTGCCTGCACTCAGGTAGCTCCTTTCGCCCAGCACAATTAGCTAAATAGAGCTTTGCTTGGCCAGCAAAACAGAACCCAGTAGCCACCCAAGGTGTGCTCATCACCACTGGTCACCTCTTTGGAGGTATGTGGTGTCTAGATGTCCCCTAGTCCATAAAGCAGTGTTTAAAAGACTGGCTGTGCATGTCAGTTTTTTCCAACTCCCTAGCCTTAAAATATTTTAAGATTTTTACATCCTTCTTCCACATTTGGTTAGCCTTCAGACTCGCATCCCCTCATAAACACACGCACAAATCCCCGGTATCAGAGTTCAAGAAAAAAGGGTTTGCCATAAAAAAACAAACAACAAATTCTGTACAGGAAAGAGGATGGCCTGTCAACCCCACCTCTAACTGCTGCTTTTATTCCTGCCCCATAGGGTTTTGCAGAACTGCCCCACCAGATACAACCTGAGTGCCTGGGACCAAGATGGGGATAGGGTGAGGTGCTGCTACGCACATGGAGAGGACCTTGGCTGCACTTTCTGCAGGAGATATCCCTTCCTCCTCCATGATGAGGCTAGTGCACCAGCCACCACCGTGGTGCAAAAACATGGCACTGGTAACTGGGACAGAGATGACCAGGGTTGGTAACAATGTGAGGGATCTAAATTTTATTTTCACTATGGAAGTTAAGCCCCTGTGGGAGTTTAAGGCTCATAAAGTTTTGGAGGGGCACACCAGGTGAAGCACCTGTCCAAGGTGTAAGAAGAAACAGTTGAGTCCTAAGAAGCCGTTGGACCCAACTTTAACCCTGCTAAGACGTTATGATTGTCCCCAGTCTTTTTATATAGATATAACTACTTTTATGTTGTAAAATAATAGAATGGAGAATTGCTGGTTCAACTGTGTTTCCTTATATGAAAATTCATGCAAAGATTTTTCCCCAAAGGTACCCAAACCCTTCTTGAAATTTAGGTACATTGGATGAGCTTTTGTCCTCCTAGATACTCTTCCTTAAAACTGGGCACCAATGATTGTTTCAAAGAACGCTAACTGTTCACAATCTTATTTTTGTTTCTCTTTTCATTCTGTGTTCATGGGATCATTATTGCAGAAATTCACTTCTACACAGCTTGTGAATTTGCTGTATCTGTATTGCAATGCTATTTATTTGCTTTCTATGTTGGGTACCTCTGTTGGCAAGTCAAATCCTTCTCATCTGTTACAATGAAAGTTTAGTGTGTTTGGGCAAGTTCCTCAAAGCCTCATGATTTCCTAGTTGATTCTAGAGGACAAACTAATGCTTTACATCTGTCTTTTTGGTTCTTTTTATGTTCAGGAAGCATGCACACTAACGTATGGTGGCATGGGCTTGGGGGGGACCTACCCCTTGGAAGTGATGGCTGAGGACTTCCCAAGGCAAACGATGACCCTGGCAGCTTGGATGCAGGAGATCCATCCACATGGTGCTTCAAATGCAGAGTGGGGCCAGGCCCTGAGCTCTATTCCTCTGCAGTTCTCCTTCTCGGGTAAGTGTTTCCCCAAGTACAGGCAATTATGTCACACATTCTGACTATGCCAGGTCTTTAAGCAAGAAGAGAAAAGCTGTGCAAACAAACAAGAAAAAATAAAATCACACGGCCTGCTTTTCTGTAAGGAAGTGTTGCCATGGCTTTGGGGAAAGAAAAATTCAATCCTCCACTAAATCAACTATGCAATCTTGGAAAAGTTCCTGATTAAAAGGGCTGAAGCAGAAATTTCTTCGCTGTTATCTTTAATAGTTATGTGCAACAGCTCAGGCTTCAATATAACCTAACATACATATATATATGAGAGCAATAAAACCAGACTTTGAATCCATTTAGCATAGTGTCCTGCCTCCAACCATGGCCAAGTATCTGTTGAGGAAGATCTCAACAGAGCAAAGGAAACAGGCCTAACAAAACACATTTCCACCCCCCATCTCTCCTTCTTTCCGGTGGAAAAGCCCCTGGAGGGCTGTTTCTTGGGGATCAGAAGACCCACATTCTTCAGACCAACCGCAAACAACAGCAAAAGGATCAACCTCCTGCTGTATGAGGAGGTTTCCTTTACAATGGTAGCCACCACCAGTGCAAGAGAATGGTGACTAAGGCCAGGGAGAACTGGCTGTGCACCTCTCACTGTGAAACAGCTATCACAAAATACAGGATCTGCACCAAATGTCTTCAAGGGCAACAGGAGTCTTCCTTCTGTCAAGTATCCATGGGCCCAAGAACCCCTAACTGTATTTATACATGTATGCTGTTAACTCTTTGTCAGTTTTGGCAACCTTTAAGTCTCTGCCTCTTTTGCTCTTTCAAGTTTTGTGGCATCAGACAGGTTTTGTTTGATCATGTTTCACACCCCAGGAAATTGGTATCTGATCTAAGGTGACCACAGTCACTGCTGCTTCCTGGAATGTGGACAGGGTCATGTGCCACCTTTTATAGCTGATCTCCCCAGGGCTCCTGAGCTTTATAACATCAGCCTGGAAGCTCTAGAAAAACAATACAAAAATCATAGGCTGGAAAGGAAATCTCTCTTGCTAGAAAAAATGTCTAGAGCCCCTCTGCTCTCTCCAAAGAAATTAGAAGCAATTCATGAGTCTGTCCCAGTGGTAGTTAGCTGTTTTTCTCTCTGTGCAGGAATCTAGCCCTGATGTGCCCATCCCCTGATGCTCACCATCTGATACTGTGTTTTCTTGACCTTCTGCAGGATAAGTGCTGTGCAGGTCCTGGGTCCCTCTGAGCTGTGCACGTGGGTGCTTGCTGAGGAGAGCAGCAGCACTGCATCTGTGAACATCACATGGGAAAACAGCAACATCAGGAGACCCTGCCAGGCCCCTGTGTGTTATGTGGCCACTACGCCATCACGGTGAGGGTTATCAAAGCCCATCATGTTGCTCGGTTTTTATTTCGGTATAACGGAAGGAAGTTCTGCAGTCTGGCCCTACACATCTTTACTCTTGCTTCACCCCGGGGCTTAGGTTACAGTCTGAGCTCAGATGCGTTTGGATCATGCAGGGTGAGGATCTGCTGAGGGCTCTCCCATTTGCTCTGTAAGGTCCACACAGTCACACAGCCTCTGGACACAATTTTGCCTCGGGAAATGCAGCATTTCTAGAAAGCAGAGGGGACTCCTGTCTTGCCACAGTCTGTTTCACCCAGATGCAGACTGATAGCCAGTTTGACGTTATGTTGCCCTAATGAGTTGTGCAAGCTAGGAATTCAGCTTCATCTCAGCAGCACCCTGACAATGTAAGGCCTGAAGTCCTGTCCCCTTATTCCCAGCTATGTATTTCTCTAGCTCAAGAAACCTGAGCAACCCCACAGGCAGCCTGTAGGCAGTCCTCAAACTCACTTTGTGTAAAGTGAAAGGCCAACCCTGATTCGTAGCCAATTCTGTACAGTTGGTCTCTTCTTATCTTGAGAAACCAAGCTGTGATTACCACCTAAAGAAAAAATCTGCAAGATGTGGACCAGGGGAGAGGGTTTAGTGACACTACTAGGTACACTGAGGTGATATTCATCTTCTTAAGGAAAGCACATGGGGTAACATTAGTGTATGGGGTGTCGGGAGATGGCAGAGGGTGGACATTTTCATTGCAAGAAGGAATCCACAGCTAACTAGGCTGCTCTCCCCTTACAAAATGAAAGGAAGATGCACAAGGCAACAAACCCTGTGCCACAGCTCCCTTGGAACTGCAGGCACAGCTTGCTGTATGCAGCAGAGTTAGATGCACAGCCCTGTGCCAATGCACGTGTTGTACTGTCGTAGCACTGTGTGGTATCCTGAATTTTTCCCCCTTTCAGCTGCAGGCCACCTGCAGGCAAGTGAAAGTGGCAGTCCATAACTTGCCTTTCACGAGAGGAAAGCAGTGGTTTTGGTTTTGGAGATGGAATTTGCTAGTGGATAGGAAAGAACATGAAGGTCTGTATAGAGTAGTACCACCATCTCTTGGGAAGGCTGCAGCACCGTGGGCCGCTCTTCCTTTCCATTTTCCAGGATACAGAGAGCAGCAACTAACTGGTGAGCCAAAATGCAAGGTATTGACTTAGCCCTGGTCCTTTCAGCTCCCTCTTGCATCCCAGGACTCTGTCACTTAGGGATATGTGCTGCTGCTCCTACTGATTGCTCTCTACTCTTATTTACTGAAGTGTATTCTTGAAACAAGGGTACAAGGAGAGAGGTACAGGAAAGTAGAGCTGTTGGGAGAACAGCCATGAGAATACACAGATGGGACACAATGAGTCAATGCATTTATTTTCAGCGTCTGCTCCCATGGCAGAATATCACTGGTATATCTACAGAAATGAACTGAAATATCCTGTTTCTGGTCACATGAAGAACAGATACTATCAAAAATGTCAGGGAAGCATTTCCCTTTCTTCTAAACAAGGAACACCTCTGCAAAAAATGGTTTCATTATGTAGCTTGCCCTTAGGTTGCAGAGACGGGCACAGCCCAAGGGCCTGTGCTAAACAGCGCTGATGCTGATGGAGAAACCGACTGCATCTGCCTGAGCGTGGTGAAGCGGAGAAATGCATGATCCGAGATGCCTGGAAAGGGTGTTCACACCATCTTAGGCCTTCATGTGTGTAGCCAAGACATGTGGCCTGTCACTGTGGTCGGTAGAGACTGGAGGTGCTGCTAGTGCATAAATCCTGTTACAGGCCCAGCTAGAGCAAATTTAGGTGCTCTGTGCTGAGGACCAGGCAAATGGGTTCCTAAAACAGACACCTGAGTCAACAGCCAGGTAGGAAGCAGATTCCTCCGAGGGATCTGGCTTAACTACAGTGTCACATGTGGCATGGGGTGCAATCGGGATAAAATATTTTCAAATTCTTAATATAGTGCTGTACTCCTTGGACTGATTTTGCCTTATCAGCCTATGCCACTTACACCCCAAATGTATGGGTGATTAATATTGCCCCCACAACCCCCCTCTCTAGGTAGAATGTGGCCTTCCTCATCTGAACTGTCAACATCCGAGGACCAACAGTTACACTGCTGTTTTTTCTCCAGGAAAACCCCTTTCTT
Organism: Nothocercus julius; assembly: GCA_013398735.1. NCBI lineage: Eukaryota > Metazoa > Chordata > Aves > Tinamiformes > Tinamidae > Nothocercus > Nothocercus julius. The sequence continues at coordinate 54,137 of VZSV01000328.1, read as the reverse complement.
CATCTTCACCTACAAAATTCCTGGCCGTTACTGCAGAGCAGCACCCGATGCATTCAGGAAATCCCTGGCTATTCCAATAACCTGCAAATACTGCCAGGAAGAGGATAGTAATAACTGCCCTGCTGCTGAGCAAGGCGACCGAGGCTTTGGCAATTTTAGCTTTGTTATCAGGTTCATCAGGTCAACCACCCCGGGGGGTGACGTGGCTGAAACAAGGGGTTTCCCTCAAACAGCAACCAGCTGTTGATGAGTGTCTTGGCCAAAAGTGACCTGGCCAGTGCCCGCTTGGTCGTACAGTCCTGCCAAGTGCTGGGCAACAGGGGAGCTGTTAGCACCTCCACCTGCACCATACAGAAAGGGTAAGAGCAGTTCAGCTCCCATTCACCCCTTCAAATCCAGCCTTGTCTTGGAAGGGTTGGGTCTTCTTGAGCCCAGTGGTCTTTCAGCAGTTCACATTTGGGGAAAACAGAGTCCTTAACCTCATTTGCTGCTGGCCCTTCAGCGGTAGCAAGGCAGCCACCAAATCCTTGTGGTGTAGGCAGGACACACTAAGCCAGAGCTGAGGGTTCCTTGAAAGATGGTTCTTCTCTCTGGCCCAGCAGCCAGCAGACTTAAGCTTGAGTTTATACTGGCAGCTGCTGTTGAAGTGTATGCAAAGGGGAAAGACAAGGGATTAGCAGCAGGTTGTCCACGGTCACTTCTCTGCTCCTTCTTCTCTTTGCAGTTCCTTGAATTTAAAGGCAGCCAAAGAGGTGGTTTTAGAAGACTTCAAGGACAAGCTGTACAGCTTTCAGCTCTCTGCTGTAGCCAGTACTATTTCTGAGGTATTTGTTTGCTCCTTTTTTTAATCACACTGTCTTTGGGAGGTGTTTCTGAACTATGGATATAGCAAACTGGACGTGGAAACTGCTCTCCTCCCCTATTTCCCCATGTGGACGTTTTCCAAGTATCAAAGATGCCCTCTTCCATGCATTCTTCCCATCTAACCTCTTCATGGGATGCATGGAGAGTTCCTGGATGCATAGAGAGTTTAGACACACACACACATACGCACACACACGTCCTTGCAGCCAAAAGCACAATGGATGATCCTATATCCCTCCCCTGAAACACATGCAGCCTTGTTTTCCTCTCCTAGGGGACGTTAGATGTCCAACCGAGAAACTCCATCATCTAACTCATAAAGATTTATATACTTATCCATGAATGAAGCAGTAAATTCCATGTCATGTGAAAAGTCTTTTAATAAAAAAACTCTTGTTATTTCAAGAATATAAAGCAGGGATCAGCACAGCTGGCAAGTCAATGGCACATAGCTCAGGAGCATCATGTCACCAGAGCCTCAGAGTTACCGAGAGGGGAAGCAGCAAGGGAGGGAAAAAAAACAAAAGATGCTGGAAAATAAAGCCCATCGTCCTTGTTTCTAGGTGTTTGTCACCTGCAATGGAAGACTGTGCTGCAGTCCAAGCAGCTTCCATCTCTGCCCTGGGTGTAAGCGCTTTCAGAGCCACAGAACATCAAAGCAGATCTCAGAGATGAAGCTGTATCGGGTCAGCACGGGACCCATTCGGATCTCCAGGAGGGTTTCCACCAGCAGTAAGAAATTTAGGATCTCTTTCTAAGGGTGCTGGATGGGAACTTCTGGAAAACAACAGGGGAGGAAAGCTTGTGAAACATTAAGTTTGGGCACTAAGGTAAACAGCTGTCCTACTTCCCTAAAAGAAATAGTCAAGTGTTTGAAACTTCTAAATTAGTCCTGCGAGACTCATCTATAAGAACCGTCAAATGAAGTCATCATAGGCTGTGACAGACTATGTTAAGCAAAGCTAGACCATATCCAACAGGCAGCATTCAATGTTTTAAACCAAGTTAGGACCCTCTCCGTCTATGCTGACACTTATTTTGAAGCACTGACATTGCAGAGGGGAAGGTAGCGCTCTGGGGTTCCCCGCATCCCATCAAGCTCACTGCTCAGCTTCTGCTGCAGTCTCCTGCTTCCCAAGAGCCAACACAGAGATCCCTTTTGTTCTTTTCTTTCCTGCGAGGACCAGCTCTACAGCTTTGGTGATGGATGTGGTGCTGGGATGCACAGCGATCCCTGTGGTCTTCTCGGTGGTGAAGAAATCCTTTGTGGGGTTGCAGTATCAGGATGCTTCTCTACAGCTGTGAGGCAGCTGCTGCAACCGAGGGCTAAAGGAGCCCCTTTTCTGTGGGAATTGGCCCCAGAAATGCTTCTGCTCTGCGTACTGGGCAAGCACTCTGCTGCTTCTAGAAGCTGTTTCCACAGGCTGGCTGCCCCTATGAACAACAGAGCAAAACTTCAGGGTTCCCATGTGTTAAGTCCATTTATAAATAAAGTGGAACTACATCTATTCTCAAACTATTCACCAAAACCCCTGGGAGATCCTTGCTCACCTCCTGGCCCTTTCTTCAGTATTTCAAGCCCATTTCATTCTGCTTGGACTTCTTTCCCATGCCTCGGACTCGTCCTGTTCTCCCCTCTTTCTCCTTTTCCCTAAATCCATCAGACTTTCCATTCTTTCAGGCAACAAGAGAACTGAATGCTCCCTTGGCTATAGTCAGGTAGCTCTAGTTAGTTAGAATGGATCTCTGCCCCACCACACCCCTTTCCCCTGGACTCCATCCCTTTCTCCACTATTCTTCTGCTTTGGCTCTGGAATGAGGCTCCCATCTCTACTGGAAAATGCACCATGTTGATAACATCCCTAAGCCTGAAGTACCCAAGTGCTCAGGAGTCACTGCTGAATCAAACAGTGTGTGGGTTTAAAATCTCCAGAATCTGAAGCTCTCAATTTGTTTGAGAAGCAGCTTTTGACTTTAGAACAAAAGGAGCTGTCATGTGGTTTAAATGCCAGAATCCTCTATAAACAGCTGATTACAAAGACGACAGTGAAACGTGATGTATTTGCAAGCATTGCTAAAAGATCGTTCCCGCCGCAATATTAAGAGTTGCTAAATTCCTGTTGCTTCATAAAAGCTGTCTGGGGGGGGAGAATTATCACAGGACAAAACACGTGATGAACACGTCTGTCAAGAGCTGGTGTGTTGGAAGGAATCCCAATATTGTCTCTAGTTGATCTCTCTCCAGTTCAAGTCATTGATACGTTATTTTTAACCCTTACTACCCAATGGATCATAAGCATAGACCTTTCAAATTCAAATTAAGCTAAAGATTAGCATGAATGAGGGTGAATTAGAGAACACATCATCCCTCAAGCTAAGAAACAGCTAAGGATAAGGTTTTTGCTCAAGGTTGAGTTACAAGGCGACAGAAGCAACATTAGTGGCCTGGAAAAAGATTCCAAACCAAATATACCAGTGCTCTTTGGAGGCCTTCACCTCTGCTGCTTTTAACTAGCTTCACAATAAATAGGAGTTATAAAAGTCATTGTGTTGCATGAAAATGAAAAGTCAGCCATTGTGTTGCATGAAATTTTTGTGCAGTCAAGAAACTTAACCAGGCTAGGAAACAATTTACATGTGAGAGGGGTTTGCCTTCTGAAAGTCACCTGCTTGGTCTGTCACAAGAAGCTAGAGCACATCCAGCATACTTCCCTCTCCACAGTCCCCCGTTAAAATTTGCAGGCATGCACACTTGCACACATCACCTCTCCAGCCGCTTGCTGGCAGCTCCTGCAGTTCTTCTTCTCTGTTTTGCACCGGCCACTTCAGCACTGGGTACTGTTTAGATTACTAAGATTAAAAAATGGACGTCTGATAGGAAAAAAAGAATAGAGCAACTCCTCTTTATCTGCTCTTGTACAGCAAGAATGAGGAAGCGCTGCAAAATCAAAAGGCAATGTACTTTGTACCTCACTGAACTTCCTCATATCACAAACATAACACTTCCACTAGATACTGTGTGGAACAAGATAAGGGCAAGTGCCAGAATAAGGTCTTAGATCAAAGCCTACAGTTGTCTTAATGCTTTTAAATTCATCTGACAGCTTCTGGAAGAGACCTGGAAAGAATTTCACAACCAAGGAAGGAAACCTAGCACATGGTAGACACAAGTACTGGATTTTTTCCAGGTATGTTAATAAGTGGCCTAATTAATTCCATCTACTTTCCTACAGCTTCTGTATGTTTGCACCTGCAAACATGTTAAACATGAAAAATAGTCTTGGTCTGATCATTCCTTTCCCTGTTCATATTCCAGTCACATCTGCTGCTCAGAAAGAAACAGAAAGTGGATTAGATTTCATCTTAAAATTGGTTCCTCAGTTGATCTATTCGATACACATTAACTGCCTCCATTTTTGCTTTTTTCCACAAAATTCCAGCAGGAGATAACTGCAGTGTATTTGTCAGAGACAAGTATTTCAAACATATCAAATAGAATTACAATTGTAACATATGCACCACATGAGAGTCAAACAAGTAAGCAATTAGAAGACCATTTAAAATCAGTTGAGCAAATACAGCATTGTTGGTTTTTAAAAAGAAGTGCATTTATGGGAACACACAAGGAAGGAAACACATTATGCCAACAGCATCAGTACAGTGAATGCATTCAAACAGTTGGGTTCTACTTTATTCAGACAATGTTTACTGCACATTTTCCATCACATTCCATATCCAATTGCTCGAGACAGATATCAAATCAGATGGTAACTGTGTGACTCACAAAAAGGTGGGTAAGAACAGACCTCAAATTGCAGGTCCCTGGAGGATTAAGTGTACATTTTTATACTTGATCTGCAAACTCCAAATGAGTCACAAACAAAGCTTGAAGTTTTTAAGGGTGGAGAGAGGGATGCAGTGAAAAAGAAATTTAGTAACAAAAACTCAAGAGGGATTCACAATCACGTCAGAAGTATGATACACTTTGAAGTTTTCTTATTTACAGCCTTCATCCATTCTATATTTGCAAAACTGGGCACTGCTGCTTCACTGTCACAGTCAATTCACAGGCTGTGCCAGAAATTTAAAAAGATGTTTCTATCTAGCCAACAGACATGAAAATCCTTAGTCTGCTGCATCCTAGCTGCAGAAAGACCTGCTCTTTCATCTCCTGATGAATGAAACTCATCCAAACGTGACACGACCCGCTAGTCCGCAGCCAGGAAAGGACTTGTAACATTCACCTGAACAAAAGAAGATTTTGGTGGTTATTTACATTTGTTCTTCTGTTTGACAAAAAGACAATCAAACCACCATGCTGTTACCAAAGAAACAAAGTCTGGTCATTCCCACAATCCTACCACATAGCTGACTAAATGTTAACTTGCCAAACCATGAAGGAGATGTTTCTCTTAATATGTTTAAAATATGAAGGAGATGTTTCTCTTAACACAGGAGATGTTTCTCTTAATAGAAATATTTAGTGGAATCTGTTCTACATTTTACTGCAACAGCCTTAAAAAAGAGCTGTGCCTTTCCAAACCCCACTTTTTTTTTTTTTTTTTTTTCTCTCTAGACAATCACAAGTGCTTTTTACCAAAAACTTAACAGCCTGAACAACTGCATCAAACAAAAACATGCGTTCAGCAGCTAAAGTAGGGAAAACTTTCTTCTTGGCACAATATTCCTAAAATTAAAAGATACTTGGCAACCGTATCTATTTTAAGTACTTACTCCCCTGTAGCCTCACCTGCTATTGCAAAGAAGAATAAGGTTTTGGACTGCAAGAACAGTGGAATTCTCATTCTGTCCTGTCACCAGGTGCCTGTCCAGTACCACATGCACAGCATCCGGCTTGCTGGCTAAATACAGGGAGGAAAAAGAACAAAAAACAACAAATACTGTGAGAGTGGGTACTTATTTCACAGTTTCAGTATCATGTCTCTGATGAAACTCTAATATATAAGGTAACTATTTAAAATACCCCCAGAATATATAACACAGCAACTACCAGCAAGCGAATGTGACATTAGCTTTTAAACTGTCATTACTGAGCCAATTATGCAGAAGGAGGTAGCAGCAGCTCAGTCAAAAAGCACAAAGATGCCATGTAGACACTCTGCCATTTAGACATGCTCATAGCACAGGGCTGGAAGAGAATAAAACAAAGAATATGCAGCACTTTGATAAAACAATGGCATTTCTTTTGAGAGAAGATACGTATGTGGCCTGAAGAGCCTGACTATTCCATGTGCGTGACTTCTAGCCATTTCACACAGCATCAGTTTATTGTTTGGCACTAGTCTATTAAGTAAAGGATTAATGGCTTAAATACCATGGGTACCTTATTACTATCATCAAAAAGCAACATTTCTGTATTCTAAGGCATTTATTGTCTCTCACACCATAGAACCTGAGGTTATACAGTTTGACAGTCAAACTTAACATTTGTGACTATTCATAATGTCCACTTAGTGCTCGATAAAAAGAAAACATTGCAAAACCAGACTTGTCACAGAAGCACTTTATTCACAGCTATTAAGCAATTAATAAAAACCACAATTGCTCATACTCTCTCCAACTTGAAATGATGAACCAATTTATCTGAATGAAAAACAATCCCCAAATGTAGAAGTTAACCCCTCTGGGCCCAGCACATGCTCCCTGCCAGGGGACAAGGGACTACATACACAGATATAATTCCCTGCGGGAATGGAGACAGTGACAAGCCACTGTGAATCAGCAGGTCCATGGTAACTCCTGCACACCCTCTTCCCTGCAGTGCGTGTTCCTCCTTCACTGCAGGAGGCACCAATTCCTATTTGCCCTGGGGTAAAAGAGTGTTCATAGACACTGAATCTACTAGGCTTTGGTTTACACCCATGAAATAAGAATGCAAGATAAGAGAATCCTGTCAGAATCCTGTTCATCTGTGTAAAAATGACATCCATCTTCAGCACTCAGCAACAAAGACAAGATCACTACCTACCGCTATATGTCGCTCCAGAATCTTTCACAAAATCCTCCACGATAATGGACAAACTGGCAAAATTAGGCTGCCTTATTAGTTCGTACACAGAGGGCTGAAAAAGAATGAACAGAAGTGTCATCTACGTACATCTGTAAGGAGCAAAATGAGAATTCATATGTGAGCCAAAAAGAGACAGAGAAAGAATGACACCAAGTGTACTTGGAGCATCAAGCGAAGGAAGTGTTCCTGAATTCACACCACAAAGGATATCTGCATTTTGTGTTATCAACATTCAAACATTTCCTATTTAATTAGCATGACTGAGCAACATTCCTAATGGATGTCACGTCTGTGATTCTCTTTTCCCTGAATTTGAAAGCTTTCCAGGGACTAACAACATCATGTCTTGCAACTGTATTTATAATTCCACTTAATTAAATTTCCAAGTGACTAGTTTTTAAGTTGTTTGAAAATATGCTTTCTGCACTACAAAGTGCAGGGAATATAAAGCTCCTGGCTACCATCCGAATTAAATCTAGTGTAATTACCACTGTAGAGAGGAAACAACATCTTGTACCCACAGAACAGACAAAATTACAGCTGAGTTTTGACAAAGAGCTTAAAACACTTCACTGCTTAGCTGTGATTAAGCATAGCACAGAAAGTGTGGTGGGGTACACTAAATCAACATATCAAGAAGCATTCAATTTCTATCTCAAGATCAGTGCCTCAGTGAAGTGCTAATGCAACTGGATGTTCTCACTGTTGTATTTGCTTATCTAACCACACAGACTATTTTAAAATAGAAAGAAAGAAAAAAGAATAAAAATATAGCCCTATTGTACATTTTTAAAGTGCTGCATTGTGTTACTAACGAGAAAGTATTGGGCTAAAAACTCCTTATGAAATGCATGTGTGGATACAAATGCTGTGTCACATGCATTTCAAAGTCCAGCATCTAAATACGTCTGAACTTTCCTGAAGAAGGAAAAATTAATGAGTACTTTCAATGTCATAGTTCAGTTTTCACATGCAGAGAAGAAACAGGAACTTTATGGTTTCCACAGCAACTAAGACTAGGCCGTATTATGCATCTTACTATAAAAAATTTATCACAGACTGCAATACCAAACATAAGCACACCAGGACTCTGATGGCTTTTGAGCATTCCCAACTTCATTTCCTAACTTTGTGTGTAAATTCTCAGATCTGAAAACTGTAGTATATTAGTCTGCACTACCATGGTGAGCAGGAGTAGGTTCCATATAAATGCAGTAGTCTGTGAAGTCAGATATATGACAGAACTGTTAACAAAACATTAACAAAATATCAATCATGTCTACCCACACTTTGAGTTAGAAGCCAGTTTGTATAGACTTGAGTGCAAGTCTCGGGTACCAAATTGATAATCTATTGCAGAAAACATTTAAAACAGTAGAAGTTACCTACCCCTGTCAGGCTGTATTCCTGAAACACCCAGGATTTATCCTCATTGGTGGCACAACACAAAGCTGCAACTCCATGCCCCACTGCACAAATAGGTTCTATATATTTA
>VZSV01000328.1:0-45729 GCA_013398735.1 Nothocercus julius | reverse complement strand
TAAACCAAACCAAACCAAGATTCCTCATGTCACATTGTATTGCCTACCTGAAAAAAATTATACCATGATGTTTACACACTCTTAGGGTGTAGTGCTTTTTTCTGCACACTGCATTAAAAATTTCCCCAGTCTTGCAAAGAGTTACTGGTGGTTAAAAGCCCATTAGCCCAAGGTAAATGCACATGTTCAAATGACAGCTGCCACAACTGACACCAGTCTTGATCAATCAGGACCTCAGCGAGGATTCTGTATCTGTGTCTTAAATTCAATTTCTATTGGAACTGAAGAGAGTAACTCCTGTATCACTATAAGGCAGAGACATCCCTTCTTACAAATGTATTCAAAAAAACTACTAATATTATTTTTATACATTCATGGAAAGAAGATAACTTATTTTAGAGCACAGGTTTATCCAAAGATGTTTCCAGTTCTGCACGCTGCAACATTCTTCAATTATGTAAACAATTTTAAATCTTTGAGACCTCTGTGATTATGCCTAAAAGTAGTTAACTAAGAGGTCAAAAGCAGTTACAGCAAGGTAACAGTTTTGCATGAACAGTTACAGAGTATTTCATTCAACACAAGTATCTAAGGATGTTCACCCACTGTTCTCAGTGCTGAAGTGCTGCAATATCCTAGCAAGGTATCCACTGTTGGCAAGGTCAGTCCTAGCCCCAGGACAGCTAGGGATCAACAGTGCGTGATATCTAGCACCTACAAAGGAAAAAAGGACAAGCAAATTGTCACACAAATAACCAAAATGAGCCATTTGAGACTTGACAAAATTATGACGATACCACAGAGCTCAGTCAAGTACTATAGAAACTTAATGAACTAAAGAAACCAGATCTGCGCAGGGAAAAGAGTTATTGAAGACAGAGAACATACATTTCTAATGATAGAATCTAGTCAAGACAAAGCTTAAAACTGTTGTGCTTGCTGGCTTCTACTTTAGAAAAATGTTTGTGTTAATTTCCAAAATTAACAACATGTAATACATTCGTCATTCAATGCTAAAAAAAGATAAAATAAAAAAGCTGTAGCTGTCAGAGCTGGTCTTAAAACACAAGTTGTATTTCTTTTTGGTATCCTAACATTAAGAAGCATATATATATATACACACACTGCTTCCCTAATAAATGGGGATGACAAATGGAGATGACAATTTTAGGGACCCTTACCATCGATTGACTCCAATTTGGCAGGGCTTGCATACGATTTCATACGGAAGTCTTGTATCCAACGCATGTTATTTTCATTCACGTCCACAAAATCAATTGATTTCCCCTAGCAGAAACACGTTTCAAAGACTGTTCTTAGAATATATATGTATTTTGTGGGACTATAGATATCAAAATAGTAAAGTTTTCTTTTTTTTTTTTTTTCTCCTGAGGATGTTCTTTAAGAGTCTCCACTCTGAGGAAAAGAGGTACTGGACAGCGAAGTTCAGGACCATGAGAAGCATATTCTTATTTCAATATAAAGAAAAACATAAAATAAATAAATTAAAAAAGAGTACCTCAACTGGTAAAGATAAAACATCTCTCAAAAATGGTTACCATAAAACTTCTTTGATCAGTAGGCTGTTAACTGTGATAAATCCCAGGAATATCCCATTCATACTTACGCCTGGGGTAGCAACTTGCAGGTTAAAAGCAGTGCTAGTCAGTGTGAAGCAATGAAGGAAGGACTGGGCTGACACACCTGCAAGAGAAAGCACAACAATTTTAAGGACAGAGCCACTGCATTTTAAACCAAAGCATACTAGAAAAATCATTATCTAGCCAGGCACGAGGGCTTGGAGTTTTGCTCATTTTAAGAGCTCCCAAGAATTTCAGGGGGTTATTTTTAAATTTAAGGAATACATTATCCCACATTATGGCTATGTTTCTGGAGCTGCACGATGCAGATACGCGCAGAGAACACATATATGTCTTCACACGCGTGAAAACATCTGGGCAAGGGGGAGGCACACGCAGCACAGCTGGGCATGCCTATGGCTGGGGGTGGTGGTACAGCCGAGCATGGCGGGCGCGGAGGGAGCTCGGCAGGACCCCGCGGGCGGCAGAGAAGGGACAAGCGGGACGCGGCGGGCGCCTCTCACCCGCGGTGGCGGCGCTGGCCACGATGAGGCAGGTGGGCTTGCCGAGCCGCTCCGACATGGCGCGGGCAGCGGCGGGACCCGGCCGCAGCGGCTGCGGCTGCCTCCGCCTCCTCCTCCTCCTCCTCCTCGCGCCGCCGCGCTGCGCACGCTGGGCGGGAACGGGAGGCGGTCGCGTAGCAGCCTGATGTCCTCATTAAAGTCCCTCTCGTCGAGTTCTGCGCTGCTGTTAAGGCTTATTATTATTATTTAACTCATCCGTTTTCATGCTGGTGCCCCAGAAGGGTGGAAGCGCCAAGCACTGTCCTGCTGACCCCCTCCCCGCCGCGTTGGCCAGTGGCGCCATGTTGTGGGTGGTCAAAGAAGAGGCAGGTGTTTGTGTCAAAATGGCGCCTGGCGCTCGTGGCCTCAGCTGTGGCCCGCCAAAGAGTGGCTCGAGGTTCGGTTTCAAACTGCCGTGCTCCGGCTGCATAAAGTCCCTCCCCAGCCAACCAAATTCCAAAACTTTCCCCATGAAGTCCAAGCCAACCCATTAATCATGGCTTCTTGTGCGACCAACGTGCTTCTCGTGCACCTGAGACGACTCCCATCTTGAAACCATAGCTGGTTTTAAGTTGTTGGTGCTTGACAGAGTTTTTATAATTTGCTCTTGATGTGTTTTATCCTTGGAAAATATCTAAGGAAATTGGCGGGGAGGACAAAAAGAAAAAAATTGGGAAGGATGGAATAGGCGGATGGAGAGCTGGGTGGTTTCATGGAGCCACTGAAATAGATACTGGAATGGCAAACTAAATCAGATGGTCCAAGTGTGCTTGAAATTCCTACCCATCCTCCATAACTGCTCCAGATTGTCTTTCTTGTGCATAAATGTTCATGTTAAAATGATTCATTATTCTTCTCCCCCCCCCAAAAAAAAAAAAAAAAAAGTATTGCAGGTATCATTGCCCTTGGCTCCATAGTTCACTCAAGGAAATGTAATATTTATAAACCATGTCCTGTTGCTGAATTTCTATTTTTCATCTCTGTGCTAATGTAATAGATTTATACCTTGTTGGTTGCTAGAATGTTATAAGGAAACAGTGCCACTATAAAATGGTTGATGGAAAACAAAGTGCAATTCTGATTTATTTATTTGAAGGGACCCTGCTTTGCTTCCTAAAGAAAATGTAGCTTTTGCCTATATGCTGCCTGATTTTCTGTCTGTTCACTCATTTGTCCGTATCCTTTCCTCACCGAAGGGGTGTTCTGAAACCACTCTCTGCTCCCTGAAGATACCAGGTGTTCCTCGTACTTAATCCAGTTTAGCTACTAGAAAACAAGAAAAAACACTGAAAAGATACCTTTCAGTTTAGTTACCTTGTAGGGGACTTAATGCCACTCCAGTAGTCTGAAGCCTTTATGTCCCGGGGAGTGGGATTTTTGCTCACTTCTTGCTTGTGAATCTGGTGTTTTGTTTTGCAAACCCAGCACCCAAAAGCCGGAATGTTAATGGCTCTGCTGTGTTCCCTGAGTTGTTTCCCCATCAGCTCTAGTCTGGCAAAACAGCAGTGCTTATCTTTGCTAGCGCAGTGCTTCGGTGTCATGCCATTTCCGTTGTATAAATGGTGGCTAGAGTAGAATGGAGCAGGGCAAAATAATACATGGTGTGAAAAGATACTTGTAAACTTTGCCTCTGCCTTTCATAATATTTAATTTCAGGAAGTAATGTAGGAGGGCTAGAGACCCTGTAAGTTTATTCATAGTGTTCTGTGCAAGTTTTATGAAGTGTAATAGTAAGGAATATTTTCCTGAAGCGCTTACACAGTCCCTACGTTTCACAAGGATGTGTTGAAACCTTCCCTTCCTGCCACAAACACCCACATACATAGACACGGGTTAAATGCACTGGTATGAAAGGATAGGCCATACTAATCTTTCTCTCAAAACACATATGCTGCTAGATACCAGGACTTAAATTTCATTTCAAGCAGTGTATTTCCCATGTGATATTTTTGTAACTGATAATTTGAGAATACTTAATTAAAGCAACCCAACTAGAAGAAGGAAACTCAAGCAGTTTTCTCTTTGTGGTTTCTCCTGGGCAATTAGTCACAAAACTAGAGCAAAACTTACTCTTTCCCCAGAGATGCAAATTTGTTTTACCCGTCCCCTGTACTAGCCAGGAGGTGGGAAGACACAGAGGGTGGCACTCGGACTATCTGCAGGGTGCTAATTCCTTCCTGGCACTGTGGGATAATAAAGATACTGATTAATGCCTTTACCTTTGGTGCGTGATGAGCCTCATCTCCTCCAGCCATTAAGTGGGCATGGTTTAACCTGCAAGGTCTGACTGGTAAAAGGACCGTCCTTTGGTTATAAAATAAGTAGTTTTACAGTTATAAAGCAGTTCTTAAGTGCCCTCTTGAGTTCCCTCTTTTCTGCTTTGGTAAATGCTCTGCAGTCTGGTGTGTGTGTTGTAGCAGGTAAAAGGCACGGACATTGATGCAGTTAGTGAGGACTAAGAGAGCAAAGCTAGCCCTAGCTAAGTGCTTTTGACTCCTGCTTTTGATAGTCTTTGCCCCATCCCATCCTTCCTCTATCTTTTCACTGCACGTGGTGTGACAGTTTGCACAGGATTTCTCTGCTCAGCAAAATCAGTGAGGTTTCAGTCACAGGTGTGAACAGGCAGAGCCTGTGACACCAGGATGTGCTGGAGAGAAGTAGCTGATGGGGGAGAGTGAAGCAGCATGAGCCAAATTTTCAGGTGAATTTTGTGCCCTTCCCCTGGCTTTTAAGAGAAATGCCATTGGAAGCCCTGACTGACAGCTCACCCAAAGGAGAATCACTCTGGTGATTTCCCTCAGGGCTTTATTTTTACTGGGAGCCCCTAACATGGTTACGAATGGGTTCTCGGCATCTCCTTGGCAGGAGTCAGCTGTTGAAAGGAACTGTTGAAGGCTTCTCTGCTCCAGCTGAGTCTGATCACCTCTGCAGCCAGCAGTGAATTATGCCAGCCAGAGAAAACAGTCAGGCTGCTGTAAAACCAGCTCTGCCGTGTACATCTTTAAAATATGTAATGCTATATGTTATTGGTATTTGGTGGATGGACATGCTCTGCGTGTCTGCAAAGAAACCCTTGCAGGATTGGACCTGCTTATGGGGATGTTTGGGACTCAGAATTTTTTTTTTTTTTTAGTATTTTTTTTTCCCCTTATTGTATAGTTACCAATAATGCTGCCTTCTTTGGCAGGGAAAAGGCATTTTTGTTGGAAGAAGGAACAGTGGGAGGATTCCCCAGGCTGTTCTTCCCTCTCTCTGTAGAGCGAACAGCACTGCTTCATCCCGGACCAAAGAGGATTTTTGGGCTGAGACCCGCACTGATTTTAAGCTATGGGGAGCCTTCCAGACTAGAGCATCACTTCTTGCTCCACTGTCCCTCCTGCCTTTCCAGTCATGCCTGCGTATCCTCTGCTGATAAGAGGAGATGGTCGATCTATCCCCGGAAGGGGGTGATGCCACCTACACTGGCTTCTTGAATTCAAATGTGGACAAAAAGAATCCATTTACTCCTCTGCTTCTGGGAATATTAAGACAATCTAAAACTTGCCTTCTCTGATGAGTATTCACAGCAAGAATCTCTCACATTTACAGATTTTGTAACTAAAAGCTGCCCCTTTTTTTCTACCCTGCAAGGAGTTTCCAGGCTTTGCCTTCCCAGTTTATAAGAAATTAATTTCCCAAGGCAAGCAGACTTCACGAACACCCCATTCACAGCTGCTACAGTGTAAAGGCAACTCATTTACCATGAAATCTGGTGCTGAAATCCTCCTCCCTTTAGACTTGTCCTGACTTGTGCCTCTGGGTAAGTCATTTAATTGCTCTACACCTTAATCCCTCTGTGGGAAGAGTAATCATCTTCTTTGGTCTGCTTTAATTCGGCAGGTTGGGTTTTTTGGGGGCTGGGACTGCCTTTCACTGTAGTTCTTATCGGGCTCTTTAATGCTAATGTAATAATTAGCCTGAAGGAAACATTTTCGTGAGTAAGGGGAAGAACAGACATTTTCACTTATACACCCAAATACATAAAGATGATCACGTGAGGAATTATACAGTATATCTATGTATATATATATCTATATATAGTTTATTTCTCACAATCCTGGTAAGAGTTACAGGTGTATTGGGAATCATTTACAGTTTCACAGCATATGGAGTGGCCATACAGCTTCTGATATGAGTAACATACAGTGTGTAGAGAGCACACGTTTCCAACCCATCCACCCACCAGTCATACAATGGGTTTTCAAAGCTAATACTAGATTCAGCTACATAGAAAGCCTGGAAAATGTCAGGGCACAGCGTTGGGTGTCATACAACACTGTCAGTCACAATGGGACAAGCTAAACTACTTTAATTTTCAATCTAGTATTTCTAGTCTACCTGCATTATTGCATTTATACGCTTTTTTTTTTTTAATTAAAGTAAATAGAATACTATATGGGAAAGGAAAAATTCTTGACTATTTTAGGATTTGAGCTGCAGCCCGTACAAAGTGTCCATAGAAGCATAGACAAGGTTATAAATTCAACAAGGTATAAATTAGCTGTATAGCTTTGTGTGTAGGTAGGTGTCCATTTCCCTCCAGGAAATGTATCTAGCAGCATATTGCTTTTGAAAAGAATAAAAAACAGACCTGTATGTTGAACACAGGTAAATATGTGTAAGTGACGAGCAGGTCTGTTCCTACAGGGAAGAAATCAAGGTGTCAGTTGGAAATACTGTTAATTGGAAAAGACGTTCAGGGTCTGATTCAAAACCCACTGATACCAGGGAGAAGGTGCCTGTGGCTTCAAACATTACATCAGGCATTTCCCCCCAGTAACATGTGAGCCTTTCCATTTGACTTCCAAAGGGCTTTGGATCAGTCCCTGGAAAAGTAATAAAATCAAAGCAAAACGAGGAAAAAACAAAAAATCCCCTGTAACCTGACCTTCAAGTTGCTTTTCTACAGTTTTACTTTCTTCACAAGTTTGTAAACAACCCGCACCTACCACAAGAAGAGCTGATTTTTACTGGAGAGTTGAGATTGCACCTTTAAAAGTTGCCAATTGAAAGAGTTGAAAGGTGCGAAGATTAACAAGGGCTGCTCAAAAACTAAGAAAGCCACATGATTTGCTGGTTGTTTTGGTTTTTAACGAGGGAAATTAGTGTTACATTGTCCTTCTTATCACATTGCCCCAGAATTTGGCTGCTTCAAGCTCCTATGTCAAAACCAGGGATATGATGCAGGTCTCTGCTGTTGCAAAGATAACTAAATATTCCTCTCTTCTTGATGGGATTTTTGGGCAGGAGCAACCAAGAACTTCTATTCTTGGGATCATGACCTGGGGCTTTGCATTATGAGAAACCAAAGGAGAATGGAAACTGAAGAAGAAATGGGAATGAGAGGAACATGTAAAAAAATCTGTTTGACCAAATCCTATTAAATTCTAACTATATTTTTTTTTCAGCAAAACCAGATCTATTTGGTCAGAAGAGCGTGGCATCAAGCAGCAGAGAACATGACTTGCAGTGTGCTGCATATCAGGGCGTGTGAACCAAGCAAGCACTTTGTAAAACAGCAAGCAGAGCAATAGTGCAGGGTAGAGCCAAACTCGTGTTACTTGGAAAATCAATGACCATGACCTGTCACATCACCTGCAAGCTTTGAGTATCAGCTTATCAGCAAGATTAGTTGAATGAGACGTAGATTTCTAAGGCCCAGCAGTCTTGCATTATTTTCCTGTATGGAATGGCCACACTCGAGCTGCCTAGTCAAATGGGATAATCCTTGCGTCTTCCATGCCCTTTTTCCTGCAGCTAATGGGGACTAGGAGAGAGCTGCAGCCTGTTCCGTGCACGTAGGCAGATTCTAAGGCCCACTGAAATGCCAGACATTGATTTCAGCTCCAAGGAAGCCCCCAGTCATTTGAGGGCCTCTCTTCTGTGCCTGTGTGTTTGCTGCTTCGATAATGTGAAGACCAAATAGGCACTGGCTTTAGCCATGTGTATGCGGGTACTGTGTCAGCATTTCGTGAGCAGCCTGGTCACACTGACGGGCAGCCTGATCTTGACAGAGCTGTAATCTTGAGCAGAGTTTGTGTCCTTGCAGTGGTTCACTCTCCTGGAAAAGCAATCACAAGAGAGAGAGCTGCCAGCTATGTGTTCAGAGCACTCAGGTGTTGAGCTTCTGTGGCACAAGAGAGCAGTCAGCATCTTGCAGTCTCTGACACTTAAACTAACTCAAGAGTTTCAGCAGTTAGAGAAGATGAAAACCACGCGTGTGCCCTGGTGTACCACGCAGTCTCTCATTCCCCAGGGTTCCTCTGCAGCTGAATGTTTGCTATATCTTTTAGATGGGGTGACCCAAAATCTACATCTGCATTGTGGTAGAGATTCTGCTTGGCCACATGTGCAAAACTGCTGCAGAAAAAAATTAAGGAAAGAAAGGGGAATACAGTTCAGTAGCTGAAGGAGTAAAGTGTAAGCAAAGCAAGGAATCAAACAGGTCTTCAGAAACCAGCAAAGCAAGGTCCCTTCTGCTGGTTGAGAACCTAGTATGGGCAAACGGTCTAGGAACTTGGGCAGAGAAGGTGAAATTGGTCATATGGCTGGACTGTTGATCTGAAATAGAAGAGGGAAAAGTCTTTGTTGCAAAAGCTCTGGCTGAAGGGATAAAAGTGCCAGATTAAAATCCCCTTTGCCAGTGAACCAAGGCAACATGAATTGAGCTATTCACAGGAAGATGCAATAAAAGATAAAGAAAAATGTCATTGCAACTGGCTCAGCCAAGTCAAGCCGAGTGGCACAGAGAGCATGTTCCAAGCCAGCATCTCTCACCTGAATTGAAGTACCATTAGTAGCACCTGACATCATCATCTGTACCTGTGAAATATCATAATCTAACTCAAGATATCAAGATATCACAACCTAACTCAAGGAGGGCAACGTTCTGTACAGCTACATTCAGTTTGATGAATCCAGATTAAATACGATCTCATTTTTGCCACGTGTTCCCCTTGAGCTCTTTGTGCTCTTGGCCCTTAATGTAGCTGAAAAAAATAACTTCCCATTAAATCAAATAATATTCCAAAGAGGTGAACTTCAGAAGAGAACTGAATTGCAATCCAGAGGCAGAAGAGGCTGGAAAAGAATGAGGAGCCAAAAGAACCCTTGCAAGGCAAGTGCTTAGGGATGATTACGAACAGAAAACAGAGCAGCAATGTTTAATCCACAGTATAAGGCAGACCGTGTTCACGTTGTCCTCTTTGGCTTCTTTGTAATCCCTAGAGCATAATTTCAATAGAAATTGGGTGGAACTGTATTCCCTGGCCCCGAAGATGGCTGTGCACCGCAGTGGAATCGTCGCCGAAGGAGCAGCAGTTGTAAGACCACTTGTAAAATGTGCAGCCAGCCCAGGTCAGCCCTTCAATATCAGTGAATTGCTCTGTGAAAGAATAAAGGACCAAATTCCTCCGGTGTAAATGTTGAGAAACGTCCTGATTCTGGGCCTCAAAAACTATATCAAAATTAGCAGTTCTCGGAATTTTGATTATTGATGGCAAAGTCAACCCTCTTTACAGAAGGAGGTGTCCACTTTCTAAGGCAGCTTTCTGTTTTCCGTAAAACCTTTAACATTGAACAGTGCTAACAAAATTGCACTTGGAAAAACCAGTTAGCAAAGTTTAATCTTAAGGCTTGTAAGGAATTGGTCATTTTTCCTTTTCTCTGTGAAAAGAAGTGGGTAGGCTATGAAAATGAATGTGTAAATTCACAAAATTTGCCAAACCCAGCAAAGTTGTTGAGATAATGATGCTGTGTATTTTTTCTGCTTTTCTTTGCACTATTTTCATATCCTCTCAAGAAGCACTGAACTGAAGCACTGAGTCAGCTGCAAAACTGAATCAAATTCTTGGAATTTCACTTTTTATTTATTTATGTTTGAATGATACATTTTTCCCTTAAGTCTTCAGGATTACTTTTGACCCGTTTGAACAGTCAGAAATGTTCCTCGCTCTAAACCCCAGTGGCATTTCCTGAAAAGGAAGGCAATTTTTTAAGGCAGGAATCTTTTCCTCTCACGAACTCTAGGTTTTTTACTTACATCGTTATTTAAACACAAATATTAATGTAGGGATAAGCATGACTATGGGCATGGCTGCCTGGAGAAGACTTCACTCAGCAGAAGGACTAAGAAATACTTGTGTCAGCTTAAAGAACCTGCTACTGAAATTACTTTATATTTTATAGTGACCTGCAATCATATCCCTGGTGCCAATAAGATCTTAAGGCCTGATCATGGTGTACTGAGACCAGTGGGAAAATTCCCCTTGTTTCCAGTAGCCTATGGATCAATCCCTAAAGCCTTGACTTGGCAAAGGCATAAATACATTTTCCATCACTGAAGCTAAAAAGTGCTTAACAGCAAGCAAAACAGCAAGCAGAGCAAGCAGGGCTCTGCTAAATTTGAGCCTGAGGGGTGGTCAGTACCTGTAAAAATGCATTCTTACCATCTTCAAAATGCTGTTAGTTTTATCCTTTGGCTTCCAGGTTAGTCTGTCTCCTTCTGCAGAACTTTTAAGAGTAAGAGGGCTTATCCATAGCCTGTTAAATCAGTAGAAAGAAGAGGCAGAAATGGAATCTGTTCCAGCTTTCTTAAAGTGACAAGCTTGGAAAACCTTCTACTAAGTTGCCCAAGGGACCATAGCAACATCTTTGTGTTAGACTAAAACTTACAGCTCCTTAAAAATAGATTGACATCAGGCGTCGTAATTGAACCTATAGTTTCAGTGATAAGCTGCAATGTCTGTGAAATCATTTCTTTTCAAAATTTCTAATTTATAGACTTTATCAAAAGAGTAAACTAGCAATCTAGATCTCTTCAAATTCCAAGCGCAGGATCTTACCAGTTTTAAGCAATAACTCATTCTCCAAGTGGAGATATCACTAAAAGGACTTCATATCACAAACACCACACAAAAAATAACATCAAGCAAATAACGGCATGTGCTCAGTACGAGGAAAAGACAACTATTTATTTAGCACAGCGAGTTCAATCATGTAAGCCTTCCATCTCACTCTGATGCTGAGTGATGGATATGCTCTTCTCAGCCTACTTCTCGCTGGACATTTGATCTCAAAACGAAGCCACCAAAGAGGCTGGCACATCAAGGCAGAGCAGGAGGTGTCTGCTAAAAATGAGGGTCCCTGGCAGGTCGGGACTGAAGAGCACTGGCCCAGCTGCGTGTGTAGGGGCTCGTATGGCATCTATGCTTCATCTACCTGCCTCCAACCACCACTAGACCCATGCTTGAAGAACGCCACAGCACAATCTGGTACAGTTCAGTATAGCCTAAGAGAAGTGCCTTGTGTTCAAATGAATAGCCCGCATGCCTATCGAGGGGAGGGAAGGGTAATTTTGAGCTTCTAGCGCAGTGGGGACGTTGTACATTCAGCACCTCGCTAGCCGTACATTCTTTGCAGTGATAAGAACCCAGGATCAAATGAAAAAAGAACAAAAAAGGAAAAAGGGGAGCTGAGGTGCTGCATGGCGTGAGGCGGATGGCACAAAAGAAGACATCACGGACACTTTGTGTGAATGCAGGGGAACGAATGACGGGGCGTCTTCAGGTCTGTTTTGCTTTTTTTTTTCTCCTACCAAGAATGTGGCTTTACCCAGACTGCAGCAGTATAAATATATACATTATATGTATGCATCCATACATATACAGAATAGTCTTGAAGGCAGGGTTGTGTATATGCACATACACACACACACACACACACAGTAACACAGGTGTTTTCCAAACCACCAAAAAGCTCGGTTCCAGGGACTCTGGACAGCAGACAAAAATGTTAAATAATCCCAATAAAGGAAAGATCCCTTAGGGGCAGGACATATCACATTCACTGCCTAAGGAGACTGAGCATAGGGTTACATTCCCAGATGAGGAGCTGCAGGCCCATTGCAGTTACTATGGTGTGTTTTCAGATAATTTGAAATTTCATCTGAATAATTTCATCTCAAAAATTTCAGATGAAATGATTGGCCTTGCATCTGACTGCTCTAAGAAGGGGTTTAGAGGTGAACAGAAATTTAAGGTCATGGCCCATGCTGGCTGAGAACTGTTTTTCCCTCTTCTGTTAGCAAAGGTTAAAGCAAAGATATAAAAAGAGCTATAAATAAATAAATAAATAAATAAATAATGAGAGACTCAAGTGAAGTGTTCTTTCTTTTTTTCCTCCTTGTATCAGTCTATCCTGTCAGTGCAGAGTAACTAGATGCTACATCTGTAACGTTATCACACACTGCTAGAAAACTCATATGCCAGAGGCCGAGAGGGAGTGATCAGGCAGGGCAGCTGGAAGCATCTTGTGCAGACAGGACTCTTGAAAACAGAAGTCGCTCTCTGGAAATCACCAACCCTACACTGGCAAAACATGAACCAGAACTGGGACGGCCAGATCTCCTCCCTCGTGAGCAACATACCTGAAATACCCCTGCAGCCAAGAGCCTCATGATTTGGAGGTCTGAGGGAAGGAGAGCCCAGGAAGGGCTCCCTGATAGCTGGCTCTAAGGGCACCTTTTGCTGTCACCTGTGGGCACAGGTCTCCCACCATGCTGCTATTTGCTTCTAGTCTATGTACCCAGGTTTCCCTGGAGGGCTGTTTCTGGGCTGCTTCTGAGCTTCTGTCTTTCATATCTCTGCTTTCCCATCTGCTTTTTCATGCCCCCTTTCTATCGTTCATGCTTCTATTTCGCAAATAACCTCTGAGCATCAACAAAACAGGATGAGGGAAAATCAGTTCTTTAGACAAAAATGACATTATAGAAACACCCAGCTGCAGACCCTTAGTTCAATAATAATAAGTTTTCCAGGCTCTAAATAATATACATTCATAATACAAGCAAAAAGTGCTTTAAGTTACCAGGATTTAACCTGTGGCTGCTAGCACGTGGTCCAAAACCAGGGGGAACCCAACCTGCCCATGCCCCTTAGTCTGTACTGATAAAGGCAGACGAAGACCTAAAATTTTAGCTGTGTTGAATCTGTTGTTCATTCAAAGATGGCATCAGATACTCCCAAAGACTACATACCTTTGGGAATAGTCTCAGAGCCTTGGGAAAAAGAAGTGGATGACGGATCTCACCACAGGAATGACCAAGCTGTGGTCAAAGGCTTTGTATTTTGGGAGGGTCATATGTGCCCAGCAAACCAAATTTGGAAGTAAATAAGAAAGACATGAGCCAAGAGAGGTATTACCAAACTGGGTCATACACATCCACCATCCTACCCACTAATATCTGCAGTATCTTAGGAGTGGTCACCTTTTCTTTTTGTCTGTTACCCACCAAGTTTATACATCCAGGCTCAGTTAAACACCTCTCACTTAGGCCCTGTTCCTAGTCTGTTTTGATCTCCCCCTCTTTTTTCACAGCGTTTGTGAAGCATCTCTCCCACAGCCAGCCTGGTGAGCTCCAAGGACTTGGTCTCTGTGCTTCTGACCCCATCTCAGCACTGACCCTATTTAAAAGTAGAACATAAGCCAAAATAGCCTAAAAGAAACCCTCGGAATAATGACATCTGCCCACTGCTCTTGGTGTTTCGGGAAGGGCATCAGCCAGTGCATTAAACACTCTCTCCCTCTTGCCATCTTCCAACCTTCTCTTCCTCCTCACAAGGTCGGGCTTTAGGTCTGAGATACTCACCAATGAAACCCATCTTTCCGTGAGCGCTGGAAAATTATTTCCAGCTTCAAAACATGGAAAAGTCACAAATCCCTGCTACAGTCATAGGAGGGAGGAAAGAGATTCCTCTACGATAGATGGATTTTCAGTGCTCTTGAATAGGGTTCCCTGATGTAAAACATATCTCATGGGGTCCAAACTATTCTTACGGGGTCCTAGATCCTGTTTGCCCCTAAAACCACAACTCCTCTCTCTTTTCTCGATCTCCTCATGTACAGAGAGGCCACAGCCTTCAGTGGGGAAACATTCAGATGAAAGGCCAGATCCGAAGCCCCAGGCAATGAACAAGAAGGGTCCAGCTGACTTGGAGTCTGCGCTGAGCTCACAGCATCCTGCAAAGCACAGCCTAAATTGAGGACATCCTAGATCCAAACCGAAGTGTCTCCGTCGCTGAGCGCTGCCCCCGCCACCTTGCCAACGTGCAAGCAGCTCAGCACGCGCTGTCTGGCTGCCTGAGGTCAACGTGTCCCTTGGCCGGGTGTCTCCGGGCACGGCGCGGCCCCCTTTGCTCCGTCACCAGCTGGCAGCTCGGCCAGAGAAAAGACTTCTTGTGACATCCCGAGGTGCTCCCTTGGCTCTGCCCTGCTGCAGGCTCAGGCCAGCTCGTGCTCTCTCTGGGGCACGTAGAGGTGCTTGTTGTTTAAAGTTGAGGTGCTGAGCAGCAGGTTGCAAGGCATCCGTTAGAGACCGCTTTGCTGCTTGGGTCAAGGACCTGCCTTCTCCTGTGCTGCCCAGTGATATC
Organism: Nothocercus julius; assembly: GCA_013398735.1. NCBI lineage: Eukaryota > Metazoa > Chordata > Aves > Tinamiformes > Tinamidae > Nothocercus > Nothocercus julius. The sequence goes on along the minus strand of VZSV01000328.1, from coordinate 31,119 downwards.
CCTGCCCTGCGTGGGTGCTGGCTGAGCACCAGCCCAGCACGCCGTGACGGGAGAACAGGGTTTTGGCACTAGGCTCCGTCTCCCCTTCCATCTTCTTTACCACAGCCCAACTCAAAAACAAACCCAACGGAAACCAAAACACAAAGCGGGCACTCTGGATGGGACAAAGAACACTTCGGAGTTGAAAACAGGGGACTGCAAGAAAGATGGGGGTGTCTCCCAGGAAGGACAGCAGGGGAGGGGAGGGGACACCATCATTTACACCAATCAGGAGAAGCTGTAATCTATACACAGTGATATAAGCCAAGATATATTACATGAAAGAACACACTGAGTGCATGGAGTTACCCACACTGGGTCGAACTGGCACAGTTGTCCTTGACAAGACTCTTGGAGTTGCAGTTGGTACTGGTTGTTGACCTAGCTAGCTCGCTCTCTATATATAGATATGTATAGAATTTTCTGCATGCATTTGTCTCAAAAGGAACTGTACAAGCGGGTTGGGGGTCTCGGCCCCACCCTGTCTCCGTCTTCATTTTTTCCGGGCTAGGAAGGCCACTCCCACAATCACAGCAAGCGCGGCCACCGCCACTCCTCCAACGATGATCAGGGGCTTCATGTTGTCAAAGAAGCTGCCTGGCGACTCCTCGCTGCTGTTTTCCTTGTGGTCAGAGTCAGGGGACTGGCCGGTGGCCTCCTGTGTCTCCGTGGTGGCGGGGCTGGGCTTCACGTTGCTGTGGTTGTTCACAACAGCAGCATCACTCCCTGCCTTCTTGGTGGTGGAGGCGGCAGCCGCAGGCGCTGGCTGCTCTTTGGAAGGGGTTTCCTTCTTCTCTGCATTCGTGGCAGGCCCAGGGTTGGGCTTTTCCGCCTTTCCGGAGCTGGGAGCCTTGGCATCAGGTTTGTTTCCGCTGCGGACGTTGCCTTTGGAATCCATCCTTATAAATGCTCTGGGCAGCGACCTGATGTCAGATGCGCAGGGCACCTCTTCCCCTTTGCTCTGCTGCTGGAAAAAGCTGAGGAGTCACCTCGGGTGGACGACTCAAGCCCTCGGAGCGGTTGCGTTGGGATGATTCTGGCAGTGGTGGGTCCTATCTGGGCATGATACAGCACCTGCAAGAAGAAAGAGAGCAAGGAGATATGAGCAAAGAGGAGAAATGAACGAGTACTACGTCACCCAAAGGCAGCGGGAGAGGAGAGAATGCATGGAAAACACTTGGTTCTTTCCTTAGGAATTGTGCGCTGTATTCAAAGCCTGTGCTGCAGTGCCTGTCCTGGAGAGAACAAGCCACAGCAGCTGAAGGGTGCGGGCCCTTCGTTGTGACAGAATCAGCAACCAGCCTTGGCAGGCCTGGAGCCCTCCAATAGGCTAAATCAGTTAGTCACTCTTGAGCTTCACTGAGTAGGTCTTGGAGCTTCTCTTTGGAGCCCATAGCCCTGAATGCAGCTCCGTATTTTCTTCCATGGGTGAACAAGGCTCAGGGAAATGAATTCTCACAATGGGACTCTTAAGCACAGCTCTAATAAAAGAAAGGAGGGAAGAGAGGAGGAAGAAGAGCTCAGCGTGATCATGTGAAAGCAGGATGGGCCCTCAGCCTTCTGCACCGCGGCAAGCAAAGCCTGGGGCAGGTGCTTCACCAGGATTTTACAGAGCCTTTACACTTCGTAGCCACAGAATGAGGCTAAAACCTATTTTGAGTGTTGTTGTCACAGTAAGTGTGATGCATAAAAACTATAAGCAGGCCCGTTGGACCGGGTACTTGGCAAGAGCGGTGCCGGTGTTCGTCAGGCTGGCAGTCTCTCCCAGGCTCCTGCCTTCTTCCCTGCCAGGTCCACGTTGCCTTGGTCTCTGGACCCCTCTTACGACAGTTCCCTCCCACCTACATAACCCTTCCACTCAGTCACAGTTTTCACACTTAGAAACAACTCAGCACAGCTGGAAGTCAGGGAATATCCTGGACCGCAGCGGCTCTTCGTTACCATCGCTGGTTTATCTGCCCCTTGCCTGATGCTGGCAAGGTGAGAATACACAAGGGTTTAGATGGGGCTCCATTTCCCTCTCTTCTCATTCCCAAAATGAGTCCGCAAATACAAATGTCCACACGTGGGCTGTTCAGTTCACACCTGGGGTATCCTACCCACCCTAGCCATGTAGGCAATGCCTCATTGGCAAGCTGTACTCATTTCCAACCAAATAGAGCTAAATTTTCATTTGCTCAACAAATTTGCCTTCCTCCTAGGTAAAGGAGAGGACATTTCGTTCCGTGGGAAAGCAGATCAGTAGCTTCTCCCTGCCTGCAACTTGCTGCTTGTTGTGCAGCATTATCCCAGCTGCGTTTAGGGAGTGGTAAGTGTGCAATCTTGTCTGATATTCCCCATCCAGATGGTCACTAAGAAAAAGCAGGGATTAATTCCATGATTACCAAAGGAGCAGAGCTATAAGGATCATGGTGGCAGTGTTTTGGGTGGAGCTACTGGAAAATAAAGCGAAGGCCACCTCCTCAGCTGGTGTGGACTGATAGAATAAGTGCAGTGCCATTGTGTGGACTGACTCTTGTCTCCTCCTTGCAGCAGCTAGCTGGGCTCGCCTGCGGTGAGGAGCACCCAGCTCATCTGCTGGAGCCGTTTGCATGAAAGAGCTACTGGAAGCAGTGAACAGCACGGGTGGATCTGAAGAGCTCAGCAGATGGACCAAGTGGCCTTCAGAGCGTTGTAGGACCACAGCAAAAAAACATCCACCAGCGCCAGCCCAGGTGGGATGAGGTCTGGGCAGGGTGATCGGGGAGATGGCGTTCCTGTGGCTACAGCACCACGGCTCCCCAGAAGGGGAAAAGGAGCAGCCAGTGGGCAGCTTGCCGGGTGTCCAGCAGCACAGTGCCACATCAGCTTGGCACTTGGAGGATAGCGAGGGAGCAGGAGGCTGCTCTGGGTGCTCCTGACCTGCTTCCTTGTCACCCTGCTGACCTTCAGAGCTGCCAGGGGCCTGCCAAGAGCTTTCTGCCTGCTAAGTGAAGTAGGGATTTATTAAACGTCTGGAATTAGAAATCAAGAGGCTCCTCTGAAACCTCCAGAGTCAACCAGTGTCTGCGGATAGATACTTGCTCCAAAATGGCTCACAGGGTCCAGATTGCTCCTTTAATGGCAGACAGGGAGAAGGTCCCAGGCTTGCAACAAAGCTCTGTGTTGCTGCCTCTTCCAGGAAACAGGCTAACAAATGTTCTGTGTTTTAATTTCCAGCTGGGCAGAAAGGCTGGACTGGAAGAAACTTACAAAAATACAGGATTTGGGCTCAGAGGGAAATGGGGCAACAGTTCACTGCTTGGCATGAGATAGAAACTACCCTTTCTGCTGCTGTCCCTTGCAAGCCATTTCTTGTCTGATGGCTTCACTGATGGCTTCCAGTGCTAAAATCATGGAAGTTTGTAGCTCACGCTGCATCAGGCTTGGTGACCATGCTACTAATACCTCTACCTACCTCCGAAGAGAAGAAGATTCTCCTGTTCAGATAAAGCCCTTAGCCATTCAGATGCTGCTCCCCAGTCAGCTCCTCCCCATCCTCCTTCCCACACGTAAGAGCTGATGTCTTAGCCAAAACCAGGAGTTTAACCGTTAACCTCCCCTTCTTGAATTAAAGTCCGACTGAAGAATGAAGTTTTCGCTGAAACACTGTGTCAGAGAGGGATGCAGAACACACCTTGAGCAAGAGATCTCCCTTTGCTTCTCAGTGGAATTGATTAACACGTGCTGAACTCCAGGCAGTTGTAGCTGCGCTGCTTCCAGTGCCTGAGCCAGCTTGGGAATCCCTGGCTGCAGTCAGACGTGGAGTCGTGCTTAGGCCATGCAGAAGACATCTGCCATGTGAGCCTAGTGAAAGCACACAGACCCTACCTATGGATGCTGGATCTCCTTCACTCAGACAGAGAAGCAATTAGCCTAGGAAAGCAGTCCCAGCTCCTTAGCTCCTTCTGTAGCATGGAGAAAGAACAGGTCCTTCCAGAAGGCATTTCATCAGCCCTGCCTTAGACACCTCCATTGGGTAGTTGAAATTTCCAGCCTCTAGCTGGGCCATCTTCCGTGTGATGGAGCCTGAAGTCTCCAAAATGCATTAGATGATCCAAGCTGGCCAGTTTTGAAACAAATAGCTGAAAAGTGAGAGGCTGCTATTTTGCCCCTAGGGTTTCACAGCCAGCTTTAAATAAACTAGGCACTAGTCTTCCCTTAGATTTTCAATTCAGTTTAGTTGCAGGCTCCAGCTGAGCAATACTTGCTTATATGGCAAGCATTATGTGGCATTAAGTGGTGTCCTGAAAAATGAAAGGAGGAAACAATGTTCTCTCCTGCCACTGAAAATCAAAATCTGAAGCTCTCTCCCTTGAAACACAAGATGTCAACATTCTGATTCTTCACTGAGGTCAGATCAGTTGGGCTTCTTGCACCATCCAGAAACACAAACCCAGATGCTCACCAAGCTGAAGTGTGAGGTTAAATTGTGGTCTCTTTGCTGAGATATGGGGATAGTTTGTAGACCAAGGTACCTCACTTTGTGTCATCTCTCATCTATACCCTGGATGGAACAGATCTGGATGCTCCTTGAAGCAGCAGAGCTGTGGTGTTGCTCGTGGCCTATGCACTCATGCAAGCAGTTCTTTACAATAATTTTTTGATTTCTAAGTGAGCGTCACCAAAAGGAATGCAAGTCCCTTAGGCAGATTAGAAAAGGTTTTAAAAATTTGCAAACCAAACTAAGCTAAAATAAATATCTGCAGGTCTTAAGTGTCCGCATGAAAGGGCTTTCCATCCATGGTTTTCCGTCAGTGGAACCAGCCATCAGGAATATTTGCCTCAGTCCTTGCTTGACTGTCTACAAATGAACCCAGGGGACTTGGCTGCTTCTTTGGTCCTTACGTACTTCCAATACCTGCATGTTGATGCAGATTCTTGTATAACCTTGAGCCTCATGACATTTATTTTGAACTGCTGTCTGTGTCAGCCAAAAGGAGTTTGGTGCATCCTGCAAAATTCATCCCAAAGTTGTCGCTATTTATCTGATCCATCGATTTCTTCTCTCAGCTTTCCTCCTGCCAGTGACCTGACTCTCCTTGCCTTGTCTTAGCTGCTTGTCCAGCCAGCAGAGTAACACAGTACTGAGCTAACACATACAGCCTCTTGCAATGCCCATCTAAAGCAAGTCCTCAAACCTGGGGTTAGTGTTGTGCTTGCAGGTACCTGCACTGCCTTCCCTTTGGGTACTGCCTGCCAGCAAAGCATCCGCTTTGAGCACCAAAGCACTTAACCCTCTTCCATAGCTGGTCTGCCAAGCAGAGCATCATCTCCTTGAGCACCATCTCCTCCTCTTTTCACTCTCCTTCCCCTTCTCAGTCCCATGCTTCTCAGGGCATGAAGATGTGCTTATCTTTAAGCATCTCTGCAGCCCACTTGAGATGGAAAAGAAGGGGCTTCTCTGGCTTTCAGAAACTAAGCCTGTGTGTACCGGTGTGAGACTTTTGTCTCCCAGCCTTTTGTCTCCGTCCCTCATTCATTCCATCACAAGGAAAGTTGCTCTCAAATGACCTGCTTCTCCATCTTTACTCTTTCTTTTTTTATAGCTTGTTACATCTAGTTATTCCTCCCTTCCCTCTCTGTGCCGCTGCTGCCTCTGCCTATCCAGTCCTCCCCCTTCCAGCTCCCTCTCTCTGCCTCCCACACAGACAGCAGCACTTGAGAGTTAAGGTTTGGAGGGAAGGCAGCTTCATTCTCCCCATTCCCTCATGTCATTTCTTTGTTCAACAATCTGTGCCTTTTCAGGGAGGTTTTCACTTGGCAGGAGCTAACCATCTCCTTCCCAGGCCGGGAAGAGGGAGCAGAGGTGATGAAATCAGTGCTCAAGAAGAAAACAGGAAAACAAAAATCCCCCAGATTCCTGAAGCTGTGAAAAGAAGACAGCAGATACTGCAGTTCTCCTGGTCTGCTTCTGGCTGCTGCAGCTCCCAAGGCCAGTGCAATAGGAGCCATTGCTCTACCAGCTACCCACAGCCAAGGAGAGCCAACACAGGAATACAGATTCCTCTGCCTCCTTGAAGGGCATCTTTTTTTTTGCCTTTTCTTCACTCCCCCAGCAAATAGCAAATTGCATCTCTTCCTCCATCTCCTGTGGGTGCAGATGAAACCTGCATCAATCCTGCGCTGAGTGGAAAGGATGAGTCATTTCCAGTTTTATCAGAACAGAAGGCCTGTCCTCTTCCCTCTTTGATGACCAGCCCCATCCCTGAGCCTTGTGATCTTCCTGTTACTGTTTCAAGTTTAGAAATAAAAGGCATGCCCTGGAGGGAATAAGACCTCCTTCCTCCACTGTCGTCTTCTGGAGCCCAGGCATCTGTATCCTCTTCCTGAGCAGGCAGGTAAGGTCTGAGTCCTGCCTGGCTCCAAACCTCTCCTGTGCTGGCCAGGCAGGAGTTAAATGTCTTGCCATTTCTTTATTTATCTGAATTTATACTTGCAATAACAACAAAAGGAACCTGCTACTAATTCCAAGCGTCCTCCACTTGCAAATACTCAGATATGGCTACTGGCCAGGTTTGACCTGCAGCAATGCCATGTAGTAAGGGTCATAAATTAGCCAAAAAGGCCTAAAAGGTTTTGTACCAGAGAATATGACACCCACTGCAGTCCTTATCATATCCCTCAGCCAATTGCTTTTACGCAGACAGAGGAAGAAGTTTTCAGCATCACCAAGGGTTAAGGGATGCTGAATGCCAATTAATTCTAGGAGCTTCTCAGATCCCTTAGGTGGGTTTTGTGTGTCTCAGCTGGCACGCCTGCATTTGGTCACTTAAGATCAAAGTAGCTTTCTAAGGCATGGAAAAAAAAGCCCTCATTACAGACACACAGCTTCCCTTTGGTGAGTGCAATTTGCACCTGCCAAAACTGGCTCGCAGGGTTGAATCACCCTCACAGACTCAGGCGCCAGCACCAGCTGGTAGGTGAAGAGCAGGTAATTTTAGACTGAAGTCTGCAGATTTTGTTCCTGTGGCAGACTGTGCACGTAAACAGGGAAATTAGGATTTGGCCACTTTGAAGAGGCTCCTGAAAAGAAACAACTTATTGGAAAAAAAAAAAAAAAAGCAGAAAAAATGGATTGTTTTGACGAAGGCAGCTATGAATTGAAAGTACAGGGAGACCAGGTTGTTTAGGAGCTAGGGCTGTTACAGGGCAGAGCCAGTGCTGTCACAGGCTTCCTATGTGACCTTTCTCATCTCTTAAACGTTCTTCAATGCCTCATGAAAACTGAGTCCGTGTGTCACAAGAAGCTAAACTCACCAATGTGAGACCCTCAGGTGGAAGAGACTATAGACGTATGAAGTATTACCATTGCTAAAGAGGTCTTGTCTGAGGTGGTCAGAGGAAAACTGGAAATCAGCTGGAGCATGTGGCTAAGGCCACTTGCTGCTGTGCTGAAGAAGGTGTCAAAAAGTATTTTGGTCTGACAGGTGAAGGTTTCTCCAAGGAGAACGGAGGATGTGCCTGGGCCGCCTGGCAATGCTGGTTCATTGCCACTTGTGGTTTCATGGTATAAGGAAGAAACAGGTTGCAGCCAAGCATATTGCTACAGGTGAGCTAGAGAAGGGATTATTTCAGAGAACCAAGATCCTGAAGCTCAAGACCATTCTCACCTCCCTGTCTTCTCCCAAAGAGAGTCCATTGGCAAATCTCCCCATGCCCAAGCATGTCCCGCAAGCTTGACCATGGGTAACAAATGGAGAGGACACCAGGAGAGGTCACTTAAAAACTTCTGCCTCTAGGTGCAGAACGCCAGCCCTGGACCTCTGACCACCCAGAAACAGGGAGGTGGAAGGATGTATTTTGCAGCACTCTGCTTGCCTATTTTTCACACCAGCCTCCCAGATCCAACCCCTTCTTTGCTCTCAGATACACAGGACATTGTGGTGATCTCCCTGAGGTAAAGACACCATTGAGTTTCATGGCAAATGAGCTCCAACGCCATTTCCATATCACAGTGATGTGGATGACCATCACACTTCAGACCTAAGTGCTCTGCACCAGGAACTCTGTCAGCACCTGACTGTCCTTTGCACCTCCCCAGGTCCCAAAGGCAGCCTGGAAGTGAATTAAGAAAAGAAGGAACCAGAAGCATGGGCTGGAAGGACCACACTGCAGGAGGTAATGCGCTCCTGGCTAGCTGAAGTGCATTTCATACAAGAAACCATAAAAGCCTTATCTAAAAAATTATGAGGATTTGTCCCGCCACAGCTGCTACCAGAAGACTGAGCCAAAATATCAGACTTCTGAGAGGTAAGAATTAGAGTTATAATTAGAGTTAGCATTAGAATTAACTTTCTGATCCATGGCCAGGTTAGCCCAGCTTCTTCCCCTGCAAATCACCTTGAAGAGCCCACGGACTCGTACACAGCACCTCCACTGTCCTCTGAGGATACCTGTTCATCACATTGTTTGCACCGTCCACCAGCATATCCTACTGCTTCTGGAAACTGAAGAGGCATCAGCAATCAGTTGTGTCTTTTCATTTAAGTAGCTCTGCTTCGTTTTAGTATCTCTATATCCACACAAGCTGTTCAGGAGAGTAACTCCAGGCTGAACTCCTCTCCACTGTATGGGCCTGGCTTGACTTGAAGTCAGCATTTTAGACTGAGCTACCACCCAGCTCTGCCAGAAATACTTTGCTTGAGATATCCTGGGTTCACATTTACTTCTTCCACAGAGGCCTGCAATCGAGCCCGCCGGCTGGTGCGGCGCTGGGAAGGAGTAAAGGGAGTGATGGCTCTGTGGGAGGCTGAGCTCACGCAGCAGCTTTGCTCAGCGGGAAGCGAGAAGGCCTCATTTTCCATCTTGCCCGTTAACCAGTGCTCACAGTTGCCTCTCCTTAACGTAAAAAGTCAACCACTCAGCTGCACAGCTGGAGGTGGCCGACCCACTTCCCTGGCGTGGATGGAGAGCCTGGAGAGTCTTCCCCAAGGCTCTGCCCGTCCTGCAGATTAGAGCCAGCAGTGATGGATGTTGACCTGTCACTATGATACCAGCCCTGTAGGGAGGACCAGAGATGCTTTGCTCACATCACTGAGTCAGCTGGGCTGGGACCTCTATCTAACCTGGGAGCTTGGGATCAGCACAGAGCGTTCAGGTTATGGATGGCCACATTAGTGCTGGATTTGTAAGTGCCCCAAAAGAATCTTAGATGTGGTGTTATCGTAAAAACAATCTAAGATGAGCACAACTTAACTCGGCTCCTGCTGAAGTCGAAACTGGCTGCTGGCTCCAAGGGGTCACACTTGGACTCCTGGCCTTCTCATCTAGCCCCCAAGTAATGTGTCCAGGGGGACCGGGCACCAGGCTGCTGCCTCGGGGGCACATGCAGAGCTTCCCCTGGGGTCTGTCCCTCTGCTTCTGCTGCCGTCCAGAGGACGAAAGGTTTCAACAGGACCAGAGAGACATGAGGTCTCTTCCCTGCCTCATTCCAGGCACCTGCTGTGACTCTGGGCACCTCATTTTACTTCTCAGTGTCCCAGTTTGCCAGTGGGCAAAAGGGGCAAATGACATTTCCCTCCCTTGCTGAGCTATGGTGGGAGGAAACACCTTTGGGGCAGTGAAACGCGTGACGAGCGCCTAAGAGAAGTGACGGCAGAGTGTGACTAAGCCTCCTGCCCATCCCCAGGAGCACGCAGATGAGGTAATGCAGCGCCTCGCAGCAGGGCCATAAATATTATAGCAGCTTTACATAAGACGTTTGCATTGAGTTCAGCTGCTGCAGGCACCTCCCCAAGGAGGTTTTTAGCTACCTTGCCTGTTCTCCCCCACGCTGACGTCACCATCAACGCGATAAAACATGCAGCCGATGCAACTACATCAGGAATCTCTTTTTTTTTTTTTTTCCCATGCCTCCCTTTTAACACGATGTGCTGGGAGATGGCTGTGCTTGAAGCCAGCAGCACCACGTTGCAGTAAATATTGTTGACCCACTTTGCTGCAAGGAGCTATTCCTGAAACCCTTTCCCGAGCTGCCGCTTGCTCCTCCCCACATCCCTCCGCCCCGGCACGGCGTTAAGCGTTTCCCTGTCACACAAACCCTTTGAACCTCGACAGGGAGAGCGTCGGGGAGCTGGAAGTGCTTTTGGGGCGGACGTTGCTTCAAATCGCTGCCGTGCATTGAGAGCCGGCACCTTCCCCGCCACAGCCAAAGCTGCGGGGATCTTCTGCCCATCGTCCCCACACGCGGCAGCCCTCGTGGGACCCTGCCCCTTGCTCCCTGTGCCACCGAGACCCAGCACCTCCTTCCCTGCTCGGGGAGAAGCATTGGCTGTGCCTGGTGGTTACACCGTGTATGGCGCCAAGGGGTCTTTCTGAAGCCAGCAAGACCCCATGAAATCCACTCCCTCCAGCTTCCACCACGGCGTTCATCCCACAGGGTCCCAAACTTGCATCTAATGATGCAAGTTTTTCACTGCCTGGCACACTGCACTGATGCAAATGCAAAAAAAAACATCAACTCCCTTTTCCAAAGGCTCAGTCACCCAACGAAGTGGTTATCTATGGCAGAAATCCAAGAAGTGTTACCATACAAGCCAGGGGGAGTACAAGGTTTTGCCTCCAAAAACTGGCAGGCAAATCGCTGACTTTGATGTCCAGAGGGGTCTGCACCGGCTTGCGCAGGGTATGGATCCCGTCCCAGGTTGGCTGCTCATGGCAAGTCGCATGGGCAGCCACCCAAGTGCCATCACCCTTCAGATGCAGCTGAGCCTGCGCTGCTCTCTCGGCCATGCAAAAACATTTTGAGCATTAACAGAAAACACCTTGCTGGGGTTAGTTTTAAACATCCCTTCTTTGAAGCATCCCTTCTTACATCTTACTTTGCTGGACTTGCTCCAGGCTATAATTCTGACTTTCAGAGATGCCCTGCGACTTTTAGCTCTTCCAAATCCCTTCCAAAGGTGGTAGAGCTTAAGATTTTCCTTGACGCAAGGCTAAACGTCACTCACTCTACGGCAGAAATTTGGGGAAGCAGAAAAGAAAATACTCAGCTGGAATGACTTTTCTGGGAAAATACTCAGCCAGGGTGACTTGTCAGATGGCAGCTATTTGGTGTTGGCAGGGCATCACATCGAAGCCTTGCGAGCAGCTGGGTGATGGGGCTGCTTTTGCTACTTCTGCTTCACTTTCTGTTTTTTTGTGGTGTGCAATTTTGCCACCAGCAAGGCAGATTTCCCTTCTGAATTAGGTTTTTGAGGTCACTTCCAGGCCAGCTAATGGGTCCCCCCCCCCGCCCTCACAAAAGCAGTAGCCACAAGCCAAAAAAAAAAAAAGAGAATCTCTGACATGGTAAAACAGCATCTTGACCCAGGGTGGGTCTGGTGCAGCAGCTCAAGGAGGGGATGATGGCTGTGGGCTAAATCTGTGAATTGGAAGAGAAATCTGCATTTCCCCGCCTTGTCTTGCCAGCAACATCATGGGATGGGAGGCTGGCACTGGGCGCCACAGCCGGGAAAGGGAAGGAAAGGAGGAAGACGCTGAAGGTCGAACCTGGGAAGGTCGGACTTTTAGAGGTCAGTTCTGCGCTCCGGCAGAGCGCTCCGTTCAGTCCATCCTCCCTTTCCCGATGGCATCCTGGGCAAGCCCCACCCAGGAGAATGGGCACTGCGGTGGGCAGTGCGGCGCCTCCTCCTATCGCCCCAGTGCCCAGGTGTCCCCGGGCTGGCCTCCGGTGGGGAATCAAACATCCTCCTCCTTCCGCCTCCGGCCACGGGCCGGTTGCGGAGGCCCGAGGCGGCAGCGCAGCAACAGGTCCCTGCGACCGCATGGATGCCCCGGGACGCGCAGCAGCAACGTCATGGCACTGGGAAGACTTCCAGACGTGCTCCCCCTGCATCTGAGTGCTAGAAACACCCACCTGCAACTGGGAGCCCTGGGCTGCTGCCCCCTCCCCGTGCTCCTGCCCGCCTGGTGCAACGTCCCTGAGAGCTTAAAGGAGACACTGTTGTCGCCGCCATCTCTCATCACCCCCCCCTCGCCCTTTCTTTTTGGCAGGTTGCCCTTCACGACTGCGTTTCCACCACAACGTCGTGATGGAGCTGGGGGACACAGTATTAAAGGACATTCCGTGGGTATCGGAGCCCCCTTTCCTGCCAGAACAGTCACAACTTGTAAGAGGTCAAGAGTAACGAGCAGGGCTGCTGGGTGGTCCCAGCTGCACTTGGTTACTTAACCCTTTTCCCCAGGATGGACAGTAAGGAAATGGAGAGCGAGCAACCTTTGCAAGGAGAGCAGGGTGTAGGGGGGACAGGTTCCCTTTTTTTCTTATTAAAATCAAAATATTCTAGCTGCTGATGCAGTTTACCCCTCCTGCCCCCTTCAGCATGATTTCCAGCACGCGGACAAGCTCTGGCTTTATGCAGCCCAAGCCAGTTTGCTGCCTCTACGGCGCTTCTGCCTCAAGATGCTCCCGACCTCCCTCCTGGGGTCTGGTGCCTCCCCGCCAGCAGCAACCCCAGCCCCGACCAGGCGAGCGCAGCGCGTCCCCCGCCACGGCGGCAGGGCGAAAAACCGGGAGCGCGGAGACTTGCGCTTGTGTCCGCGTCTCCTCCGCCTCCTGACCTTGAAGGAGCAACGAGAAGAGCTGGGATGAGGAGGCAACCGCCTCCCTGCCGCTCTCCTGGCCTCTGGGCCCTGCTCTCGCCCCGGTGCCCGGCGCCCTCGGCGGTGCAGCCCTTACCTTTGCTCCCCCGGCCCTGCACCCAAGTGCCTCCTCAGGAGCCGGCTCTTCCGCAGAGAGGAGGGAGGCTCCGGGGCGGGAGGCGGAGGAGGGGAAAAAAAAAGGGGAAAAAAAAAGCAGCTTGGGAGTTTCCCACAATGCACCAGCCAGGGCCGCATGAAGCTGCTGCGCCGGGGAGGGGGAGCGGGAGCGCCGCTCCAATCCGGAGAGATGGGCCGGCTCCTGGGAAAGGGCAACCTGCCAAGAAGGGGGGGCCAGCAGGGCGGCCGGCCCGGCGCCCTTGTCAGAGGGTCTGGGCCGTGTTTGGCTGCTTCGGCAGCACCCGCACAACGCAGCGCCAAACCTCCGACTCGTCTCTCATTCCCTTTTCCCCATCCATCTTGCAGCGCGTGTAGCTGCGGAACGGGGGGAGAAATACGATGGTGAGGGGGAAGGGGCCAGCCCGGTGCATTGCAATGCTTCTGTGTGCGCACAAGGGAGAAGAAAAAGGAGTAAGGGGCTCCCTTACTCAAGATTTCCGGGTACGACGACCCCCGAGGAGCAGGGTGTCAATCTGCCTTGCCAAGGAGAGGCTCTGCGTGCTGGAGGGACGAAGCGAAACTGCTGCGTAATGGGCTGGCTTGGTGCCAGCTCTACTTCCCTCCTCTGCCCAGCGAGGCCAGAGAGGGACTGCAAGGAGCTGCGGCTGCCTCACGGCCACGCGCTGCGGGCCACGGCTCAGCCATTCCCACAGCCGCCCCGGCGGAGCGCAGCAGCGGGGACAGAAGCAGAAGCGCCTCCCTTCCCTGCCACAGTCCCCTGCAACCTCCTCACCACTGCACAGCGCTCGGCCCCACTCTTGCTTTTACCCCAAATCGCTGCCCTGGCCCCCAAAAGTGTCACCAGGCAACATCGCAGTGGCAAGCGTAGAGCGGGGATGAGCAAGGGCACCTTGTTCTGCTTGGCCTCAGGAGGCTGCTCGGCTCCCCCGAGAACCTGCCGCCCACATCATTAGCGGTGGCTAACGCTAACGGTGTCTCTGCTGCTCCGGTCTGGCTCCTCGCCTGGAGCCAGCAGCAGGAGCCCTCCTTGCCCTTCGTCGTTCCATGGACTTGCTCCAGGCGCAGGCTACATCACACAAGGCTCATCCCTGTCCTAACAGGGCTGTGTCCCTTTTCTGATGCTTTCTGAACCTGCCCGTCAGACCCAGAGCACAAGAGAGAGAACAAGCTCCTGCAAGGCTTGCGAAAACCTGTGGTTTAATATACCTGAGGCACCCAAAACGCTGGGCATGGGATTGTATAATGCCATGCCCAGCCACTTTTACATCAGGTATGAGTGTCATTGGTGTCTGCAGCCTCCTGGCTGTACTGCAGGAGCAGAGGGAGGGAGCTGCCTGCGAGCAGAAATTGCAGAGAGCAGCACCGCAAGCCTGGCAGAGCTGAGACCAGCTGCGATTTCCCCGTCTCTGCCTTCGTCTTAGGACATCACCAGCTTCATATGGTGCATCCATATGAATCAGGCTTCTCCTAGACTTGGAATCAACAATTACTTTTATTGGGATTAAAAACCATATATATTAAAAGAAGAATCAAAAGAAAGAAGCCATGAAAACAAGAATCCTGACTTCCGATGTCAAACACAAGAGGAGAAGCCAGGTGAGCGACTCCGGAGCAACCCGACACACAGAAAAAAAACCTGGATCCCCTGGGAAGGGTCTCCCAGCTCGCTCCGTCTCCCGCAGTAAGTAGGTCATGTCATCCCTGTCCCGGTGCAGATGAGAGCCGGCTGCCAGCGCCCGGCACCTGCAGCTCTCGGGAGGCATCGATTCGGCTCCAGACGCAGCAAGGTGAAAACTGCTTCTCCAAGGTCGGCCGGAGCCGGGTGCCTCAAGCCGGGCTGCTCCTGCTGCTGGGGCCGGGCGGCTCGGTGGCAGCGCCGTCCCAGGCCAGAGCTCCTGCCTGGGCATCCGGAGGCAGACAGTTGTGCAAATCTGCACCCGCTTGATTTCCCGCAATCCCGAGGGACGAGATGACGGCAAGCAGTGGCGTGGGTAAAGTTCCCTTCAACCCCAGCAAGGCTCATCGCCCTCGGCACCAGCTGCACCAATGCAGCAGTGAATCCGGTGCCGGGAGGCGGTGGGGCAGAGGCTTGAGCTCCGCGGTGTTTGTGTGACAGAGGGTCTTTCACTGGCACCATGGGGTGCTTTGCACCTACCAGGACCCCTTGGTGCAGGACCGTGCTCACCGATGAGCTGGCTGGCAGCCTCCTTGCAACCTATCCTCGTGTCTCAGCGCGCCGGGCTTCTTGGCATCCAGCGCCAGCTATCCCACAGGAGCATCCCTCCTTTCCTAGAGTCTCCGTCAGGAGCCATCACAGCCCAGGAGGGGGAGGGAAGAGCCGTGCTGCAGCGAGCCCCTGCATCCACTTGGGAAGCAGCCATCTCCCTTACCACCACGTCTCCAAGGAAGCGCGCCGAAGGAGATTTCTCATGGTAGAGCACCTTGTGACGGCAGCCAAAGCAGCTCTGCAGCCACAACAGCTGAAGCTCTGCCTGGTTAGACATCCCACTTGGAGAATTTCCTCATTTCTCAGTGAAAAATGCAACCTCTTTGGCCTCTGTGTCTCAGTAATTGCTTCTCCATCCACATCTGCAGGTCTTTACTGGGCCTCTTCATGTGCACTTACCCAGAAAAGGCTTTTCTGACGTCTCTCCCCATGTCAAAACTATGTTATACTTACAGTATTGTCAATTCTTATTCAAAGTTTGTGTAATCACTAGCATTTCATTAGCTCTGTAATTATCATATTTACTCATAAGCATTTAAGCTCCATAGTAATATTATGATTATCATAATTAAAAAAACATATATGCAAATGCAATTAACCATGCAGTAGGCTGTATTGAGAAGTGCAAAACAGTATTTTCCTTGGGCCCCTTCCTTTACAAAATTTTCCCAACTGTCTCCCTGTGATGTGTTACTGATGATGGGATGCTTCCCATTCCTCACATAACTATCTATGCTTGCCTTTAGCACGAGTGAGATTCCGTGTATAACAGATCTTCTCCAATTCTATTACACAGGTACGTCTTACAATACTGTTTGGTTGTTAGAAAACCTGATATTATTGCCACGCTCACTTCCTTAGCACTGACAGCAGCAATAGCAGTTGGCTTCCCCTCGGTTTCAAAGCTTCTCTTCCCTTTCCTTCTGCGATTTCCTGTCCCTCCTGGCCCTCTAATGCTTCTACATTCAGACACTGAATTTAGCAAATCTGCCACTCAACCACCAAGGTCATTAGGTTATTATCATTTTAGAGCATTTTTTTTCAAAGCTTTAACTGTGATTCCCCAGCCTGGGAGGTTCTAGACATAAAAAGCTGTAATTCTTGAGGCTCACTTGAGAGCTGTAACAATTTTTATTCTAGGATCCTATGTTGTTAGATCAAACTGAAGGAGACAACAGCAGACCACAGGGTAGATATCTATTCATGAAAAAAAAATGTAGGAATTACTGTTTACTCCAGTAAACATGCAAGACACAAGGAAAATAAAGCTCTAGACAGGCAAAATCTGACCACAGAAGCCTGTATGCTTATCTTTATATAATTTATCTTAGTATAGTTATCTTAATATCTTAGAGTTATCTTAATACAAAACTTTTGGCCTGGTTAGCAATGGTAATGCTGTGTCTACTGGCCTAAGGGTAGCTGTTCCCCTTCTTCTTTGGTCATCTGCAAATCCCAGGTTATTACGAACCCAGCAAGGATGCTGCAAACCCTCCTGTGACTCAAGCTGCAGCTATTAAATTGAGTCAGCCCATCTCCTTGCCTATTAAACTGTCTCTGAGCTTTGTCTTCAGTCTTCCTGTGTAGAATAAATCCCTGGTTTTCTTCATCTCTCATTATATCATTTCCACCCCCCTTTCTCCAACCACATCTCCACTATTTTATTCCATTATGAACATGGTCAGTGTCCTTAAAGAGATGTAATGGGTCTTGTCTGGGTGGTTTTCCATCCCAGCATGGTGGTCCTGATACGTGTTGTATATGCTGCTGTTCCTTGCAGCTCTTTCCTTACCCTTTCATACATATCATCCCAAATTAGCTCCCAGGCTAATTCTCCATCGCTTCCTGCAGCTACAGCAGCTAATTTTAATTTCCACATCTTAATCTGCTTTAGTGAGCATCTAATTTTAGCTTCCCATTCCCTGTGATCAGGCCCCTTGGAGGTCCCTCTCGCTCTCGTGTGAGCACTGCAGCAGACATTAATCCCTCCCCTGGCTTCTGCAGCTTTTTTTTTTTTCTTTTCTTTTTTTTTTTCTGAGTTCACCTGAATCTAATTCCAGTTGGATTTCCTTACTATGCTTTGAGCCACTAGATGGTAGTCTTGTAAAGACAAATTTGTTTCGCATTTCTTAAATTTCCTTTAAAACACCGAGCAGAGAGAAAGATGGAGCTAGCTGCCTCTGGGAAGTGCATTGTGATAGAGCAAGAGGAGACACCGGCTGCATGAAGGAAAAATCTGGTTATATATAAAAAGAAAAATACCTATGGGGGTGTCCAAACTCTGGACAAAGGGGCTGGGAATCTGCTTCTTTGGTGATATTAGAAATTGTGCCAGCCCAGATTCCCTTCGGCCACCCTGCTGTAGAACCCCACGGGCTGGCAAGGAGGGCCCTGGCACAGAGAGCTGGTCCGCACGGAGGAGCCGAGTGCGGCGCCACGCCAGGGAGGAAGGAGGAAGGGTGGGCCGGATGTGCAGCTTCATTTCAAAACTGAACCGCTGCCCGTGCGGTGAATGGGGACGTTGAGCGGCGCCTCCTGCGCCGCCCTGCTCCGCCGGTGCCGGAGCGCTGCAGGGTGAGCGCGCGGCCACGTGGCCGCCATGGCTGGGGGCGCTCGGGCACCGGGGCTGGGGCCGCGCGGGGCAGGGAGTCAGCCAGGAGGGCCCTGAGGCCCCAGCTCTCCCCGTGGCCCTGCAGTTCATACCGAAAAGGTGGCAAAGGGCAAACTGCCGACAAAGTCGGCCGTGGGGAGGGGCTGGGCCGCTTGATCCTTGCACTCTGCCATCGGGGCAGCACCTATGTTCTTGTAACCCCATCCTGTACACATCTTGCCGTGCATGAGACTGTGTGAGCCCTAAATATCATATTCGATGGCCTTTGCTGGGTTGTGTTTGTGTGTTCCCAGAGATGCCATGTGATGATAGTAGGTGAAAGTTCGTTCTTCTTTGATATTTTCAGGTGACTTTTCCCATCCCGTGATGGCAGGAGAGAGCCATGCAATAGATGTCCTCTTAGAAGCACTACAAAGTCTGGAACCTGAGGATTTTCTACAGTTTAAGGAGAAATTATCATACACTAGTTACAAAGAAAGATGGAATATGCCCAAGAATTCACTGGAGAAAGTGAGCCATGCTTGTGCACTTGTCAACTGCATGAAAGAACACTATGGAGAAGACATTGCAATGGAGATAGGAACTGATGCGTTTGAAGAGATGAACCGGAGAGACCTCGCTGATAAAATCCAAGATGAGAAAGTCAAAGGTAGGAATCTGGACTAAATTTTAATTTTCTTAGTCTCTTCACCCTTGAATGTTCCTAGATAGGTGGAAGTCAGTAAAAAAGCAGACTGGGAATGTGAGTGTGTCCCACTGTGATCCTGTTAGCATGGGAGGCTAGTAGTGACATCTCCTCTTGTTCTTCCCATTAATGCACTGCCAGGCTTCCTGTTTTCTCTGGAGATTTCCCTTGCTCCATAGAAGGCTTGCAGCCCAGCTGGCAGGGCTAGGACAACGGTGCTATGAAATGACCATGAGCAGGCACTTGCCATCCTCATTCCTGCCCTGGCAGAGGTCTCTGAGATGTCAGAAGGAGGGTCAGTGCTGGGGTGGAACGAGGTGCTGGGAAGTCCCCTGCCCTTGGTTGGGTGCTGCTGCCATAACTTAGAGGAGGCCCAAGAGACCTGTTGCATCGTGGCGCTGAAACACTTTGTTGACATAGCCAGCCACAAGCATGGGTCCCCTTGACCCCCAAATCCACCTGAATATTTACCACAGATGTTGAACTGGAACATTTCCTGAGCCCTTCAGGAAATCACTGACCCCGAGCCTCCCCATCTCCAGGGGACTGTGCCACACTCCTGTGAGAGTACTCATGGGCAGTTCTTGGTTCAGTTCAGGGTGCAGTTCAGGTTTGGGCTATTTAAACAGAAACAGGATGCAGTTAAGCAGTTATTGCAGCCGTGAGACCAGAGTTTACAGTTCTCTGCCTACCAGGAGGATACAAGGGACATTTTGAGGATGATTCTGGGAGAGCTTGAAAGAAGAAAGTGGCCATGATGGGTGACATAGAGGATACAAGCTCCTAAGGAGAAGCTGGTTGTCCCACTTTGCCTCTCAAAAGGCTACAGAAGGATATTTCCTGAGGTTGGCTCCACTAGTTTTAGGAGCCCTTTCTAACAGTGCTAAGTGGATGTCCTGCAGCACTGGAGTGCTGTGAGAGGATGATGAGGAGCTCTGAAGAAATCTGAATTTACTGGAATTGATTTTTGTTTCTTGTTGATTTAGAGTACAAACAGAAATACAGAGCGCACGTGATAAGGGAGTTCCTTCAATATACAGATGTAAATACTTGTCTCGGTGATAACCTGACTGCAAGTAGCCGCTACACCAACCTGACGATTATTATGAAGCCTCAGACCAAAAGGAAAGGAGAACAGGAAACCATCAGTGTGAGTCAGAAACATACAGACACCGGCGACGAGCAAGCTAACACTGCTGTTACTGTGGCACAGCTGTTTCAACCTGATGAAGAGGGAAAAGCGCCACACACCATTGTGCTGGTAGGAGCTGCAGGGATGGGAAAGACAATGACAGTGAGGAAGATTATGGTAGAGTGGGCAGAAGGAGTCCTTTATACACAGTTTGACTATGTTTTCTACCTCAATTGTAAAGAAATTAGCCCTACTAAAGAAGTGAGTATGGTAGACTTGATTTCAAATTGCTGTCCCCATAGAAGGGCACCAATTAGAAAGATTCTGGACAGCCCAAAAAAGGTCCTGTTTGTTATAGATGGGTTAGACTACCTAAGATTTTCTTTGCTTTAGCCAGAAGAAGACCTAAGCTCTGACCCCAGGGAAAAGAAGCCACTGGAAACCACTCTGATGGGTTTATTTAAGAAAATCATTCTCCCTGAATCCTCCTTGATGATTACTACGAGGCCAACAGCCCTTCAGAATCTGGGGCAGTGTTTAGAGAATGAGTGCTATGCAGAAATACTGGGCTTCTCAGCAGGTGCAAGGGATGAGTATTTCCACAGGTTTTTTGACACTGATTATAAAGCAGACACGGCCTTCAGGTTTGTCAAAGGAAACAAAGCAGCATTTGCCATGTGCTTTGTCCCTATCATGAGTTGGACTGTCTGTACTATGCTGGAACAAGAACTTTACAAGAAGAAAAATCTTATGGAGAGCTCTAAAACAACCACAGGAATGTATATGTTTTATCTTTCCAGATTACTAAAATGCAGGGCAGGTGAAGGCAAACAGGACCTGCAGCAGTTCCTGTGCAGACTTTGCTGCTTGGCTGCTGATGGGCTGTGGATGCACAAGGTGCTGTTTGAGGAAAAGGAAATCAAGGAGCGGGGCTTAGATCAGCCAGAACTTCTCTCCCTCTTCCTCAATGAGAATGTTTTAAAGAAAGGCACAGACCATGGGAATGTCTACAGCTTCCTTCACCTGCACCTCCAGGAGTTCTTTGCTGCAATGTTTTTTATCCTGGAGGATGAGGAGGCAGGAGGTGATTCAGGGACTTATGTGAAGGATATAAAAGTGTTACTCGAAAACTGTAGAACATCTAGAAAGGATTTGATGTTAACAGTGACTTTCTTATTTGGTCTGGTAAATGGAAAAGCCATAGAATATATGAAGCAAAGAATTGGGTGTAGACTTTCACCAAAATTTAAGGAAGCTATGCTGAGGTCAATTCGGACATGGCCTAGAGGAATTTCACCTCCAGGCGAAGCGACACTGAAGATTAAGGATCTGGCTGTTTTTCACTGTTTGTTTGAGATTTATGAAGAAGACTTTGTGCAGCGTGCTTTGAATTGTTTCACTGCCATAGACTTTCATGACATGAAGCTGACCCACTATGATCAAATGGCCCTTTCGTTCTGTATCAAACATTGGAATGGACTGGACTCTGTCACCTTCAGAGGGTGCTCCTTTGAGCATCAAGATAATGAGGAAGAGTTAGTTCCAGGCTCTGCAAATTGGTAAGTATGCCCCCAATCCCCTCCTCTGGCTTAAGTAGCCAGAAATAATGGGAATATTTACCATGCTAAAATCTTAATGAACAAGTGCTATGATATGCATTCTCCACCAGAAAGGATGCTTTTAAAGGCATTTGCAATCTACTGCCTCTCATGTAAACTGTTCTTTCCAGTTACACTCACGTCCTCAGCAGACAATTTTGTTTAGGCTCTAGGACAACTGTAGGAGAGTGAAGGTTGTGAAGGCTCCTCTTGCTTGTTGCATACAGGAGGATCTAAAGATACATATATATATATATATACATATATATATATATATATATGTATATCATCTTCAGCTCAACTTCCCAGGTGCTGCAGTGCAGCCTCCCCTTACTCAGGGCTAGAGGAGCCCATTGCTCCAGGGCTGCATCTTCTCCCCAGGCAGTGGGACCAAGCATGACCAGGGTGGCTCCAGTAGCAGTGAGCCACACTCTGAGGGCTCTGATGTCTGTCCCCACTCAAGCATACAGCATACTTAAGTTTTGAGTATGCACTGATGTTCTCTGCTATGTTGGAGGAGTAAGTGAACTCTAGCAGTAACAGTTCAATGAACACAGTCCCTCCTATTGCATCTCCAAAGGTGTCTGTGTTCACTCCAAAACTGTGGTTGTCACTCCAGAGGAGACATTCTGGGAGCTGGTAGTGCGCCCTACTTTGGGATGCTCTGAAGTCTAAGGTGAGACCAGCACTATTTGCTGGGAGGCAGGTAAAGGCTGTCTGTGCCTCTCCCTCCCCATTCTGGCAGGGAGGCTGAAGCAGATCCCTCCTGCTGGGTGAGGTGGAGAGAATAGCAGCCCCCTGGTTTGCAGGGAACGACAGCTGGTGGAGGAGCAGCCATGCCCCATCTCCCTGCTCTGCCAGGCATTGAGGAACACAAGCAGCGAAGTAAAGACACTCAGGTAAGATTGCTCCGTGGGGAAGGGTGACATGGCCCACAGCACGAACGGATGTGATGAGTACATTGTTCCCTACTGCTCTATTCCACAGGCTGCAGTGGTGTGGCCTCACGGAGGACTGCTGCGAGGACCTTGCCAGGCTGCTGGCCACACACCCCAGCCTGGACCAGCTGGAGCTGGGTGACAAGCTGGGCGACAACAGCGTGCAGCTCCTGTGCAAGGCACTGCAGCAGCCCACCTGCCAGCTGCGGGTCCTGCGGTGAGTGACGCCAGGCCCTCTGGCACCTCCTGCCACTGCAGCTTCAGCTATTGAAGGGCCAAAGGGTGCGGAGTGGAGGAGAGCATCGGGGATGGATGGGAAAAAGTCATTGCAGGGCGTGATCATTCCTTTTCCCCACTTTTTCAGGGATGCACTGCCCACTGTGAGTGTCTGCTCTTCCCAGCACAGAGGTGCTCAAGGCAAATAGCTTAAAGGCAGGAACACCCCCATAGTGGCAGTAGTGTGGAGACTGTCACCCGCTAAGGTGCAGGGTGTTTGTGAGGGTGGTGTTGTGTAGTGCTCCTGCTCCTGATTGTTGCTGGGTAGCCAGGAGTGAGGTTGGCCCACAGCACCTCACCTTGGATGAGCAGTGATGAGCCCTGAAGGATTTTCTGTGTGTTTCATCTTCAGGCTATGGTATTTCCACCTCACCAGTGCCTGCTGTGAGGATCTTGCCACAGTGCTCCGCACCAGCCGGCACCTGATGGAGCTGGACTTGTCCTGTAACGATAAGCTGAGAGATGCTGGTGTGCAGTTGCTATGTGAAGGGCTCCAGCATCCCGCCTGCCAGCTGCAGACACTGCGGTAAGGGCCACAGGACTGGGCAGTGCCCCATGAGATCAGCTGGGCGGTGAAGAGTGGGGCCAAAAGAAAAAGAATTGGAATACTGAGGAATCTTGGCATTTTCCTCTGGAACTCAGCCATCACAAGTCCATGAGTTTGTATTTCCCACTCTGTGGATGGTGGTGCCCCACATGGCCATGGCTTGTGCCATAGCAGGGTCTTGGGAAGGCTCTGTGTTTCTCAGTAGGATGCTGGGAGCCAAGGCAAGCTTGGGGATGGGAATGACTGGATATGGGACCCCCAGAGCAACAGCCTGGCCTGTTCTGCCTGCTTTTCTAGAGAGCAGGAAGATAAGTGTTTCTTAGGAGATGCAATTGGGAGGGCTGCAAAAGGGTGCCCAGACCCAATGGAACAAGCAGGGCCTTGCATGACTAAAATGGCCAGATCTGCCATTCAGCCCAGTTGCACTCCAGTGAGAAAGAGGAGGCTCTAAAGTCATAGTTCCTCCAGCACTGAGCCCTCCCTGATCTGGGGTCAGACATGCCAGGTAAAGGGCAGGGAAGGCAGCACTTGTGGCTTCTCTGGACAGGAGTGTGATTCTGACTGCGCTGTTTCTGTCCCTGCACAGCCGTTTCCACATTTCCAAGTGTAGCGTTGTGATTTCTCTCTCTCATCTTGATAATCTGTCAGTAAAGCCTTGCCCTGTTGCTGTTGTCTTTGTTTTGGTCACACAGGTTAGGGAGCTGTCATCTCACAGGCACTTGCTGTGAGGACTTGGCTGCTGTTCTCCTTGTCAATCAGAGCCTGACCTGCCTGGATCTGAGCGATAATGAGCTTGGATGTGCTGGTGTGCAGCAGCTCTGCCAGCTACTGAAGCATCCTGCCTGCCGGCTGCAGACACTGGGGTAAGGGATATGGGGATTCCCTGATTGTTCTCCACTCCAGCTGGCCCTGGGACCCCAACGAAAGGCTCTGTTATTGCCCCTACTTGGGCTTCTCCATCTGTGCTTGACCAGAAGTGCTCCTGCAAGGGCCCCAGCACTTACACTTGCTCCCCTGGGCATCACAGTCTGGATGTTTGTTTGTTTTTGTTTTTTTTTGCCAGGCACAGGCCACACAGACCCATAGGAACCTGGGCCCTGCATGGCCTATGCCTTTCACTCCAACATCAAGGAGGCCCTGGGGCGTCCTGGAGAGTTGCACTCTCTCGACTTGTGTGCCCCAGAGCTAAAGAGCTAACCAAGAACTCCAGGTCCCTGTTACCTCAGGCCAATGTGGCAAATCCTATGGGCTGTGGGGCTTCGAGCCCCTTCTGCTCTCTGTCATTCTTCCCCCTGCAACCCCAGGGCAGTGAAATCTATGGGCAGGGAGTGGGGATGGCAGCAGAGCTGTGTCCGTGCAGGGACCCGAGGGTCAGATGCTGTGGGGCAGGGACAATGTATCCTCACTGAGGTCTTCACTGCCCTGCAGTCTCATGTGGCAGTCAGTATCTAGGGTAGTTTGACAGGTTCTTCTCCTTTTCTCGCTCTATTTAAAGACTGAACACATCTGGATTAAATGAAGAAACACAGCAGGAGCTGGCTGCAGTCAAGAGAATGAAGCCCAGCCTGAAGATAGGCTATTTCTTTGAACAAGACACCCTGCAGGCAAGGCCTACGGCCCAATTGCCTTCTCATCAGGAAGTTCTATGGGGCAGAGGTGGAGGAAGGATCAGAAGAAGGTTTCCCTCTTTAATGGGGGTTCCTTTTTATGACAGGAATGATTTCTAGCATGCATGGTAGGGATTTGATCAGTGCCCCTGGGGAGGATGGGAGACGCCCACTGAATCTTGTCACATGTGAAAAGACCTGGCCTATGGTCCTTTGTGGATCTGCTGGGGGTTGGGGCTGAGTGACTCCATGCAGGGGATGAAGCCATGGATGAAGGTGCAGGTGAGTCTGGCAACTTTCTCCTTTCAGGCTGTGGGGGCAGTGAGGGGGGAAAAAAAAAGGCTAACAACTTTTATATACTTATGTATTTCATCCATACACTGGGATTTTTGTATTTCTGAAGGCTTCCGTAGTTTTCTAGATTTCACAGTTAGTGGGAGGGTCCTTCCTCTCGCTCTTTTTTAACCCTGCACTTATCCGTGAGTATTTGTGTTAGTCTACTGAAGCCCAATAAAGGCCCTGGGCCCTGCCCCAGAAATCCTGCTGTGCTGTGGTCTTTGTTCCTTCCTGCCATCACCCCTGGGTACCCTGCAGCACCCTCCATGCCCAAAGCATCCAGGGAGGTTGTCTGCAAGTCCACCTCCCACTCCATAACGCCCAAAGGAGGATCTGACTGAGATGCAGCTGGACTCTCTGCCTGTTGAGCCTTCTTCAGAAAGTGGATGATAGGCTGCTGAAGCCAGAGAGCTTGGGGCAGTGCAAGCAGAGGATGTGGGCACAGGCCCTAGGATGGAGGTTGGGATATGGCTCAGAGGGAGCAGGCAGCAGATGGAGAGGAACATACAGAAATGGCTTGGGCCAGCAGGTCACAACGCTGTTGCTGGGCCTGAAAGCTCACGAAAGAGGTGAGACTTAAAAATCCTACTGCTTCCTGCAGAGCCTGAGTAGACTGTAAATCAGCCATGCAATCTCCTCCATGCCAGCACTGTTGCTTTGGCATGGGAGCCCTGCTCGTGCATGGAACTAGCCCCCCCCCCCCCCCCCCCCCCCCCAGCAAGAAAAGGCTCTCCAGGGCACTTTGCAGGGCCCTGCAGGCACAGGGAGATGCTGCCAGCTGCCTACAGGTGTGCACCCCACAGCCCGCAAGCCCCCACAGCAGCTGTGCTTGCTCCCAGCAGCCGAGCTGAGACAGGAAGGTGGTGGCTTCCCCCCCGCTGCACACCAGCCCCTGCGAGGAAGTGGCTGTGGCCGCCCGGGTGCCGGTTTGGGACAACATGGGGTGTAGCTGCTGCTGTGCTCCTGCCCCAGCAACGTGTGTGCTGGGCGCACCAGACAGCACCTCGCCACCTCCTTCTGCTCGGTCAGCTACGTTTCAGACTGCCGTAATGGTTTCTCACGCCAGCCCTTTCTTGGTCCTTGTGCACTACTGGGTGCTTCGCTCCTGCTTGAGCCCTTTCCCTAAGCTCAGGGGCTCTAGGTGACCTTGTTGGCAAAGCTCATCCTCACTTCCTCCTGCTGAACATGCTCCTTTTCACTGGAGCTCAGTCCAGCTTAGCCAGGCGATCCCTGAGATGTCAGCTCCTCTCTTGTGCCTCCAGACTGCTCTTGCGTTCAGCGCACATGGTGCTTCGTGCCCTGCTGGGGTCCCTGCACTCAGGCTGGGGAGGTTAAAGGCAACAATGACAAAGATGAGGCTCTACCAGTTACACCAGCCACGCAGAGCAGTGTTAAATCAGGAGTGTCCAAAGTTCTTCCTGCGCAGTCCTGTCGACCAGCAGGGTCCACGGATCTTCTGTGCATCGTAGCTTCACCAGAGCTCCTGGATTGCTCTGGATTTGCTCCAGACCTTTGAGACATCTTCAGCAATGGAGAATCTACAACCTCTCAGGACATCCTGTTCCAGTGCTCTGTCACCTTCACAGGAAAGAACTTTTCCCTGCTGTTCAGACAGAACTTCCTGTGTTGTAGTTTGTGCCATTATTTCTCATCCCATTCCTGGACATCACTGAAAAGAGTCTGCCCATCCTCTTCACACCTTCCCTTCAGTTATTTATATTCATAAATAAGTTACTCCCCACCTCAGGATTTGTTTCTCTTTGCTGAAGTGGCCCAGGTCTCCCAGCCTTTCCTTATACGACACACCCAGGGACACAGGCTACAGTGAGGTGGTGTTAGCAGCCCTGAGAGGCTCCCTGTCACCTTTGGGCCAGAAGCCCCAGGGCAGTGAAATCCATGGGCAGGGAGTGGGGATGGCAGCAGAGCTGTGTGCAGCCATGCAGGCACTCTGGGGCCAGATGCTGTGGGGCAGGGATGGTGTATCCTCATCCAGGTTTATGCTGCCCTGTAGTCTCATGTGGCAGTCAGTATCTAAGGTCATTTGACCAGTTCTTCTCCTTTTTTTGCTCTATTTAAAGACTGACATCTGGGTTAAATGAAGAAACACAGCAGGACCTGGCTGCACTCAAGGGAAGAATGAAATTATTGCTGCTGTCATGGACATTCCTTGGGGGGGTTGGACCATGCCTGCAGACAGGCATAGCTTTTCCATGCTATTTTAGCTGTGCTCTGCTATTTGCTAAACCCTCAGAGATGGGGGTTTTCTCTATTACTGCCCATCTGGGCCCATGTTCACCTGGAAGGCTGCAGTGCTGTAGCACCTTTAGGGGTCTGGCTGTACAGTGAATCATAAACTAGCCAAACAATCCCCTCCATGGCCAGAGATGTAGCCTTGGCATGGGATCCCTGCTTGTACATGGAAAACCCCAGGGCGCTCAGGAGGCGGGCCTGGCCTGGGCCTGCCCAGGGAGCATGCAGGACAGCTCTGGCCGACAGAGAGGAGGAGGAGCTGCCTGTACTCCGTGAAGCTGTGCATCCCACAGCCGGCCAGCTCCTGCAGCAGCTCTCCTTGCCCCTGGTAGCACTAAGATAGGAAGGAGGTGGTTTTCCTCTACATGCCAACCCTCATGAGGAAGCCACCATGGCACCCCAGGTGCTGGTGCGGGGCAGTACAGGGCAAATCACTGCACTGCTCCAGCACAGGTCTGTGGTCCCACTGAACAGCTCACCCTTCACCACCTGCTCCTGCTCAGCCAGCTGCATTTCAGGTCACGAGAATGTCTGCACAGCAGTATATCTTTCCAAAGTCCTTAGAGTTTTCAGATGTTATGATGTTCCTTACTATTGCACCTAGTAATTAGTTTTCCATTTCAATGACCACCCACAGATGAGGAGGGCAATCCTGAAGGGACAGCTGTCCGTTCCGTTGGTGCCACGGGATGTAGTTCACTGGCTCTCAGGAGGCACCGAGATTTCTCAGCTCAGCCCTTTCTTGATCCTTGTGCACTCACTATTCACTCCCTAAGCTCAGCCACCTGAGAGACCTTGCTGGCAAAACTCATCCTCTTTTCCCCCTCCTCAAAATGCCCTTCTGCACTGCAGCTCAGGCCACCTTAGCCAGGGAGTGCTCCTGAGTGTAAACTCACCTCCTGCACACCTGCACAAAACTTTATTGTGCTCTGTGGAGGCTGTCCTTCATCCCCTCATGCGTGCTCTGCACTCAGGCAGATGCTGGAGAGGTTAAATGTGACGATCACAAAGCTGAAGCTCTGCCTGCAATAGCACACACACACAGTGGAGTTAACCTGGAGCATGCCCCTAGTCCTCCCAAGAGTAGCAGGGTCCAGGGCAGCACCACCAGTCTCCTGTGCCCCTCAGCTTTCTCCCCAGAGCTCCTGGGTGGCTCTGGATTTGCTCCAGCTCTTTGTGGCAGTATCACTGCAAAGAGATACTGATACACCAAAGCCTCACATTATCGTAGTGTGAAATGCAGGTGGATGAGCAGATAGAGAAGCAGGTGGTGAGATATAGACTGTTCAGCAGCCCAGAAGATTCATATGCTCTGAAAAACAGTGGCACTCACCCTGCCACAACTCCTTCCCCCTCAGGGCTGATGTTCAGCAGGCGAGCAGGCGAACCACCTTCTTGCTGCCTTGGAGCTCCGTGGGACAAGCTTTATCTCCATGGGGACTTCTGGTCTGTGGGTGTCACACTTGGAGGCAGCCGGGCACCACCTCCATCCATCCATCCACATGCTGCCGGGAGGAGCCAAGTCCTTCCTACAAATGTCCCACGGAGCATTGGAATGGGCCTGACATGGCACCACCCTGAAGGTTTCTATGTTTCTATCCTAGAGGCTGTTCAAGTTCTTGGCCCCAAGTGGAAGGTTTTGGTGATGAGGGACCTGTTGCAGGGTTGGTCCCGCAGCATGAAGGAAGCTGCGGCAGAGGGTGCTCGAGAAAAGGACGGTGCTTGTCAGAACAGGGCTCTTGCTGGGCTCCCTGGCACAATGTGCCAGCCCCACACGGGTTTAGGCATAGGATGGGCCCCACATACCCTGCACCTGCAGCGGGCACCCAGGTGGAAACAGTGTTTAGATCATCAAACTCCCCACAGGGAGAGCTGGGCCAGAACCTACCCAGTGGTGGGGCGGACAAGATGTGAGAAGCAGATCCGAGACGCATATATGGGCATGTACGTGGATGGAGAAGTTTATTGGAGGTTGGGACTCCGTCAGATGGGAGATAACCTGCCTGATAACGTCTCAAAAGGGGTTGGATACACTGATTGGCTCCCCTAGCAGTGGGGCTTGAAGCTCTACCTATATATTGCCCTCCCCACTACGCAAGCGCTGGTGGTGCAGGAGTCAAGCGAGAGCTGGGGACTGTCCCATAGGGCAGGAGAAAAACAGGATGGTCATTGATAGCCTGCTGCTTGCGAGGGTGCTGGGACTGCTGCTGTGTGTGCAGCTCTGCTGTGGTGAGTGCCTGTGAGCTCCCTTCGGCTGCAGTTGCTTGTCCTCATGCTGAGAGTGGGAGGCAGTGAAGAGGGTTTGGGCTACTGTGGGGACTGTGCTTTTGATCGTAGGGCCGAGTGCTGAGCACAGGTGGCAGGACATGTCCTGGTCCATATCCCTGTTGCAATTGGTGATGGGCATTTGGTGGGGTTGCAGCCATTGGTCTGAGCATGACCGGCTGCATAGTCTTCCCAGGGACAACAGCAAAGACCCCCATATGGGCAGCCCTTGGATGGTCATGGTCCTTGGGCTGCCATATTGACTGTACTTTCTCGGGAGGGATCCAAATACTTAGCACATGTGGCAGGACTTGTCCTGGGCCATGTTCCCTATGCATTGAGTGATGGGCATTTAGTAGCTGGATATGGCCCTGCTTTTCTTTGCACCTGGTGTCCTGCTGTTCCATGGGACTTTTACACCCACAAAAGCATACATGGAGGCTAATGGCCAGGCCCAGAGCAGGGAGTGAAGCCCTGAGGGTGGGGGACAGCCATCAGAAACAGTCCCCTAGGCCAACCTTTTAAGGCAGGCTGCACCTTTTAGCCATGGCACACCATGCTGGGACTCTGTGTTCACCTGTGGACCCCTGCGTTGGCATCCACAGGCACCGGGGAGCTGCGGCTGGTTGACGGAGGCAGCCGCTGTGCAGGACGTGTGGAGATAAAGCACGAGGGCCAGTGGGGCACTGTGTGCAGCTACGACTTCGACTGGGGTGTTCCTGCAGCCACTGTGGTCTGCAGACAGCTGGGATGTGGCGCTGTGGCCAGGGCCTCTCCATACACCCCTTTTGGTGCTGGGACCGGAAGGATCTGGCTACATCCCTTCTTCTGCCGTGGCACTGAGACAGCGCTCCAAAACTGCCCGCACTTTGGCTGGGGTCAGCATTTCTGTGATCACAAAACGGATGTTGGGGTGACATGCTCAGGTGAGGGATTGTGTGAACATTTTGGGGTACAGCTCCCTGACTATTAAGGTTCAGAACGAATGTGGCCAGGCCCTGAATCTCCCCAGCAGGGCCTCCCAGGGCACAGATGGGGTACAGGAGTAGGATCAACATGCAAGAGCCTCTTGCCTTCTGGGTATCTCTGATGCAGATGCTGTGCAGCTCAGGCTGGTGAATGGAGCTGGTCCCTGTGAGGGCAGAGTGGAGGTGAAGCTGTGGGACCAGTGGGGCACGGTAGCCGATGACACATGGGACATGGAGGACGCTGAAGTGGTGTGTCAACAACTGGGCTGTGGCTCTGCCAAAAGTGCTCACATCTCCACACGCTTTGGGAAAGGCTCTGGACCTATTCATTTGGCTGTGGTTGACTGTCGTGGGGATGAGTCTGCCCTGTGGGAATGCACTATTCTTGGATGGGGACCGTACAAAGGCCCCCACGACTGGGATGTTGGTGTGATCTGCCAAGGTAAGAGCCCTGGGATCACCCCACGCTGCCTCGTTTGTGAGGTGGTTGTGCCAGCACTGAGACACTAAGTGAGGTCCCAGCAACCATCCCCCATCACGTTCCTGAGAGTCCCCGTTCTTTCTCCTGGCAGGGTTTGTGCGGCTGATCAGTGGGTACGGCACCTGCTCAGGCCGTGTGGAGGTCAGAAGGGGCCAAGAATGGGCGACCCTCTGTGAGGCCCATGTGGACCTCAACGCTGCCAACATCATCTGCAAGGAGCTGGGCTGTGGTGCAGCTCTCGCAGTCACCAGCGCGGCACATTTTGGCTCTGGAGACGGGCCCATCTGGGACGGGGGCTTTGAGTGTGCAGGCAACGAATCCCTCCTGTCTGCCTGCGCCCGCATGCTGCCCCATGACCAGGCATGCACCCATGACAACGACACCGGCATCATCTGCTCCCGTAAGAGCGCAGGGTGAG
>VZSV01000327.1:367595-396014 GCA_013398735.1 Nothocercus julius | reverse complement strand
GTCCCGGTTCTGCCCACGGTGCCGTCACGGTCCCGCCCCCGGTGCCGCCGCAGCCCCTGGTCCCGTCCCAGTTCTGCCCTCTCGGTACCGCTCTGGTGCTGCCCCCAGCACCGGTATCGCTGCAGCTCGGCCCTGGTCCCAGTCGTCTGCCCCATCCTGTGTCCCCAAACCCCATCCCCACCTCCTTCCCCTCTTCCCTATTGTCTCTCCCCATCTCCTGTCCCCAAATCCATCCCCGATCCTGTTGCCGCCCTCATCCCCTCTCTCCATCCCCATCCCATCCGGGGGCCGCCCGGTGTCCCCCTGAAGAGGAGCCGGGATTGGGGGAGGCACCAGCCCCACATGGCCCCCCAGACCAGATGCAGCCTCCCCTTGGTGCCACCAGGACCCGGTGCCACAGGGTCACCACCCTCCTGTCCTCCCTTGGCCTGGCACTGTCCCCAGCACCCCCGGCATCCATGGGGGCTGCACTCACCTCCCCTCCCGGGAACATTTTATTCCTCAGTTGTTCTCTGGGAGACGCTTCCATTATGGAATTACTTTTTTTTTTTTTTTTTCCGCACTTTGCTGTGCGCAGGGTATTAATAGCTGCACCGCTCTCCTTTCCGATGGCACCCCGGTCTCCTCTGCGAGCGGCGCTGCAGGATCAGAGCTCCGTGGGGACAGGAGCTGGAGAGGACCTGGAGCCGGCTGCAAGTCCTGGAGCTGCCGGGACCCCGCGGGGCAGCAGAGGTGGCACCTGCTCCAGTGGGAACACGGAGGATGAGCCGGAAACAGCCGAAGAAGTTTCCCAAATGGTGACTTTGAAGCGGAGCGGAGACTTGGAGTGGGGAGTGATCCCATGTCCCGACCACCTGCCTCTTCCATGAGGCTGCTGGTGCCCAAGGATGAGCGTGCTGGCCTTCCATGAGCGAAACGAACCGCTTTCCCCCCAGATTCCTGCCAGGAATTGGGCTCCTTCTGCTTGATGCATGGCGGGAGGAGGACATGGAGCTCACGGGGGTTGAGGCTACCCCACCGATGCTCCCGAATCCAGGGCAGCTCCAGAACTGAAGGAGAGGGAAGGGGGCCGGGTGATTCTGGGGGAGACGCAGGGCTGCTCCCGGCCACAGCCAGGTCCCTGGAGCAGGGACTGGGGGCCGGCTCCCCCTGGCCCTTCCCCGTGCGCTGCTCTGAAGCGCAAACCGAGCCCGGTTTGGTCTCCACTGGGTCTGAAGTTGATTTTGGTGTGAGGAAATCAGGCCGGCCTCGGCGGGCGCACGTGCAGCGGATGCAGCTCCGCGGCGCCCGGCCCGGCGGCACCTGCGGCCCTGGGAAAGGGCTGGGGCTCATCCAGGTGGGAAAGGCTCTCCCCAGTGGCACCTTCCAGGTCCCAATGCCACTGGCGACAAGAGCCACAGCAGCTCCTGTCCTGTCCCTTCCTGCTCCTGCTCCCGCCTGTCCCAGCCACGGCTTTTCCCTGCTGGACACCCCTCAACATCCCCTTCGTTAGGACTTGGCTTTGGTCTCTTCAAACCCTGCGCAGGCTCCGGTTCCTCCAGCTGCTCCCGTATCCGTGCGCCTTCCCCGGGCCGGGATCGCTGGTTCGCGCACGGCCGCGGCGCTGGCATCTCGTCCCCAGCTTTCCGTTGCAACTTGCTCACTCAATTATTTAAGCGCACCGCGTTTTGGACGTGCTCCGGGGCTGCGCTGCTCCTTGCACTCGCAGGCGGAAAGAGCGAATTAAACCCACGCACGATTCCCCCAGCTTCGCTCGCTCGAGCAAAATTCACGGCGCTTTAGGCGGGGGCACCGTGGAAACCCCTCCGGTTACCAGCCCGGCTGCAACGGACACATGCGCCATGCGCCGAGTCCCGCAGGTTCAACTGCAGCCGGCAAATGTTGCATCTCCAGCACCGCGGGAGCCAAACACCTCCAAGGGCCCCTGCATGAGCCAGGATCCTGCAAACCCTCCTGGGATATTTTTTTCCACTGGCAAACGCAGCTCTAAAAACAGGAATCGGAAACGCACTTAATTTGCACCAGAAACCCGAGATGCGCTTGGGCTATTTTAAGCGCGGGGGCTGGAGCCGCGCGGATGCATCTTCACGGAGAGCAGCTCCTCGTGCACATCCGCGCCCAGGGAAAACCTCGGATCGCTTCCCCCCGGCTTGGCTGCCCCCGCAGCTCTTCCCGGGCAGGCAGGTGTCCGATGCGGCTACCGCAGCACGAGCCGGAGCGTCACCGCGGCGCGAGCCGAGCGGCACCTCCGAGGGCAGGAGATGGAGGTGGTTTTTGTGCTTTTTCCGCTTTCCAAGGCAGCACGGAAACGGCCTTCCCGTCCCTTCCCAGCGCCCTGCGGGAGCAGCGTCCTCGCGGGGACGGCAGCACTCGGCAAAGCACCGCGTTCACCTCGAGCTGCAAGCCGCGCAGGAGAAAACGGGGCGAGAAAAGAGAATAACAAGAAAGCGAGCGGGTCACGGAGGAGCCCCAGCTCCCGTCCCCGGCGCCGCGCGGCCGCGCCGTCCCCGCGCGCTCCGGCCCACCGGGCTGGCGGCACCGCGGTCGCCGGCAGCTCCGCGGGGGAAGCGCTCCCGGGCTCCCACGCCGTCTCGCCGGGCCCATGCGGAGGCAGCGCCGGCAGCCGGCGGCTCCACACGACCACGCGGCAAAAGCAACGGGAACAAGAATAAAGCAGCTTTTCTTGCAAACGTGAGTCAATCAGTCCTAGCAATTCCCTAGCAAGCGGGTCCTTTCCGAGCGGGAGGTGGCGCAGGCAGCGCTCGGGTCTCGGTGCAGACTGAGGTCTTTGAATTAGGTTGCTGAACTTGCTTGGCTCCGGGCTAAAATACCAGGATTGCGTTAACGGGCACTTTTTAAGATTAAACTTTTCCCCCAACCTGTGTCTGGCAAGACCTTGGAGCAGAAGAGCGCACGACAGGGACACGAGCTAAGGAAAAAAAAAAAAAAAAATCAAGGATTTACTCCATTAATAATTAATTCCACTGCCCGGCAGTGAAACCAGCTCTTTAAAAAAAGTATATAAACCACTAAAATCGGTATTTGGCCCTCCCTCTAAAACCTGCGAGGAACGGGATTAACGGCTAAGGGCTCCCGGCTCTCCCCCGCTGCAGGGGGTCGGTGCTCCCGGAGAGCCGGGATGGGGCAGGAAGCTGCTGGGATTTGCTTCTCTGAAAGAAAAGCCCCCCAAAAGCCCCAATCCCCCCAACAAACAGGACAGACACCAGGTTTGTTTCCACTACTGTCTCAGTGTACTTTATTCTCCTGCTGTCTACAGCTGAACAGCCACACAGGACAGAAACAGGTAGCACTGAGGAATGATCAGATTTCTTCCCTCCACGCCCCCTCTCCAACTTCAGGAATGGCTTTTTTATTTTTATTTATTTTTTTAAAAGGAAATCCCACCCCACCTCAAGAAACAAAAAATAAAAAGAAAAGGCATTACTAGAAATGTGACCCAGGCCCCGCGCTCGTCTGGGGGCAGGAGCTGGTCGCCTCTCCCCAGTAACAAGAGCTTTTCCTCTCACAATGCCTGGGATTTTTTTTATTATTATTTTATTATTTTGTACACTGGTTCAAAGGTCGGCACTTCGACTGCTTTCTGAACCCAGCACTGAAAGGCACATTATCTGATACCCTGTACAAGAGCTAGTGTGGATGCTGCAGTGCAGATGGGCAACGAAAGTGGACTCCATTGGAAAGAATCCGAGGATCAGATCGGGAAAAGGAAACTAGGGAATAAAGCAGAGTTGTCCCTGCTTAATAAAAAAATTAAAATAATTAAGAAAAAAAAGCACTAAGGTTTTCTACTCTCCCTCCCACAAACAGCTTTTAAAAATGCCCACATTAAACTGCAGATTCAAATGCTGGTAGTAGCAACAGCTGCATTAATAAAAGTGAAACAAACAAAAAACAGTCTCAAACCCTGCACCTTCTCCCTTTTCCTTGGCTTATTGCTGACAATCTAGGTTAAGCAAGGGAATATTCCTCAAAAGAAAAAAAAAAAAGTCTCTTTCAAGAGGAACCAAGAGATTCTGATCCTTCATGTGATAGTAAAGAGTTGCATGATTAGGGAAGCAGTAAACAGCCAATTCAGTTCAGAGTTGCCCATCAGACTGTTACTACTCTATTAAAAAAAAAATTGTCAAGGGGTTCCCCTTTTACTGGAAAGACCAAGAATACAAAAAGGAATTATTGGGGAATGTTTGACACCATTTTATTAATCTTCAACTGCAGTGGAAAAATATAACCTTTTACAAGTGCCGTCTTGTGTAAGCTCAAGTCAGTATATATATATTTTATATAAATTTCTTTTTTTCCTTTTTTTTTGTTTTTGAAGTGCAGCAAGAGACCAATACCACATTAAATTTGATCAAATAAAGAGCACAAAAGGCCAAGCAGTTTCCAAATGGCATTTTATCAGATTTTGTTTGAACATTGAATTTATCCTCACTTTGCAATCCAAAATATTACCTGAAGTTTTGTTTTTCAACTCTTTGGCACAATTTTTGTGGGTGTTCAGGCTGCTACAGTACAAGTCAGGAGAGATCTTTCCCTTTGCATTCTCACTGCCAATTCGGAGCACTTATGCTTATATATATATATTTTTTTTAAGCCTGAAATCGTTTGACAATTTATTTCTATTCCCTCTAACGCAAGAGTTCTTTTTTCCCCCATTTCTACATTCACAGTTGAACAATATTAAGGAAGGAAAGGCGCTTTGATGAAACAAGATCATGAAAAGCGTCACTCAGAACGGGAGCTCTGAACATTCGTCAGTGTTTCCCTAAAATAAAAAAGCCCTAAAGAGCGACTTTCCTTTTTTCTTTTTTTTTCCTCTTTTCTTTTTTACATCTCTTATGCTGCATCAGTAGACTGAACTTCGGTTAGTTTATGAAATGCAACAGCTAACCCTTTTTTTTTTTTTTTGGGAAAAGATAAACTGCAATGACTTGAAGTTGAGAATGTGGATACCGCCTCATTCACACACACTCACTCCTAGACTGAAAATCCTTCACCCCTCCTTTTATCCCATGCACTGACAGCATCGTGTGGCAAAGGTTACGGAAGGCGGCCTGGAGAGCCGGACTCCATCTCTCACCAGACCTCAGGCTACGAGCACCACAGTTGAACCCAGTTTCCTCTCTCCCAAAGCGGCCGCTCCATCCCGCGCGGGCCGAGACGGAAAAGCTAGTCCTAGTCTGTCGGAAGCAGAGATTGCTCATTGCTGTAATGGGAATCGGTCGTTTCCCTCTCCCCAAAGACGGCCCGTGCCAGGTTTCCTAAGCAAGTCGGTGCTCAGCTCACTAACAGCGCTGCTGCTGTTGCTGCGGCGGCGGGATTTTCAATGTGGTGTGTTTCAAGCCTCACTCACTCATCCTCTCATTCCCAAACATTCAGCATCCGTGCACACTCCTCACTTCCAGGTTTTTTCAAAAGATTGGAGATTTCCAGTGGGGGTCTCAGGTGTCATCCCAATGGTAGCAGATCTGCAAGCAAAAATGGTCAATCAAACAAACAAACCGCACAAACCCCCAAGTTCAGGAAATGAACAATAAAACACAACTTCACAAGACTAAAGGAGAAACAGGGATAGGGGAATTGTCACCTAAGGTGACAAAGCTGGAACAGGCTTTATCTCCCTCAAAGGCAGATATGCTACCATGCCTGCTTTCCATAATCTGCTCCTTTCAAAAGGCATGGATGTGCCCAGGTAAAGACCCGGGTAATATTGCACTTGGAGCAGCCCAGCATCCTGCCAGGCTCGCAAGGATGGAGCACTTCACAAAGCAGGAAGCTCCCAAAGCTGTATCTCATCTTGGGAAAGTCAAGGAGTTCATTGTGCTTCTCAATGTTTGCATTTGTTGTGACATACAGGATTGCAAGTGGGGCTTGTTTAAAAAATAAATAAATAAATAAATAAAAAAGCACACCTTCTATATAAGAAAGCTTTTGAGAAGTTTCTCTTTCAGACTTCAGAGTTTAACTGAGTAACATGAAACGGGAGCGGGTAGAACCTTACCAAGCTTGATTCTTCAGTTTTCTCAGTTCTTTAGTCGCCCAGGTCGCGAGGGTTTTTGTTTTGTTCGTCTTGGATCTTCTTCCTTCAGTTAGCAGTTCATGTATCATGGGTCTAGCTTCTACTAATTTCAGTACATCTTTTCCAAACGCTGTACACAAATCCCTGGAGAAGAAAGAGAGGCTTTTGAGGCTGAGTGCCAAACAGATGTGCCAGTACCAGTTTGATTAGCTCTTACTAGCAAAAAGAAATCTGACTCACAACTAGTGTCCTTTTCAAAACGCTGCATATGGTCACTAATTTCAGCAGCGGGAGAGCTGAACAGTTTTCCTCAAATTGTGACTAACTGGAGACATGCAGTCTCCCATCCAAAGACTGTTTCTCCCTAAATTCAGTGAAAGATTAATAAATAAATAAAACCAGATCCGAGTTCCTCCATACCCAAGGATTTGAGTTTTTAGGTGCTTCTTTTCCAGTTAGATCGTCTTTGAAAAATCTAACATCTGGATTTTCTACAGCATGCACACTGCTTTCACTTGTACCTACAGGTTTTCTCTGTCAGCTAGGGGACCTCACCTTCATTAACAGAGCACTGTCCTTCACTTTCACTTTACAATTTGGTTTAAGCATCTAACTCTGTACTGTAGAAATCCAGAACTGATGTCAAACACTTCAGGCAGTCAAAAAAATGCAAATGGAATATTAAGGCTATTGTAGAAAGACGTACAATCTTCTAGCTGATGACTGCTGCTGATTTTAAACTTATGTTTAGGGTGCTTACCCTATCAGTCCAGCAGCACATGCCACCACTCCATCTGTGTGATCCTCATCTCCAGCAATGTGGTCAATGAAAGACAGAATAAATTCTACTCTGGGCTGCACCAACATCACATCCGCTGAAAGAAACAACTTTATTATA
The DNA here is from genome assembly GCA_013398735.1 of Nothocercus julius. Classification (NCBI taxonomy): domain Eukaryota; kingdom Metazoa; phylum Chordata; class Aves; order Tinamiformes; family Tinamidae; genus Nothocercus; species Nothocercus julius. Next base: position 389,076 of record VZSV01000327.1, on the reverse strand, counting down.
GCAGAGTGAAAAAAAACAGCTCACATTTAATCATCTGCTCTTTTAGAAGGGCTTCCGGTATACTCAGAGAGAATTCAATCCCAGAAGAGCCCTCTAAGTTAGGAAGGGAAAAACTGCCAACAGAGGCAAGAGAAACCAGAGTGAACTGTTCTAAACCCATCCCCTACTCATGGCAGTTAAAGTATTTACTCCCACGCAATGAGGAGTTTGTAAGGATATTCCTGTGAATGAGAAAACTCCTAGGAAACAGTTCGTTCAGGCACAGTTTTTCCTACCTCCATTTATCAATTCAACCATGGGACCTCACCAGTAGGGCAGAATACTCACGATGCACGTTTTCTTGGTCTCCCTTCAGTCCTTGCACAATGCCAGTGTAAGCCTCCAGACAGCCTTCCCTCAGCTCGTTCAGGTAATCCACCATATCGTAGTCAGACTGGAAAGGCAGCAAGAGACCATTCTTTAGTAGAGTGCCCGAGGAAACGCGCTTTACTTGTTTGCAAGGGTAATGAGAACTGCGTGGCTCACCTTATCAACCTGGGCTTGGGAGGCCTGCTGGAGAGTATTCAATACAACATCTAGGTATTTTTTAAACTCTCCTCCAATGGCAAGGGCTATATCACCAAACACTGAAAGAATCTGAGGCTTCACAGACCTATGAACATTTTCATTCTGGAAGAGATTTCAGCATCATTAAGTTCAGCTGCACTCTCCCCCCCACCCCCTTTAAGAGCTAATAAATTAGGACATTTACTTGAAGTTTCAACCCTCCTTCCCAGTAAATTTGGATTCGATTCAAATGGTAAGCAGTAGAGTTGTCAAACATGAGATCTTCAGAGCATGCCTAGCACTTCTGCTTCTCCCACCTCCCACTTTCTTCTCAGTATGCAAGCCAACTGTTACTAACTGGCTAATGAGAAGGTAAACACTCACCCCCAAGTTCTCCAGGAGCAGCTGCATAACCTCATCACAGAAAGGCAAGATGTTGGATTGCAGGGCTCTACATAAGTCGCCAACCAGGCCCACTGCAGCCAGACAAACCTGCAAATAGAACAGCAAGTAACACACCCAGCCCATGAGTTAATCCTCCACATCCTATGTGGAAGTTTTAGCTTATTAGAACTCTAAGCAGTGGTGAGAGGCTGTAGCCATTAAAATCACTGAGCAGCGACCCCCACGAAAGAGCTGACAAACTTGTGTTTTGTTAACCATTTAAGGCAGAAGCTGCAAAAAAGATCTGGACAAGTTTCTGCCACAGGGAAAGCAAGAGTTCCAGATGCCAAAGTGAGAGGTACTTGGTCTAACAGTTGCTACCAACTTCAGCAGCCAAGTGTTCTCGATATCAGTCCCACAGTGAGGCCCACGACCTAATGGAAACCCACAGCCAGTGGCAACCTCCCTCTTCATCATGGCCAAGTAACACGCAGCTACTGTGAAAACACAGGTGCCAAGTCAATAAAGGCCTTCTGCTGAATTAAATATGGGAGTTTATACTTGTGCATGCTGACAATAATTAGAAAAAAAAAGTCTCCAAATTTGTTTGTGTCAGCAAAAGCTGTGGCATTTCAGATGCCCACTGCTGACCTCAGCACCGGGGAGCAGAGGAGAGCTTAGAGATTTTGAACAAAGGGCTGCCTGATTTGATCTCTACCTGGTACTCAGCATAGTTCTTCAGTCCAATGCCAAGGAACGGTTTGAAGGCATCCATGTACTTCAGAAACTCTCCACCTAAGACTGTGCACAGAGAACACTGGTTAGAGACAACACTCTGGCCTACAGCACTTTTTCCTCAAGTTCTACAAAACAGAAAAACACCTTGCACTCAAAGTCAGTACCTGCATGTTCCACACAAACACAGCAAATGGACTCACCACTAGATTTTACACAAAAATTGAGCACCAGTGAAATGGGTCCATCTGCACTAAAACAAAATTCAGGAAAGCTCAATTCCCTACAGGCCTTTGAAGACAAAAAATCCGCCCCCGTCCTGTGCTCCAAAAGCCTGATGAGACCTTCCTGGGCATCCAGCACACGGGGAACAGCAGCATCACTGCATCGCTTCATGCAAGTTGGAACTTCTTAATTTTCTTTTCCTCCACACTGCTTTTCAGCTGTAAAGCCTTCCTTTTGGAAACAGCTGCTCAATCTCCTCACTTCAGTGCAGTTCAAGCAGGGCACTATTAGGATGCTTATATTTAATCAAAATTTAATAGAGCAGAATATCCCTTTTACATTATGTGGCTACTCTTCCTTGCCACTCTTATCTTCCCCCACTCATTTAAATCACTAATGATCATGCATGCAAACTTATCTAGCCAAAGTGGAAAAGCCTTTGAATCAAAATTATATGTTTTCATTTTGACTTGCTAGTTAACCTTGCAATGATCCTCCTCAGCTCTCATTCACTTTGCAGGTACCTCATTCAATCCCACTAAACATTTTCAAGTGCAGTCGTAAGGTGGAACTCCAGAGATGGGTGTCTGCCAAAGCCACAAACCTGTTCTTCAAACCATCTGAACCTGGAGCAGCCCCTTCCCACTATGAAAAAAGCCAAAAACTAACTCTGTTGCACTCCCAGGTTGTGCATGCTCTGAGCACGCACCTCTTTGCTAGATATAGGTCTCATCACCCAGAGAACAGATCCTGAACAAGCTGGTTAGGCCAACAGCCTCAGAGAAGAAGGAAAAGTCTTGCAAATGTCCATATAAACCGATCTCTCCAGACTCGCTTCCAATTCAAGCATGCTTTTTACTAGAAAAAAGCAGGTGCCAGGACAAGAGGGATGTTAGGCAAGGAGATTACTCCACACAGGCTTTCAGCAGCACCTTAACTTTCACATTCACGTACGTGGCATTTGACAGCACAGTGCATTCCTAGAGCTCGACATCACCCTGCAGCCAGCACGCTCTAAATGTGAATCATGAAGCTCAAACTGCCTGGAATGTCACAACCCAAATTTTATTTTGCTTCACAAATTCTATCACATTCCAATGCTGATCTCTGCCACTGATTCCTTTTGAGCAAGAACAATGAATATTAATTAACCATTGACAAAACTCTACAAAACGAAAATGGGTCACAGGCAGCATCAAGTATGAATCATTAAGATAATACTAAATCTGTACGTTGACAGCGTGAGGAGGCTCCCGTTGTGCTCGGCACTGTATGACACTGCACTAGTTATTTTCTGACAGAATTTGCATTGCAGCAAATACAGAAATCAGCAAAAAACAGGCATCATTCATTCAACAGTCAGACACAATCAGCTGGTCTCAGGCCTTCAATGTGGTGAGCTGTGTGGTCACAACTACACCTCAAGCTAAACCGTTTTTTTTCCCTTTTTGTCACACAGTCAAAAGAGTGGAGCAAACCAGCTGTGTTCCCCACATAGCCAGCACACTCTGCACTGAAATACTGACCTTCTACCAGGGTGCTGACTGCCATCAAGGCATCCTCCTGCACGCCCCCCGAGCCCGCCGTGCTCTGGAACATCCGCAGCAGAGAGGCCATCACCACGTCCGAGATCTGCAACGCATCTTGGTGCTGGACTTTCCGGAGAACGTTCTAGTGCGGAAAGGGGGAAAGAGGCTGCAATCATTTCCATGTACGCCAGGCTGAATTATTCCTTTACATGTTCTGTGTTAGCTCTGAGTGCTCGTGACCACCCCAGGCTGCTAAAAGGGAAGATAACTGCTTTGAACTCACTGCTGCAAAAATATGCTTTGTCAGTGTGAGTGCAGAGTCCTATTCATTTTAGCTACACTCAATTTTCCAGCTACAGAACAAGCAGAATTTACCTTTCCTGCTGCATAGGCTGTTCTCAGGGCATTCCATTTGTAGCTGGCATTAAACGAGACCAGCCCAAATCTGGCCCTATAACAAAGCCCATTTTGCACTGTAACAATGTGGAGGCAATCGCTTATTGTCAATTATAGATCGCATGAAAGCTTTGCTTCTGCACCATGAAATTAAATTTTAGAAGTTTACACAAATACATCTAGCACTGAGGTGTTTGAAAAGCAATTCTGATACTGAGAGCGGCCTCCTGTACAAACCGATCCACCTGGTGAGCACACACGTGTCCTGTGTCATGCAGGAGCCACGTCCAGCAGAAGGGCCGAGGGAGCACCTGAGGCAAACGTCTAAGCTTTATATATGCTCTGTTCACCCTATACAATTCTAAAAGCCTCTTTTAGCATATGGAGTACAGAACACAGCTTTGATGTATCCTTACTTAAAATAAATTTGCATTTCCTATGAAAAGAGAAAGACAGATTCCTTAACCTGAAGGGGAAAATAATTATTTCAAGTCTGATTCTTTAAACTGAGTCATTTCAAAGAGATTGACTTTGATTAAATAATAGGTCTCTATTTTCTCACCCTTTTAAGCATTACTGGTTTTTCCCTCCTGTCGTACATCTAAGGATATTTTCAGGTGGAAAGAAAAACAACGTAACAAAATATATTCGACTACTAAACATTGAGAAATCCCTCTGCTAATTTTTCAGTTAAGTATTTACAGTAGCTACGGCAATACTTAATACTATTATGGTCCCGATTTTGTGCTGATGAAGCATGGTATATTTGCAAATTCAAACCAGCAATTTCATTCCATCTGTGCTACTTGCTCCTCACTTCCCACAAGTGCAAAAAGATGACCTGAAAGGGATCAGTGATCATACTGTGCCAAAAAGAGATCCTAGATACTGAAGCCTCTCCATTAAAACCCAGCATAAAAGACAGATTATTTCTATCCAACCATTATTTGAAAACTTACCCTAAAAATTACAGAGAATACAAGTATCAGCTAACACTACTGGCTTTTAAATGAGAAGAACTAATGCCCAGGAGACCTTCTAAGGCCATTTGGAAGATAGAAAGCTAAATTGATCGCCAGTAGAAACTGGTTGCTACCCACAGCTGAAGAAAAGGTTCTGTTTCCTAGGCTAACAAAGATGAAAAAAGTGATGAACTCCAGCAAACAGGTAACAAAACAGAAGGAACAGAACTGAGTAGGGACAGACATTCAGTAATTCTGTCTGTTTCAGATTACATGGTAGTCTGCTACACCTGCAGAGGAAAAATATCCAACTTCCTTCTGCGAGCAACTATCTATTATCATTTTTAAATCAGTGCCCTACAACTTTAACAAGCCAAGCATAACAGCAAGGTGGCATCTTTTTTTTTTTTTCCTGCAATGTTAACAGGAAAGCTTCAATATCAAGTACCATGTGATTTAAGAACAACTGCCTGGTGAGTGCCCCGAGTAGTTTGGAAAAAAAAAAAAAAAAAAAAAAAAGTGGCTGTTTCCAGTGGATTTGGTAAAAGCAGGCAAGAAACTAAAATGAGCAAATGCCTCACATCACATGGGCTGTTCATTACCAGATGTTTAATTTCAAGGACACTTAGTGCATTTTAATTAGTGCCTTTTTAAATAAAAACACCAACCACAAGAGGCAGGCAAACAAATTAAAGCTATTACGAGCTTTTTAGCTTGTGCCAACCAAAGCGATTGTTCATTCTCTAGCCAACACAACAAATCAATCTGAAAGTGCATACTGCCTTGAACAAGTCACACTAAGTTACTTAGTTCGCTGAGGTGTATTCTACTGGAACAGCTGAAACCTTTCAAACCTTATCACCTCCCACACATCAGCTTGGACACAAGATCCAAATTCATCATTCGGATTTCAACGCCAGAACCAAGTCCACATTCTCCGAGATGTAGAAAATTCTCTAAACGGTCTCTTTTCCATAACCACAAAATAAAGAACAAGAACCTACCTGTAAGGTAGCACAAAGTAGAGACTGAAGATCATTGAACTGGATTCTGTCTGAAGTGCTCTGAATATGTGACTGAAAAAGAAAAAAAAATTTCAAATATAAAAACATTTGATCATTACTCATGCAAACCCAGCAAATGTTAACAGTGCTACGAGCATCAGAAGAGCAAGTTTAAATACATTTTTGATCTTTTAACATTAAAGGTATTGTCCAGAAAATTAATATATTTACCTATGCTTGCATAAATAAAAATACATTACGCTATAACATATGCGGTCTGCAACAAAACTCTTTTTTCTATAGATGAAGCCACAGGACAACAGCAACATTAGAACCTATTACTTCCTTTAAGTCTCCATTATGGCAGCATAACAGGGATATAACTCAGGTTTACCTACCTCCATCTGCAGCACTTGCTGGAGTCGTTCCATAATGACCAAAGTTGTCTTCTGGACAGCAGGGTAACAGTCCTTGGCACTGTTTTTCACTATTTCCATCAAAGCTTCATATGCAGAACTCCTCAAGTTATTCTGGTGTCCATCAGGCCTATCACAGAAGGAATTTATTTTCAGCTCTCAGTGCTCAAGTTTGCTTAGAAACAGCCCTTTTTAGTAAATCAACAACAGCTAAACTGTAGTGTTGTGACAAGCTGAACCATTTGTACTCCTGTATTACAGACTCCAAAGAAAACAAAATTGGTGAAGTTGCTTTTGAGAGTTTTTTCACTCACTAAGAATTATTTCCAACATCTTCAGTCACAGACAGCAAGGATGGGAGCAGAAGGTGGCTTCAAACTCACATATCCCAGTGTGCTACAACCCTAACCTGGAAGAAGTGATCTCAAGAGATGAGCAGCTTAGCGGGATGCAACAGAATGATGTGAGACATCAGAGAGTGTTAAATCTGAAATACAGATAGCCAAGATCTATACAGAGAGGACTGGTGTACGTGTCTTGTGCTGGTCACTACACTTCTAGTCAAACAGACAGGAAGATAGTTCAGACTTTGAACTGTTAAGACAGCAACACCATTTAAGAAGTCCTGCAGCTGAAGGCTTCAACTAAAGACTGAACTCACCTAAGAACTGAACCTTGAGCTGTCAAAACTCCATACGTGACCTTGAAGGCAGATTATGAATTCAACATTACCCTTAGTTTTGCATCTGCAGAACTAAGTGTTTTTTTTTTTTTTTCCTCTCTCTCCCCCCTTTCTTCTTGTCAATTTATATGTCAGCTTAGTTGAGGAAAGGGCAGCATCTTCCCTAACTAGGTCCTCATGTCATCTGGGAGTACCTGTTGCTAATGTGAATGTAGTAACACCACAGCAAAACTACTTCGTAAGAGTCACAGTAAAAGGAACCATATGATACACAGGCTTCCAATTATGCCTTGCTGCAATCCTGATTATTCAACGGCCCTCTAGCAACCTTGAAGAGAATCGTAAATATTGTACGGAGATCTGTGTAGCCTGATACCACATGGCAAAGCTTCAAAGTAGACACACATTTGCAGAAAACCCCAGGCTGACTGAAAACCAGCATGGACAAAACACCAAGAAGTTTTTCTGCATGAACAGCTTTCCTCCAGGGGACTCATCATTCTGTATTCCAAACAATGCCCAAAAGCCCAATTCTGATAAAACACCGGTCAGATTTAAGCTGCAGAAGAGAACCAACAGCCTGAAATAATAAAAACATCTTTGTAGGGCTTCTTAAACCAACTTGTTTAATGTTACCTATCTGTGGTCTCCAGAAGTTTCTGAACTATAAGCTCAAATGAGGAGGATAAGCAGTAGGTTGCGGGCTCTTCCTGATCATCAGCTACATCTGCAGCTTCATAGGCAGCTTCAGCAAGACTAGAGAAGGCCTGAAATACAGAACCACCATTTCTAGTGAGGTTACCATCAAAAGTCAAGAGACATTCTGTACCTTCATCATCCCAAGAACAGATTAGTCAATTGGCATTCAGTTTCCAAATGGAAATGGTTGGTTGGTGGAGAAAAGACATGCCATTCCTTAGCGCTCATTAGAAACAAGACTTCCTCTATATTTGGAGCTCAAATAAGATTTCCCCCCCCCCCCCCTTAAGATAAAAGTAACAACAACAAACCACACAGGTACAGGATTAACTACTCTTTCCATAAACAGCTATTTACTTGGCGCACTGAAGCTTTGCATAACAGTGGTGAAAATTTTTAAGACTTCAAATACAGCATTAACATGCAAGGTGGTTAAACTGCCTGCAGACAAATGTCTGCAGACAAATTTCTGCATCGTATTAGTAGTCCCAGCAACTGGTAGTTGTCAAGAATCTAACTGCATAAAAACAGACTGCCTCAACCACAAAGGGCCTTAGCAGATTCTACCTACTATCTGGCATTATCATCACAACTTAAAATCCTCATTAGACAAGGCTGTGGACTGCTCAAATTCCCAACCACAGAGCAATTTTAATTGCTCTGAAAGACAGGTGGATTAAACAAAAAAGATGAAAGCCTCCTGATTTTCACTTCAATCTAAAAATAAATATATATTATTCATTATCTTCAGGAGACAAAAGCTACAGATGCATGAACTTTTGTCAACAGACTGAAGCTTCTGCACTCACTAGAAGTCTTCAGATCTCTGGAATACTGAAAAAAAGTGAATTCTGTAGTTCTTACAACTTGTTTTGACATGCAAATACTCATCTCTAGCCAAATTCTCATCGAGTAGCTCTTAAAAGGCAGTAAAAAGGACACATCCTCTTCAGACATGTCACTGGGTTGTGAACAGGCATAAGGAAGATGATACTATTGAATTCAGAGAGCTAACCCAAGGGGTCTCCAGGAACTCAAATCAAAGCTTTGTAAGGGAACAAAATATCTCCTGGTACTCCAAATAGTTCTGAGCCAAGGCAAGAAGTGGGTTTTGCTAATGGGGGAAACAGGAAACAAAGTATCACGTGTCTCTCAAAGTGTAAAGGCAATCCAGCTGCCCCTAAGAAATGTCGAATCCCAGGATACCTGTTCCAGCAAGTGGCACAGCTCCTTTTTCAAGGACAGTTTCCACAGCATTTTCAAACTGAAGATAACTTGTACACCCTGTTAATATTAGCATTTTTCTCCTTACCACAACCACAAAACAAACCAGAACTATCTTATAGTTCAGTGTGCTGGAAGAGGAAGTCATGAGTTGTCTCTGAAACCCATTTAAGAACATGTAAATACCAGACCTTCTTCATGAGCTGTGTTCCCCTTTATGGGATAAATCTTCTGTAGGTCAAAGAACAAAGGAACTGCCTTACCCAGCACACATTGGAGGCCACTCTGGGCTCAGCACTCAGGCCCTCAATCAGACACTGCAGCAGTGGGGCCAGATAAATGTCATTGATGGCAGCTTCAGGGAGCATCTCGCAGATCCTGCCCACCGTCCACGCAGTTGTGTCTCGAACCACAACACTAGGGTCCTTCATTAGTTCTATTAGAGTTGGCATAGCCTAGAACATAACGGCAATCAGCAGAAACATGGGGTTACATTTAATATATGAAGTTGTTACTCTTTGATTGTTAATGTCTTCTCTGTGAGGTAGCAATTTTAATAAAATCTGAATACACAAAAAGGAAAAAAAAGATATAGGTCAATTTAAACCACTGTGCCAATATATGAAGATCCATAAAGTTCCTTAACAGTGGATAAGACCCTAGAGTTGAAGCATCTGGAGCCAGGTATTCTGCAGGTCTGTATATTCTTGCAAGCACAGCTCAGCTACACGCTCACAGCCCATAATATATCTTCCCATCTCAGTGACGGACAATGGGATTCGTAACAGTAGCTTCCAGGATCCAAGCCCTCGGCTTCCTAAATCTGTCTAAACCATAATGATTAGAAAGGAATCCTTTTGCTTTTCCTCAGACTAAGAACAATGTGTAAAGAAAACCACATACAAAGAAACTTATGCTCAGGTATGTCCGGTACTTCCCTCAGGTAAATCAGGAAGTTTTTAAGAGCATCCAAGAAAGCACACCAAGTCTTACCTGTATGACTAGTGGTTTGAGCTGGTTGGGCTCTGGTCCTTCCAAAATGCACCCAAAAGCCATTACAGCTGCATCTCTGTACCGCCAATCTGGATTTTTAATGTGTTCTTTAATGAAGGGCAGCACGTGAGGAACAATGTCATCTTCACAGCAGGTTGCCAGGAGCATGAGGCAAACTCCTGCTGCTTTACATGGGTTCCAGTCATCATCGTCGTCGTTTTCATCCTAGGAGGAGGAAAACGTCCTGGTCAGTCTGGGAGAACATCCTTTACCAGTCACAGGCAGGGGTATTTTACTGGATCTACAGCAGGTAGCACTACACAGTGTTATTTTTAGAATATTAATTCAGATTTATGAAGTATCATCTACCTCCCCAGCAGAGAGGCAACCTGAATTGCACCATCTGTGTCCTCCTGTCCCGGTTTAAGGCTGCGAGCTCTTTCCTGACATATCCACACTATCTGCACGCACCTTCCAAATCACTTCTCTCACATCTAGATTGAGATTTTAGGTTTTTGATCCATGCTGTTGCCTTGCAGAGAGTGACCTGCTGTACCTAGGTAGAGCCATAGAGCTGCTTCCCCCCAACTGTTAGTTCAGCCACTTAAATTCCTTTGAAGCTGTGTACCTGCGATTCCCTTATCCGTTTTATCTTTCCATTTTAACGATCACTTTAAAACCTCCCACAATTTAACCCTTTACATTCAAACAGGCACCAATATAAAAACAAACAGGGAAACATGTCACTGGATTCACTAAGAACATACCAAGAATTTCCCCAGTTTACCACAATAAGACAAGTGAATTCCATCCTGCACAGCTTAATTAACGGCTTTATTTTATAACTGGACTTGCTGTAGCAAGTCATTTCATTTATTTTGATTAGACTGTGAAAGAGAGTCCAAACAAGACCCCAAGAAATGCCAGGGAGGCACTAAAACCTGGACCTAAGAATTCAGCATGTAAAGCTTAAAAATTCCAAGAGCGGGAATGTACAGAATTACAAAGTCTCTACAAGTATCATAAATACAAACATATACAATACAAAAACTATACCTCAGGCAGCCTCCAAGCCTCTGTTCCAAAGGCAAAGCCTCAGGCAGGCGGTTCCACCAGACCACAGCCCTAGGGCTGCCACAACAGGGCTCGGAACAAGAGCACTGCTACAGTCCACCCCAAGGAGCCTAAAGGATCTTGCAGGCTGAACGTATTGAGAAGTCATCTAGGCAGCTTAGGCAACACAGGAATTTTTTGACATGCATCCAGAAATCTGCAACTCACCTGTTTCGTTAGCGTCTGTGTGAGAATTGGGACCAAGTACTGTAGTGCTCCCTTAGCATAAAACTTGCTAGTGTGCTCTGGAGGCCTTCCTTGCTCTGCTGCCTGGACAAAAGAAGTTACAGAGTGATCCTCAGGGGCTACAGAGGCATAAAATCTGAACTATAAACTCCTGTAGATACAAGCTCTCTTCTGCATACCTTCCTTCCCCAATCTGAAGGGCACCTCAAGCCAACCCTAGTTAAACATTTGAAGCGACAGTACAATTTGCCACTCCACATATGCCGAGGCCCTCCTCCCACACTGCAGTTAAATGTTTTCAGCCCACAGTTGTCTAAGTAACAAGGGACCCCCAGCAGCAAAAGCAAGAGGTCTTCAGTACATAAGCTAAAGCTATTTGCTGACTTGTCCTTTTATCCTTGCTATTTTGAGCAATCAACACAAATATATTTAGCTACTTTTAAAGATGGAAATGATTCATCTAGAGCCCTTCAAAGTTTAGGCTATTATTGATCTGTTCAATTAATTTATGCAAACAGCACCTGCATGCAGAACAATACCCCAAACTCATCTCCAGTCTGTGCACTGTAAAGGATAATCATTACTTTTATTTTAGCTAATAATTTTATCTTTATCACATAAATGACATATTATATAGAACATGATCAATCTTTCTAAACACCAGGTTAGTCCTAACTTGCTCATGTCTATTAATAACAGATCCCAGAAACATCACATATCAGCATAATATATGAAGTCTGCTATGCCTCAAAGAAAGCAGGTAACTGAGGGAAATGCCCTCCCGTCACTATGGTTTATTTATTTCACTAACTCAAGATGCCATCTTAATGGAACAACAACTCTAAAGTCTTCATGATATGAGAAAATTCTCCTATTATACCGTGCCTAATACACATATTTAAAGTGCATTTAGGTTAACCTTATAGGCACAGCATGGCTTGAGTTTTGAGTGGTAAAAAGCCAGGGAGCTGTCATGGACCCTTTTCAGAAAACGAGCACTTGTATGTCAGTGTATTCTCAAACTGTCAGAGTCTTTATCTTGAATAGTTTCAATTCCCAGACAGGTAGCTTGGCATTAAAATCATCTTGCTCCTTTAAAAAGCCAATTTATCCTAATCTAGTAGGCAAAACAGTTTTTATTCAAGCTTTACGAAAAAAGTTTACAGCAGAAAACATATGGAACCTAAAATACAATGCAAGGGGTTACGGGGAGTTACAAATGAAGACCTCTGTGCAGCCTTAACCAACGTAACTTCATATTTACCTTAAACCGCAGAATAAATTAACTATAATTGAGTCTTGAATAAGACCATTAGTACTCAAGTAGGAGCTAAGAACTAAGCTGGATGCCAGGACATCGTGCTGGTGTCTGCTGTGCACATCCCAACCGCAGCGCCAAGAGGCCCTGGGGGCTTCGTGCGGTCTCAGCTCTCAGCTTCCAGAGCAGACATCACGACATCAGCGTGGTGCACGATGTGGCATCACGGACCAGCTCTGCCCCCGAGGCACTGCCGTGGGCTCTTACAGCCCTCAAAGGGTGGGACAACTTACAGAGCCATTTTGGCCACGCTCTTCCCACATTCCCAAACAGACGGCCGTGGGCATTCACCACTTTGCAGCCATCCTTAGCATGCTCACCTCAGATGCCTCGATAGCCAGGTCCATCTCCTCATCACAGACATTTGACCAGAATTCTATTCCCTGTAGAGCCACCTCATCTATGTCACTTTTCATTGCTTCAATAGTGATCTTTAGGAACACAGAAGAGAAGAACATTTAAAAAATTGTGACTACAAGTATTTTTCCTCCCAGGTTAAGGCATGCAGGCAGAGGTCAAAAAATTATGGGTGAAAAACTGAGTACTCACAGCAAAAAGAGCAGGACCCATATATGTCTCCATATATTGATAATAAAGGGACATAATCTTCACCAAATTCTGTAAGGCAGCCACTCGTACCTGCAAGAATAAAAAATGGATCAAAGATGTGGCATTTCCCTGATTGCTTTGAAAATCAAGCCTAGTTCTAGTCTAACACAGGTTAATAACCCTGCCTTTTGGTTATTTAGTTCACTCCACACATAAGGTCTTTCACCATAACGCCCTACTAGTTTTTCTAATTTATCATGTCTGAGAATTCTCAGATGTAGCAGGCATTGTATAGAATGCTACTTACTTCACATACCATTTTTTTAATAGTTTAATTATGATTCTAAAGCTTCTAGACAGCTTCCCAAAGAAGGGGGTAATGACAATCAGGATACATGTTCTTTACTCACCCTTGTATCTGGACACTGTGTTGCTTCACAGACTACTTGCATAATAAAGTGCCTTTCAGACTGAAGAAGAAATAAAAGAATATTAGAACCGTATTGCAAAAGCATCAAAATCTCTTCAAGTGTTCCTGGGGAGGATATATTTTGAGTCTAGACTACTACAATCACTCACACTGCACCTAAAGAAGGAGGAATAATATCACAGAGAACAGTACACTGTACTATAAGTAATTTATTTCTTCAATGGGAATGCCAAATGAATTTTAAAAGACATTTAGCAGGCTTTCAAAAAAAAAAAGTCAGTACTAAGATCACCACCTTTCTCTAAAAAAGGGAAAACAATCCCCCTATTGTCTCTTGAACTGTGTCAGCAATTCCTTCAAGAAACCTCAAAACTTGCACAACTCAAGAAAATTACTTGTTATTTACAATACTGAAGTCAGTAGAAATACACCTCACACCTCAAATTTTGAAAGACTCTAATTAATCTAAATCAACAGCAGCTAGACACTACACTAAAACGATTCATTAAAAGGGCTTCAGAGCTTGAAGTTCAATATTAATTCTATTGCATCTTCCCTGTACTCTGCTTGCTAAGGACCTAGAAGAACTGCTCAACCCAAAGGAAAAGAAATAAATCAGAGGCCTCTATTGTGAGGACTCTTACCAGTTTTCCTCCCCCAACAAATTTCAGAGGCAAAGTTAAATCTGGATTGCTGCCATGCCACTTGAAAGGAAGTGCTGATCCAAGCTTGTACTCTCAGCAGCATTACAGAGCAGAGTTTGATCAGGACGCAGAGCCTCTAAAAGGCTAAACTAAGGGCACTTCATATTTTTCCCCCCCAAATTCATGATGCTTCCTTTCCATTGATGAGTTTCTGAAGATTTCCACAGTAGCTCTATATTACACCAATGACATATCCGATTTAGAGAAATGAATCCAAGTCTCAGTTGCAATGGAGTTATCCATCAAAACTCAGCGTGGTGCATGATTTCTCATCATAGACCATGGATTCAATCCCTGTATATATACCTTATACCAAGGCCTCTTACGGTTTTCTCCTCACCTCTTTGTCAAAGTTTGCTTTGGTGAATTCCAAAGAGTTCAGGAGTGCATTAGTAGCTGCTAGCTTCACATTGTTGCTGGGCTCTTCCTTTCTCATTCCCTGGATAATGGCTGTCAGGATCTCATTGGATTTGTCCTGAAGCTGTTCTGGGTCCTAAACAAAGCATTGATAAAGTTATTTGCCAGATGACTGATTGTTTTTCCTTATTTCACAGTATTCTCCAGGCTTGATGCTGAAGTCTACAGACAGAAATTAAGACATTTGTCTTAAGACAGAAGCATTTTGTTCACCCTGAGCACCAGGACGCACAAGGATTTTGGACACCATGACATCTTTATGGCTTCTCAACCAGGAAAGCGAAGACTGAACAGGGTACACATATCCCAGAAGTTTAAGTCATAAACGCTAAGTAAACTCCACTGTTTCAACTAGGTCAACAAGCCTCACCCTACTTGACTTCTTTCAATTAGCATGTTAAAAACATTGGCTTTTTTTCCATTCTGCTATATTCTGAGTAGAGGGGTCTATACCAGCAGCTATGATTAATACCTTCACTGGGTAAAGGTGACGCCTTTCGGCATAGGGCAAGACGGCTTTGCATGGACCAGAAGGAAGGACACCTAGCCATTAAGCTTTCCAGATTTAAGGATTAAAACTTTTAACATGGACTAAAGATTAATTTTGGAGGTAAATTTAAGACCGCAAGAATTCCAAGTAACTATATTAGCATTACAGCAAAACTTATCCAGCCACAGAGGTCCAGCAACACATTGTCCCAACGCAACTGACACAAACAACAAATACTAAAAATCTTATCTAAAAATACCCCGATTGCTGAATGGGTATCCCAAATATACTTGATTTTCACTGATCTTTTCTTATGCCTTATTCTGTTTCTTTCACTACCTGTCCTCATGGATGCACCTGTTATTGCTCCTCATTTTATCCTATGGTTTTTCCCTCACTGACTTTTCCCTTTCTTCAAGGGTCCCTTCTCCAGCCATTACATTCTTCAGACCTCTCCATCTAAAACGGAAGATTCCCAAGCTGATTGCAATATTTCAACCTTATTCCTGCAACAGGGAAACCCCCCAGGGCACCCCACTCTTTTGAGCATCTGCAAGCACAGCGCTAGAATATGCTTAAAATCCAATGCAAATGGGCAGACTAAAGAGTGAGACAAAGCTGCCTGATATGAAGCACCAAAGAGAATATTCACATTTCTAGTTCACTACACTGACGTTCAACATGCAATACAAAACATGCACTTTCTAACACATTAAGAAACAGCAAAAAGCAGTGATCCATTTTTGTTTTTCAGTGGCAAGTCACACACATTGTCATATACAGGGTTTTGGGGAGTAGTTTGGATTAGCTGCTTGATACGACACATCGTGAGATGACAAACTGCAGCAATAAACACATGGGAACTTCTGTAGAGGGGGCCTCAAGCAGTAAAATATTCTTGTCCGTGTCGGAAAATATTCTTGTCCGTGTATCAAAAATTTTTAGATTAAGGATAAAGAGACCCCTCACATTCAGGCAATTGTCAACACACCAAGAAATTAAGAACTGGCCAGCTACCTTTAACCATTTCACACATCTGGTATGAAGGTTTTGTAACAGCATCCCTCACCACACGACCAGAGGGATACACACAAAGTGCAGTAATGCACTTGACGACAGATGACCCGGATTTGTGTCATGAAAGCAGGTCATTTCTTTCAGATATTATTCTTGCATATTTACTAACACATCAGGCTGTTCTGTTGGCACCAAGACAGGACATGTATTAGACAATTACAGAGAGCATTCATCTGTTAAATACAGAGAAGTGTAAAAAATGAAAACCTGAAAAAGAAAAGGCATTGAAAAAAGGTTATGGCAGCAGAGCACACTTCAAAAAATACTTACAATATCCTGGCAGATGTAGCCAATGGCCTCTAATGTCGACTCTTTCATGTGCTCGGTGCTATGTTGATTTGTAACATTAGCTACCAACTGGGGAATGAGCTCAGGCCACTGGTTCATGGGAATCTCTGCACATGCGATCCCAGCTACGCACTGAGAGGCTGAGCTGGGCCTGTACGTTTCTGTACCCAGCGTCTGCAAAACCTGCGACAAGAGATTCATACATCATTATTTGATATCAGTAACCAGAGTCCGACGGGCGCCTGCCTGACACCTAGATTTTCACTGGTTAAGTTATTTCCAATGTACCCCTTCTGCCAGTCGAGCAGTTGGTTTGTATGGCTTTCTCGCTCTGAAAGCACTTGGCCACAGGCAAATGATATTTGAAGTGGCCTTACCCATGGCTACCCATTTCAGGAAGTGAGACACCCTTGTGTGATTACACAGATTTCCACCACAGCCTTTAAATCCCATACATAATGCTGTATATCATAATGCACATTGATGACTCACTGAACAATTCTTTCCTGCTTGTATTCTAAAGCTAGGTTACAAAAACTAAACAAATGGTAGTTTACAATCCAAAATAATGCTAGACTGCTTATAACAAGATAATCTTGATGGGATTGAAGAGGTATTTTTAAATGTATTTCAATTCCAATCAGAAGAATAAGTTTTGTACACTTCAATAACCTTCTTAAAAGCAGAAGGGGGAGGAGGGAGATATATAACTGAAAATTCTGAAATGCGCCTTAACTGCCTAGATATTTCCTTAATTATATAGTACTGGAATGCTCTTTAGTCCCTCTCAAATTGGCCACAACTCTCTTCCCAGCCTTGCCCTGGGATGGGCCGAGCTCTGGGGCTTCTCCCCGGCATTCAGCACAGCAGCCAGCACCAAACACTTCACAGCTTCGTCATCGGAAACAAGGGAACTGAGACCCCACTAACTCATTCTGCATTTGCCATCTAATCAGCATGCACTCAGGGACTTAGCTTTCTCAATAGAATTATGGAAATAGTCACAATCCTCAAAGTTAAGAAAAAGCTAATCAGCAGGAATTAGGTAGAAGCACCCAACATAGCAGCTTGACAAGATAAACAGGGCTTGGCTTTCATTTGACAACAGGACAGCAATAAACTGGCTTGGCTGGCTTTAATATACACCAGTGTGACAGCTCCAAGTCACAATGGAGGCAGAGTCACCCTGTACCTACTGCAGTCTTAGCCAATGTAAATAAAAGACTAAAGTTGTATCATAATCCACTGCCCAATGACACTTTACTATAACAGATGTCTCTGAATCTGTGTAAGACAAAAACATTACATAAAAGCTCGAAGGGACCTCTAGAGATCATCTGGTCCAAAAGCCTGTACACTCAGGGTCACCTACAGCATGTGGCTCAGGACTGCGTCCAAGAGGGTTTTGAAGATCTCCAGAGAAGGAGACTCCACAACCTCTATGGGCAGCCTGTTCCAGTGTTCTGTCAACTTGTATTAATTGCATAACACTGTGTACATCGAAGTACAGCTTTTTTTCTTTTGTCGAGTCAAAAACACTGAGTCGCTATCATTTTCTCATTGCAAGTGACACTAATTATAGAAGAACACAAGAGTCCTCAGAAAATTCCATACTGTACAAAATTTTAAAATACCATATTTCATATCTGTAACTTGTATATTTACGACTGCATTCCACTAGCTCTAAGTTTTTCTATGGCCTGTGTTGTTTACACACACATCTCATTAGCGATGGTTTGTAAAACAGCTGAAGAAGCTGCTGAAGTATAAGAATAAAAAATAAGCATCAATCCAGCCAAAATCACCTGGTGAGGAAGTTGTTCCCATAAACTGCAGAATCACAGGCAACTACTTAAAAATTACTTTGCAAAAGTGCTTACATGTAACAGCCTAAAAGCAGTAGCCACATATTTGCTTGCCTTTTTAACCTAATACTTCTATAAATTAATCATGCTATAAGCATCAGAGCATCAAAGCACATACAGATGACACTGTTTTCAAGGTAGCCAGCAAACGGAAAACTTCTCAGGTAGAAAAGGCAGCGTAAGACTTTGTTATTCATCATCCACAAAGGGAAAAAAAGGCCAAAAAAAAAAAAAAAAGAAAGAATCCGAAGATAGAGAACTTACATAATTCTTGACCTCTCTGCGGGCATTGGCATCGATGGCGAGCCATCGCTGCTGGTACTGGGCCTTGATATCCGGGTCCTTGGACGTTAAGGAGTTCTTGATCTGCAGACCGGCTGCCACTCGAGCGACTTGGCTGTTCCCCGGGTTTGCCAGCACTCTGGACAGTTCCACGAGGAAGGTCGGCTGGCAGGCAGAGGAGAGAGCTGCTTATCCACAGAAACATTCCCATTACTTTGCCCCGACTAATGAGGAAAAGACCCCTGTATTCATCCACAAAATGAGATGGCTGGTCATTGAGGTTCCTCTGGTGTCAGGCCAACAGCAAACCTCTGCTATGCATCACAGCTGTGTTTCTATCCCAAGATTATGTACGTTAAGCTGCTAATTAGAACTGCTGGAAAGTAACGTAAATAGATCTTGACTTTGTTGGATTTTTTTCAGCTTACTTGAGAGACTGTTACCTTTGATGCTCCTGCCTACTTTAAGTATTCCTTTAAATAAACCACTCTGGTCTTATGCAAAGTTATGTATTTTCTGGATAGATATCAAGCATGGTAAAGAATAACTCCACTAATTCCCTTGCATCAAGGCAAACAACCAAGCTATAATTTAATACAAGAATTTTTAAGATGTGAGATCAGCTGGTCTCCTAATGCATTAAAATGGATTTGTAAAAGTAAGCTTACTATATACTTCCTTGCAAGCAAGGATGCGTTCACACACATGAAGATCACCCCCACCAAGGCCACCTGACAGCTGCACCACTTGTCTTTGGTGACATCTAGCGTGAAGCAATTCTGAACTTATATATTACTCAGAAATATGGTAGCTTCACACTTCACAGACGTCTGCTGCACACAAGATACAGATAAGGTTTCAATACAGAGCTTTTTCATTTAACTATCTGCAGCATCTTGCCTATTTAAAAGGGAAACAACTTTCTAATAAATAGTAGAAACAGCAGCACTATTCTCAAAACCATTAGCACCAAACAGGCAAGCAATAACATAACTTTACAGAAGACATTTCACTTAATATATGATTGCATGTAATCAAATCTAAAAGCCTGTATAAAAGAACTTGAGATACACGCAAAGATTTGAGGGCCCAAACAACAACAAAAAAAGCATCATTTTTAAAACTAGCTTGACTCCTAGAAGTTCAACAGAAACAGAGCATGTCTAGCATCTTGGGCATCACATTCAATGATGTAGAATTTGGAAACAAAATAGTTGTCTAGTTGTCCTGTTAGAAATATCCTGAGATTTTAAAGCGCTACACACACACACAAAAAAAAAGCCTGCAAATAGACCATAATAACAGAAAACATTTCTCATCCATTGAGAACGCCTTCACTCGAGACACTGAGTTTTACAAATCCAGAAAGGGGGAACCATTCATGAAAGTTCATTGGGCAAAAGGAAAGCTTTGCTGCCACCTTTGAAAAGAAAACCTGACTGGAATTCCAAAGCTGGATTTCTCTCGCGTAAGCTGGAGGAAAAAAATATACGTCTTTCAGGAAATTTGAGAATCTTTCCTGGTAAAAGTTAGAAGCACTGCATGAAGACTCACACCGAATGCAGCTGCATATGACCTCTCAGCTTCCACACTTGCAGAAACATCAATGAAAAAAATTCAGGAAAGGGTGTAAATTAGATACAATAGGGGAGGAGAAAGAATAAGGGTATTTGGACACCTCTCCTCTAGTTGACTGGGAGCTTGTTTCAAACCTCTGACCCAATCCCAGAGCTCCCAGCTCTTCCCATCACACTTCCACGCTTCCTTCCCACTTCCTCCCAGCGGGAGCTCTTCCCATCCACGTGCCTCTCGCTGGAGCACGAGCAACTGGGAACGCCACATCCATCCTCTCCTTCTTGGCTTCCTAGGGCTCTCCCGGCAAGTCCGAGCACCTTCAGCCCCCTGAATAAGCTGCACCGACCCTCGCCCGTGTCCCAGACCAGGACACCAACTTCACCCCTCATGTTCCCAGTGCAGCTTCCGCCTCCTCTGCCAGCTGCCCTGACCTCCAGCTCGAGCTTGGTGCCAAAAAAGCAGGGATATAGTCAAGTTTAAGCAACGGGTTCACCCCCCAGCTTTCTTAAATGCTTGAAATGCTTTCAAGGAGCAAAAATCCAACCCTAAGATTCTAAGATTTTTAGGGCACCTGTAATTTAACACAAAGAGCCCCACACAAAGCTGGAACCGAGCAGGACACCTGTGCTATAGGTCACCTGGGATTCTCGGGGATGTTTCCCAGCTTAAACCCCAGCAACAACGATACAGACCACACTGCTGGCAGGGCTTACGCGAGGGGACATGAACGCAGAGCAAAGGAAACAAATGCTCAAAAAGGAAGAGCAACTTTTGCTCGTAGCCATAATGATGAGCAAATCACAGCGCCGGCCTCAAAGGGACACGAGTTGGGCTCCCATTAAATTAAGCTGGGATTCCCTCAAGGACAACAAACCTGTCCCCTCCACAGGCCTCAAAACAGTTGCAATAACACACCTTGACTAAGCAAAAATAACAGAATTTAACTAATAAAAAAAAAAGGTTCAAATGGGGAGCTAAACTTCCCCGCACCGTTCCTAATTTAAGTGCATGCATTAAAAACAGCTTTCAGAGAAAAATAAAGTAAGATAGGGGGATGAGAGGGTCTCCATAAAGAAGGATTATGGTGCAATAGAGTGTTTCTTCTATTTAAAATAAATAAATGTTTCCTTCCATCCATTCCTCAAAAATCACTGAAATCGTCACCCCTGCTGAGCCCCCCCCCACCGGGGTGACCCCCTCCCGCGGCCCCTGGGCCCAGCGGCCACTTCCCCAGCAAGTGGGCGGGAAGGGCAGGAGGGCTGCGAACGAGACAGAAGGAGACGGGATGAGGGACGGGAGGGACCTCGTGGAGAGGAAAAGGGGGGGAAAAAAAAGGAGAAAAAAGGAAATTTTTTAAATGAGGAAAAAAAAAAGCAGGGGGGAAAAAAAAAA
>VZSV01000327.1:342903-365891 GCA_013398735.1 Nothocercus julius | reverse complement strand
GCGGCCCCAGCAGCACCGAGCGGGACCCCCAGGGTCCCCGGGCTGCCCCCGGGGCCGGCGCGGCTGCCCCTGAGCTGGGGAGTCCCGCGGAGGGGCCGAGCGGGGCTGCGGCCCGTAATGACACCCTGGGCTCCCCGTGGCCGCAGGGAGCAGTTGGTAACAACCGGGCTCCGCTGTGCGGTCAAATACAAAGGCCAAGGAGAGGAGGGACAATTAGGGAGGTACCGCTGGCGGTTCCCGGGCCCCGGTGTGGGCGGGTTCCTGGGAATCCTCTGCCGCCTCCCTAGCGGATAAACGAGAGGAAGTTGGTAACGGGGGAAACGCCCAGCCAGAGGTAGCTGGAAACGGCCAAGGCTGCCAAAGCAGCAACCCCAGAACGGCAGCGTAAAACACGGGCGGGCGACGCCGCGGGTCGGCCGGGCCCGGCGCTCTCGATAGCGGCGCCGTTTCGCTCTTCATTGCCATAAATGGCAGCCTCGGCATTCCCGGTGCGGACGCTTCCATCATCTCCTGCTTTCATGAACCGGCTGCAGAAACGAGGAGGGAAACGCTCAAAAGCTGCCGACCTTCGGAACGGCCCTGGAAAGGGGCAGGGTGCTGGGGGCCGTTTCAGCGGGCGAAACGGGTCCGACGGGAACGAGGGCAGCCGGTTCCCGCGCGTCGCGGCAGCGCAAGGCGGCTCTCGGGATTCCCGCTCTGTCCCGCGGCCGCCGCCACCAAAACCACTGGATCTCTGTCCCTGTGCTTCCCCTCTTTGTAAAAAGGGGGACGTTTCATAAGCGGCTTCTGAGCGTAGATATTCATCAGCTTGAAGCGCTTCCGTAACGAGGGCAGCCTTGCAGAGTTGGTGCCAGCGCCCCTGCGAACACCCAGGGTCTCAGGGTAGCTCCAAATTTCACTTCCAATTAACTTCCAGTTTCACAGGAATAAAGTCACTTCTCTGTTTCCTTTCCCACCTTTGAAATTCAAAAGATGACACCTTAAAACCATTAAGCTGCTCAGTACTCCCACATTCCTCAGAGAACCCTGCGCAGAGGGGAGTTCCAAGGAGCGGCACCTCTGATTTTTTGCGTGCGCTGGATGTGGATCTTGGAGTCCAACAGTTCCTTAGAGGTTTCTAAGGCACCAGTGTGAATCCAACAGATGATTCCAGCTTTAAGAAGTTAACACACCAACAGCGGCGCCAAAACAGATTTCACTGCTGAAAAGGACTCAAGGAGCCTTCGCTTTCTTTCTCAAAAAACGGTAACAAACCTGGAAATGCAAAATGTTACCAGTGCAGAGCGCCAGCACGCAGGAAGCTGCTTTCCAATCTCCTGGAAGAAGCAGAGGTGGGAGCAGCCTCCCCACAGCGGGGAAGTCGGGAACACGTTTTAACGCAGCGGTGCCGTCACCCGCCACGCAGGGGCCGTGTCCGCGTGGGGATGTTCACGGAATCCGGATTTCCGATCCGTAACTGGGCTGAATCCCAATCAGCTTTCAAGCAAGGGCAAGCCCCTAGAGCCAGTCCAGTGCTATATTAACTCAAGCATTTAACAGGAATATGGAATAAGAATATTTATTTACACGAGCAAGCACTGAAAGCACGAGATACCCACCTCACCTGGCTCTTTTTCTGGAGGAAACCAAGTGGGGACGGGTGCTGAACACCAGGCATCTCCCTAGCGCTCAATTGCATCGACGCGGGAGATTCCCCGTGCTCAGCCTCACCTGTGCGAAGACCAAAGACGGTTTTAAATAGGTTCTCCTAGCAGCGATGATGAAATCCACTTTTTTTACATGCTCTAGGTGACCCTGCGTGTGCAGGGGGGTTGGACTAGATGATCTCTAGAGGTCCCTTCCAACCTTAAGAATTCTGTGATTCTATTGATTTTGGCAGCGAGCGCAGATGACAAAATTACACGAGGCTGGGCAGACGCTCCGCTGGCCCCTCCGGCGCAGGGGCTGCTTCCCGCTGCCTTCGGGTGTGCCCAGGCTTCACGTAACCGCGGTTCTCTTTCCTGGTTGGGTCCCTGTAAAAGAAGGATTAATACGGAGTCCGTAAGATCAGCCTAGTGGAACACATTTTAGGGAGCACAGCACATTATCCTCTCTATGTTTTGTCCCTTCGAACCAGCGCTGGAGCGATGCTGAAACTGCTCAGCCCGGCTCTCCTGTAGCTGAACAGCCGGGTCCTTCCTTCGCTGAGTAAAAACGATGCTCGTCTTGACATGGTCATTGCTGGACAAGGGACACACGAAACCCTGTGGCGCCCTGGGCCTGCCGGGCAACAACAGGCGGCTTCATTTTCGCTTGTGCGGGTTTTGCACGGCCTCGGACCGTTCCCAGGCGGAGCAGAGCACAGGGCAAAGGACTTCACAGGCGGTAGCGGGACGGCCGATCGCGGGGACAGTCAGCGGAAGAAACAACCGCGACTTCCCTGCATCTCGTGACCCTGCCAAGACAGGAGCAGGTACCTGTTAGAACAGGACCTGGGAGCGGAGGTTTAGGACGTTTTGTTTCATTGCATTATTTTTTTTTTTGAAAGAATTCACATGCTTGTTTGTCACTGAATACCCTTTAGCTTTGCAATAATTTAAAATACAGAGGATGCTGCTATTGTGATTAAGTTTGGGAAAAGACCTTGGCATTTGGGGAAGCAGATATGTCCTTGCAGATGCTGCAACACAGCTTAAGCTAGGTAAAATTTTGGTCTGAAATCTGGGCCTTTTTGGACAATAAAGTGTATTTTGAAACTCGCACTTCCAGATACTTCCACATCAGCCTGGCAAACTTGTGCGTTTTCCCCTGCCAGACTAATATTATTTTATCCCACATACAGGACACTTGTGAATATCCAAGCGATGCCTATATTTAGGTACGTATTTCTGGTAGTACAGACCTTGCCTTTTCTAAATTGCTTTGCAGAGTTCATACGTGTCATTTTTTTTTAATAGATGGAAGATGTTCTGAGCAAACCCGGCTGGTTTACCCAGAGCATCAGCAGCAGCCACAGGAGCAGCGGTCGTCACCCTCCCCCTGCCCAGCCTGGGCAGCCCCCGGACCTACGAAGTGGATTTGGGGACTTGCTTAATAAGCGACTCATTTATTTGAATCTCAGTGTTTAGTGTCAAGGGGCTGAGTGCAGGGAAGACACTTCAGCTCTCCCCCCGGCCCAGGATCAAACTGGCTTCGTGTGAGTTTGATATTTGAGACAAAAAGGTTTCACATTAAGTGGACACATCCCAAACTTTCTTTCACGAAGAGTTAAAATCTACTTTCTTTGCACGCAGAAGAGACTGGGACTAGTCAGTCTGCTGAAACTATTCAGTTTGCTCACTGACCACAAACTCGTTATTTTTGCCTCTCTTCTTCAACTGCTTGCATGTCATTTGCATTGTTTAAAGTCCAAACAAGACCACCTCAGCTTGCAGCTACAGTACGTCTCATTTCATACATCAGCAGTCATGCTGGAATTACAACTTTGCATGTTATTTTGTCAATGTGCAAGAAGCAGAAGAGAAACCAGCTTACGCTTCTGAAACTACATTGGCTCCGCAGTGCTGACAGCAGGAAAAACACCCGTAAACTTAACAGATGTGACCCAGGATGAACAATTCCCATTGTTCCCTGGGGATGCTGCCACTGTGACTGTGTCCAAGGACACCCCATCCTCATCACGGTGAAGCTGCCCCGTCCCCGGGTGCTTCTCACGCCCTTTAGCGCAGCCTCTTCTGCACATCAGCACCCTCTGCTTCGTAGGGGTTTATTTAATAGCATTTTGCTCACGTGAATTTTTTGTCCTTTATGTTGCAAGCCCATTAGGTTCTCCAGCCTTTCTTCTCTCCGCAGGGCACGGGCTGCACCAGCTCCCCGGCGCCGCCCCGAGAGCACAAGAGGGAAAGGCCGAGGGCAAGGGAGGCCCTGGGGCTGCTGAGGACTGACCTGGGACCAGCTCTGCTCCCCGCAGCAGTCTAAGCCCCCCAAAAGCAGCCCTGCTCTTCCAGCCTCCAAACAGAACACAAGCTCAGGATATCCATTTCACATTGACATTTTTATTAACGCCAACTGTTTTTCTTTTTTTAAACAATAGCACAAAAATGTTTCAGGGAAGCAGTCTGACAGTTAGTCTGATGACCTTCTGAAATACAGTTAAGCCACACCAAATACGATTTTCTGTTAAAGAAAAAATATATATGGAACTCCAACCTTTGTATTAGAGGGTGTTGTGTCTGGTTAGTAGCCCACGCTGCTTGGTGAAGTAAATGATGGCACACAACTTAGACTTCATCATCACGCCAGTCATCACTAATTTAAGGCTTCTGAATCAAATTACCATCAACATCACGAAGGGAATGAAAAGCTACTGTTGCTACAGCCATGAGGAGATTGAACAAGCTGGAGCTTTTAGACAAGTGACTGTGCCATGAATAGAAGGGCCTGCCTGGAGAGCAGGCGGGAGAACCGGGCACGCAGTCCTTATCTCCTCATTCGCATGCATTTTGAGGGTGCAATTTAGTAAGAAAAAAAACATATTGCATGAATCGTTCTCTTATTTAATGTGGCTATGAAAGATGTTTCCTTACAATTCCGTTATCTCTAAGAAGGACATCAGCAAATGGAACCAAGAAGAAAAAACCAAAGAGCGACAGAACATTTTTCGTTTTGCTGAGAGGTAACACAAAAGGGAGGGAACCTACGATCCTTGGGGTGGGTTGGGGGGGTTGCAGGAACATCTCCCCAAAACCTCGCGCTTGGAATTATGCACAGACTATATCAGCTACCTGCCCTTCCCAGTGAACTGTTCACATAATGCTCCCAACGGCATTAACCCATTCCTGCCCCAGACTCTCCACAAAATTCCTCTGACCTGGAAACCTCTTTTTGTCTTTTTTGGGGGAGGGGGACTGTAAAAAACAGAACATCTGTCAATAAGAGTGTCGGGGTGGGGGTAGGTGTTAAATATTTTAACCACTGACAAGGCTTGAGGAAGTTTCACAGTTTTGTTATGCTCTATTTTATTACTATCATATTTACAGATTTTTTTTAATTTTTTTTTTGCTGAATTGCTGATAATTTTAATAGAATTTAATTCTGGAGTGTGAGCAGGAACCAGTTAACTACATTCATCGTCCAATCCCCATTGCTTTGAGAAAAAGACTCCAAATTCTTGGCATATGGATCAGCTGTGGGGTAGCTCCTCCTCGGGCCGTGCTGAGGCAGCAGGACGGCAGCGGCGCCGCGCGGGGTTCACACCGCGGCCGGGGGGCCCTTGCGCTGCACCAGGTACTGGTGGATGTTGTCGGCGTCCCGCTTGAGCCACGCCGCATTCAGCAGGATGTTCTCGCAGCACTGCTGCACCGTGCGCTCCGCCGACGGAGCAGGGTGGCTCTCGAAGAAGGCCTGCGTAAAAAGCACGTAACCACCCGTGAGAGTAGGGACGCCACCGGCAAGACTGTGTTTCTAGTCACTAATTTCCCCAGGCTCTGCAGAAATGTTCGTAGGAATCAGGCTGGTCGTGCTATCTGCTCCCACCAATGTCATGAAGACTGATAAGGAGAAGCTCACAGGGCGCTGGCCAAGTTTGCAGGACGCGCGTGATCTGAAGCAGCGGGAGCAGCAACGTGTCTCCGTTTCTCTGCTCAAGCAGCAGCATCGTTGCTGCAAACCGGGCCCAACGCGGCCGCCTCCCTCTCGTCCAGGCTGTCATGGACTTGCAGAGAGGATCAGAATTCAGTCCCTCCCGGGGAGGCAGCAACGGGCAGCAAATCAAACATGTATTTCTGGATACTTGGAAGAAGGCATTAACTGCAGCCTAAGGCCATTTTGCAAAAGCATTTGTCCAGATATCAGGTTTCCTAGCACTCTGTCTTAAATAGGCCCTGTCCAAACTGCATAAGGACGTCCATGACCAGCAGCACTCGGTGCTTTCCCCAAGATCAACAATATTGACCAGCTGCTGCAAGTAGCTGAAGATAAAGCAGCCACCGAGACTGCTGCGACCCTTCACTTCACCCTTGGTTAAAGGGCAGCGTAAGTGACATAGTGCGGAGTCATCCCCACCTTCATAAAAACGGACTTTTCCCAGTATTCAGCAGATCCTCTTAGTGTCTGCTACAGAGTGACACGGACACTCACTCATGGGATTTGTAATGCAAGATTTCCCTGTGAAGAAATGCTGCTAAATCTTTTCTAAGGGTAATAAGACACCCAATCATTAAAAAGAAAGAAAAGTTTTGTAAATCAGCATGTCCCAAAACAGTAGCTATAACAAGGGATACTGGAATCAGATTCACATTGTTTAAAGTAAAAAGTTAGCTCCCCCAGGGGAACTATGCTATGTCTATCACAGATAAAGTAAATCACTTATTTGTTAAAATTTCTTACCTTAACCTCTGCAGCCATCTTATCATTTGCAAATCCATCCACTGTTAGCTGAAGGAAAAAATATTTTTTTTAACCAAGAGTAAGCATTTTAAATGCAATCGTTTAGTTTTGGACATCTATGTAAGTGAGATTTTTCTCAAAGTTGCACATACCTTTATTAGTCTGGATATTAAGAATCCACCTTGGTAGCGATTGTAAAGTTCCTCCCAATTATCCCTTACAAATTTCCAGGCAGCTTTCCTCCCCTGCTTGCTGCCTCCAGCTACTCCGCCAATAACAGACACTGTGTCCTGGGGACGTACCTCTTCCTGAAAATGGAAATGCAGATAAACACTCAAGACAATGCAGATAAACACTTTCAACATGTGCAACACATTGGCTTTATGCACTTCTACACTCAATCTGTCAAAGATGGCTTTTTTTTTTCCACACAAAAACTTTCAAAAACATATGGTAGCTTAAGATACAACTCCACGATTAACAGCTAAAATGCTCCATCCTGTTCAAGAGCACTATATGCACCCAGCACTATCACCACGTGCTCTACGTACATCAGTCATTCTCATAACATTAAGTGGCAGCTTTTCCAGTAACTTACTGAAAGTGCAAAGGTGAGAACTTTTTGAATCAGTTCTGGTTGAGAGATGGCTCCAAGAACGCGTTCGATTCGGTTCTTCTCCTCCTGCATGTCTGCTTGCTTGTGAAGCTTCAAAGCCAGAGTGAACAATATTAACACAGAGTGCTATTCAATGACTTCCTCTTACCTAGAGCTGCTAAATCTGCTCTCTATTATTAGTGCTGCTAGATTAGTCTTCAGGCAAAATGTAGGGAAATTGGACATGTGAATAGCGACAGGATTATTCACCAATATTAGGCACCTTATTACATGCACATCAGCAGAAAGTACCATTAGTAACAAACTAATCTTCGACACTGTTTATATAAGGTCAAGTAGGACCAAGCCTCTGAGCAATGAAACTCTGCAACAATCCACTAGGTGGCAATTTAACATTGCACGTGGACGAGGGACACAGCGTAACATGGTCCTACTTTTCACATCGTCTGTAAAACACAGGATTAGTCCTGATTTCAGGAAAAAAGTACATTTTAGAGGAACTTATAGGGTAGCGTAATTAGTTTTTGACTGCATAAACTGATACTGTGTGCACTCACCTTTAGCATAGTGTCTAAAGTAGTACTATCTCCATGCTTCAAAATAGTTACATATACCTAAGATAGAGCATAAATAAGGAAGGTCCTTCACAAATCACGTTTTTTAGAAACACAATAAAAAGCTGCTAATATGGAAAGGGCTCTAAGACAGGATACATACCCATACATGTAAGAACTGGTTAAGAATTCAGACAACTTCATCTGGAACAGACCCACACTGATCGCTACTACTTTTAAGACTGTGTTTTAAGAATTCCACATCAGCTCCCTGCCCCTTCCTTACTTTCCTGGACTTAGATTAAAGGTAAGGCTCTCATACCATCACACTGATTTCCTCTAGCTTGCCTGTTCTTGGAATACGAATAGCTCAATGCACACTGTATTAGTGAAGGGAGTGGGGGTGATCTTTTGGGAACCAAAGTTTACAGTAACCTACAGGACTCCTCAGATCAGCTGACAGGATGTGTTTTCCTTCCACATGGTCCTTAAATCGGCGTCGGGCTTCTTCTAGTGTTGCCTTGTGCCCAGCTTTTCCTAGTTTGCCCAAGACTAGACCCCTCAGAAGGGCATCTAGATGACCTAATGAATGAGTATGAGGAAAAAAAAAAAAAAAAAAAGAATTAACCACTGAATGATGTCCCCAAATAAACTTATGTTCTTTCATCTACAGTGATTAGTGTAGAACTGAATAATAATCCTTCCATATATTTGAGGCTATC
This sequence comes from Nothocercus julius, assembly GCA_013398735.1. NCBI lineage: Eukaryota > Metazoa > Chordata > Aves > Tinamiformes > Tinamidae > Nothocercus > Nothocercus julius. Next base: position 357,633 of record VZSV01000327.1, on the reverse strand, counting down.
TAAAGAAAATAGACCTTTTCCACTCAGCGCCCCCCTGGAGAAGCTTTCACTTTTTTTATGCCCGAGGGTCAGAAGAGAATGGTTCTGTGGACCAAAACACAACAGGCCAGGCCTGCAGTCTGAGCTAAGGCAGTAGTAATTGCCACTTGAGTCTATAACAGGACTCTTCAGTACAGTAAGTACACATACATGTATATAGCTTTACATCCATTTAGTATAACAAGAGGCATGCACTCTATCAGATACGTAGCTAGAGCGGAGAATTTTTATGGAACAGAAACCAAGGAGAGGAAAAAAAATATAGCACTAGACCTTGGGCTTGAGAAGAGAGGGTTGTTTGTGTTTTGGTTTGTTTCTAAGTATAAAAATACCCCGATCACCTACATCAGTCTTTCTTCTTCCCTTCTGTCTCCCCATCCTGAATTCTCGATGACCTATTTGCACAGCAGCCACTACTGGATTTCACAGCATAAGTTTCCTACCCTCTCCAGGTTTGGGGTCCCATCCCAGTCTCTCCCCTATTGGTGAGAAGACATCTTTCACGAAGACCTGGATTTCCTCATAGAAGTCTGTGTGGGACAAGAGAGTTGAGAGAATCCCCAGGTTACAGCTGAGGTCGCTCCACACAGTATAATTGGGCTCATTCACAAAAGCTTCCATGACTTTTAGAACCTCTACAGTGCTAATGATTCCAGCTCGAGCCTGGGAGAGGAAAAGACACAGATTAATCTTATTTCCAAAAGGAACCAAGATCACTGCATTATTTAACAGCCTTCCCTGTTCAGTTTGCATATTCTGAGCATGAAGTACATTTTTCTCTGATGTGGGGTTCTGCTAGGGTGGGTGGGCATTAGTCAGAGCACTTGAGGCTCAGGGCACACGATGCTTTATACACACGTGAGCACTCTACAAGGAGACGGATACGTAATTATAAGCACATTTTGCAAACAGGAAACAGACAAAGAGATTAAGTGATGTATCAAAATTGCAGTAATGCTGGCAAGAGATAACAAAACCCTCAGAAATATTCTCAGCCAGATACTACACGATCCAAAATCTTTAACTAAAAAAAAGTAAAAAGATTTAGAGATTTAGTTTTTGCTTTTCATTAAATTGAGAGTATAAAACTGCAGAAGTCATTTTCACTTCCTGCTTTCATGAATTAGTACAAAAAGTGCTGCCTTTCCACCTCTGCCTGGAAAATTTCATATTAACTGCTTCAGAATATGGTGAAAAAACACTCTGTGCTTGGTCTAGTTCATAATATCTAAAGTGGTCATCTCCAAGCACATTGCCCAGGTTTTGCTAATCTGGCAACAGAACAATAATTTATGGTAGAGAAATAGTGGTGGAGGTTAGTTTTTTACTATTTAAGCTATCTTCAGCTGTGACAAGAAGATAAAGTTGAAACCAAAATAAAAACCGAACACATAATGTTATGTGCACTGTTTACTCATTTGTTGTCCCATGGGCCTGAAATATTTCAGAAACAGACTCAAGCCACAGTTTTGAACACTTTCAACTAAGCTATTACAAGAGTTGCAAGCTCTGAATCTAGACAGGCGGGGGATGAAAACCACATTTAAAAGCTTTCATATATTTGCTGACTAGCAAGAATAGGAAAGTGCAATTTGAAATACAAAGGGAAGTAACTAATTGTTCAGAGCTGGTACCTCCCCTCTTTAAGGGTAAGATCCATGGCTTTTAAACAGTAAAAATCCACAACAGCCAGTTTCTGCAGTAGAAGACTTCTTGAACAAGCCCATGTGAGTACAGCACCTGGTGCTGATAAAGTCTTTGAGGCTTATTAAATGGGAGGAGATAAATTGATAAGATAAAATGATACGCCACTATGGAGAACAGTAAAACAGAAATTATAGAACGGCTGCTAACCTAGGGTTTGAGTCTTATCATGCAAGTTAGAACTTGGCACGCTAATTAATGGCTAGATGTATGCAGTAATCTCAGAGGTGTTTTGCCTCCAGAAGCTGGAGCCTGATTTTGCAGTTACTGTAGCTCTCATTATTAGACAGCAGGACACAGAATAATAAAAACATTGCTTACCAGAGAGAAAAGATCATTCTGCAGGCCAAGCCTGTCCACAGGGGGTAGGGAGAGGTCTTTGATCGCTGGTATTAAACTCTCCAGCATGTCAGGGCTATACTGAGTACGATAAAACCCTACTGTTCCCAGGTTTAACTGAAATGTACCAAAGAGTAAAAGAGAGAAAAAAAGAATAAATAAGGAAATGCCTTTTTATTTTTGGACCATTAGAAGTTTCTCAAAGCACTGCAGTACAGAGAAGTCACTGTCATTTTAAATCATTACTATTTTGTACAGAAATCAAGAAGAGGAATTACAAATTTATAAGAGGAAAGGACTAAAAAGACATTAAACAAGAAATGCTCACTGAGAAGTGCAGAATGCAGGAGAAAGCTGGGACAGTTTTGTAGGAAAAGACAAGAAGCTAGAGTTAAAACAAGGAGTAAGGAGAGAAGAGAAACTTCTCTTTTGGGGGTAACTTAACTGAGGTGAGGGTAGCCATGCACCTGAGAAAATAAGTTGTGGGAAGCTGCAGGTGCCAGGGTCTGGACTCCTGGAACATACAGCTGGGACAAGCACTTTTCAGTTCAAATTTAGCTGTTCAAAGCAAAGCCAAATCCAATGTGGCCTTACCCCCACAGTTTGCTCAATTCAGCTTTGGTGGAGAAAGAACCACTGCAACATTCAGGAATCACTCAGATTTTCTGAATATATTTTGCATAAATCTTTCCACATCCTTAAAAAAGGACAGCAAGCATCTCTGCCCTGTGTAAAAGCAAGTCACTGCTCGTGAGCTCAGTGAGCTACATACTAATGTTTCAGGGATTTGTTCAACAACAGTACCCAGTAAGCAACTCCCATCAGTGGTACTGTAATTGCGGCCAGTCCACGTGTCCAATTATCATGAGGACTACAGCATTAGCTGACAAATCCACAGAGTGACCACCTTTGTAGCCAGAAGTCCTACAGTTGACCTTGGACTCACTGGATTCTTGCTTTCTCAGGCAGCGTTAACAATCTTCACCTCATTTAGACACGGGTTTTTCCACAGTTTCCATTACATGTCCCTCTACTCCCGGCAAGGCACCAGACTGATGTGGTGTTTCCTGGGAATGCCTGGGCCTAACAGGTGGAATTCTGTGCTACTCAAATGGGAAGATTTGATACAGAATCAGAAAGGGACAAGTGCTTAATGTTATTTCACAGAATCATCTCTCAGATTATAGCTCCAGTTTAGGAACAATTACTCAGTACAGTAGCTCATACAGCAGTAATCCCATCCAGTTGCTGCCTTTCAGTTTTTAAGTTTCATTTCTGACTGGTGGCTGCAACAGATCCCAGACGTGATTTTTTTTTCTTCTTGCAGATTTGTACTTGCCGGCTAATGGTCAGTAGAAAACCCTCACACTAATGAAAGATAAATAGAACTATTTTTGCTCAGGATGGACTTTAACTAAGCTGTGGTTGCTATGGGATACCGAAAGAGCCACCACATTTCAACTCAAAAGCTGCCTCTATTTAGTAGCACTTTCTCTGAGATTGGACTTTTAAATGGTTTGAGTTTACATTGTCTAGACTACTTTTGGAAACAAACCCTGAAGGGAAAGGACCACACTAAGCAGCATTACAGAGAGGAGCAAATATCCAAAAGCAGCATAAAAAGGTCCTTTCAATACAAGATTGCAAGAAAAACAAACAAAAACATAAAAGAGGAAAGAGGAAAATGAAATCCTGGGGAACATCACAGTGACACAGGCTTTTATTCCCAGGAATATGTTTTCTTTTGTGCCAACTTACCTTCACCCATTGGTCTGGTTTTGTGTCTTTCAAAACCAGGGTCAGCTCTGCCTTGTCCATCAATATTTGCATTTTGGCACAGGTGGGGTCATCACTTGTACAAATGCTTATGGGGACCATCCACATGGGGAAGTCCTCCCCTGAAAGGAGAAACCAAAAAAAGGAAGGTCTCAGGAAAAAAAAGATAGGCAAACAACACTGAGAAATTTTGTCCAATGTTCAAACAAGTTTTAGCAAAAGTTTAGGCAAGCTTAATTTTAGATGAAGTAAAAGGAGAGATCTACAGGCCAAAACCAAGGTTCTCTAAATAGCTTTTGACATCAAACATTTGAATTTCAGTAAGTGTGAAAAGCAGATGGAATTTGTCTTAAGATTGACTTTGTATCAGTGTGAGGTGTTTTTATTCCATCACTACTACAAAGCTAATAATACAGAGTTATTGCAGCTGAATCTAAGCACAGCCTGCTCAGCAGTGCAAATGTTTGAGCTCTCAAAACTGTTGCCGCTGCATGAAAAGCAACGAATGCTCCACTCCTGCTCCAGGCTCTCATCTTACCAGTATAGGGCCCACTGGCACAGAATTTCTTCTGGACTAACTTCAACACTTTGTCTTCTTCTTGCTAAAAAAAAAAAAAAAAAAAAAAAAAAAAAAAAAAAAACCTATATCAGTTTTAACGTATTTCAAAGAATGAAGACTGAAGCTGAGAAAACAGCACTATTAGAAGTCAATATTAAAGCAACCTATAAAATCACACTATTAAAACCTCCAACTTCTTGTTTGAATTTGTTGTGTGGCTTCAGTTTCCAGCCACTGCTTCTCACTCTCCCTGCGATCCTGTAGAACAAGAATAATCAGCTGGAGTGAGAAGCAAAACATCTGGTACAGGGAGCAAATCAGACACTGCCCACCCCATTTCATATAGAGCAGAAGGGCTGTGTCAGCAAACTGCAAACGCACGACCTGCAGCACTGGTGCACAAGCTGCATGTCACTGCACTAGGTTCCTCGAGTGAACTGCACTTCCCTTTCAAGAAGGCCTAAAGGAGTGGGTTTGTTTTGTTTTTTCGAACATGTCATTGATAATAAATTTGACCTAAAACAAAGTTACAAGCATAATCTTTGATCCAAAGTGCTGCAAAAATGTAGTTACGTATGAAGATTTATACAAATTACCTGTTCTGCTTCCACATAAATAAGGGGAAACCCCATTTGCTTGGTCCACGTGTTCATCACAGCCGCAATAGGTTTCCCGCTGGCTTTTTCCAGGCTTTCCCAAAGATCCTCTGCAGAAGAAAAGTCAGGCTGAACACCCCCCAGTACTGCTGCTACAGATGCTGTTAAGAACATTACACAGGCACTGGGAGGTGAGGGGTGTATATTCCTCCAGCTTGCACCGCTAGTTTGGGGCTTTTTTAAACTATAAATACATACAAATATATGTAATTGTAGTAGACGATTCACACACACACACACACACACACACACACAAAGGGAAATAGTTAAACTATTACGAGGTAAAAGAACAGCATCATAACTTATAAAACAAAGCAATAAAAAATACACAATATGATAAAGTATATGACAAAGAAGCATTAAATATTCAAAATGATGAAAAGAAGGATCTTTCCATAGTTTTTTCATGTATTATGTTGAAAGACTCAATTGACCACATGGACTGCTTTATACTAATAGAAACAAGCCTACTATTTCCTTTCTTGAGTGATCCTTTATTGAAAAAATAGCCATTAAAGAATCTATCACTTTAGAAACTAACATTACTTTTCTCCAGAAGTTATTTTTCTTAAGGTTATAATAATCAGTTACCTGTAGCTGCATTCTTCTGCTGGAACTTGGTTAAATATAAATTCATTCCTTTCCGGAAGTCCTGAGAACATACAATTAAATATGTTAAGGGCACCAGAACAGAGGCTCTTGCTGTACTCCCTTTGCACTGCACTTGTATTCAAGAACCAGCCAAAGAATCCTTGGATGAGTAACTCCCTTCTGAACAGGCTACTAGACCAAACAACTCACAACATGCTGTTGGCCAGCTTTTAACATTTAATTAATTCCCACTTATCTTACTTCTCCTCTGTAGGTTTAAATATAGCCCAAAACAAAGTAGAAAAAGGTTTTCAATACACAAATTACGCAGTATTTAAAGTCAAAATCAGGTATTTTGTAACCGTTAGAAGATTTGACAAGCTACATTAAACTTTTAAACAACTATCTATTTACCTCATCACCAATGTAGTCATGTAGCATTCGGATTACAGATGCTCCCTTGCTGTAAGAAATAGCATCAAATATTTCATCTACTTCAGCTGGGTGGCCAACACTAACCTGTGGTAAACAGGATAATTTCTAGTGAGAACCATTTTAACCACTATAAGATTTTGATCTTGCTTGTTCTGTTATTTAAGGGGAAGGCCCATCAATCACCACCACTAGCTTGTCTTGGTGGAAAGAATTTCTCGGCATCCAATGACATATAAATCAATCCTGATGTTGCCATATGTTAAACATATTTAGCTTTGCTTTTCATATTTAAGCGGTAAATTTCTGTAGCTACTTTCTTGTACACAAAGATCAGAAAACTATCCACTTTCATGAGAAACCAAAACAAAACACAAGTAATAGTAACTTTGCCATTTTAAGTCAGTAGAACAGCAAAACTCAACAGCAAAACAGAAGCCATCATCAAACCCTCGAACCTCACTTCTTAAATCCTAATTTTAGTAGATTACATTCAAAATGTAAATGCAATCTTCTATTTTTGTCTGCATTATGGATGACTGCAAAGTTCCCCTTTTTCCTCCTACCAGGAAAAAAAGCTTACACCCAGCTGAAAAGAAAAAAGGAAGAAAACCAACAGCTGAAAGACAGGACTTACTTCAATGGGATGACTGTTGTCTAAGGCATCAAGCTCTTGAGCTCGTGTGTAATCAGCAGAAACAAACTGAGTCCAGATATCATACTCCGGAAAACAGTGATCTACACATAGGTACTCAATCCAGGAAGCAAATCCTTCATTCAGCCAGAGATGAGTCCACCATTCCTAGAAAGATTTAAGCACAGAATGGAGAGTTTAAAAAAAAAAGAAAAAAAAGCATTTACTCAATAAGAAGCCTGTTGATCAAGAATGAGACAGGTATCACTTCTGTAAGCACAGATTCCTCTCTGTAAAGAATTTCTGGATCACTAGTGGCCTCCAAGGTGCTTGCTGGAAATCTATAACATTGTCTAGACTTCCGATTCTGGCTCTCCTTGCTCCCAGCTGCTCAACTGCATTAAAGCTAAAAATGTATTATTTTAGTATTACTGTTCCATGTAAATATGTTGTGGCTCTCACATGGATGAGGGAGTTACCTGTATTACCACAAATGAGAAGAGACACAGCTGACGAGATTTTAAGATGCAGAGTGCTATGGAAGAGTCTGCAAACTCCTGCTTTGTGCTTCAGTTAATGTTTACATTGGGGATTCTCTTCCCTCTACACACATTCCATTTAAGCAGCCTGAAAGCCAAAGCAGCGACGATTTTCCAGCTGGTGAGGCTATGTTCTTTTTACCGAACATGGTGGTTTCTAACAACAGAAAAAACCTTCCTAGCCTGTGAAATGTTTGGGTTCAGGTGCGCGTTTGCAGAGCTTAGGGAGAAAGAATGTCAGATCTAATTAACAGAGTAGGCTGAAACTATTTGGTAATAGCAGAAGCTATGAAAGATGTGCACTAGATGGGACGTCTTTCTGCCTCTTATAATGCTTCTATTCCTACCAAAATGCCTTAAACATCAAAGCATTCTGACACCTGGCTCCTCATATATCCAAAATAACTCCTAGGAGTTACTATAGTGCAACTTTTCAACCAGTGCAGCAGGATAAATTGCAATTCTGAGTTGATACTGATATGCCCTCTTGGTATGAAAGCCTGATGAGTGATTTATCCCTGCACGAAAGAAAAACGCTAGTTTATCACTTCTCAACAATCTGACTGTCCAAAATCATTTCAGGTTTCCACAGAACACCTGCTCAGCTGGAACTAGGGCTATACTCAGATAAGTGAGCATTATTTCACACAGAAAAGATTGAGAAATACTTTTAAAGAATACACTAGTAAAGAAGAAAGTGCTCAAAGTACTACAACTTAAATATATTTTTTAATTATTTTGGAGGAACATGCTTGTTACCAAAGGGACACTTGAGAAAGCAACACACTTTATGAAGTACATGTCAAAGAAAAATAGGAGAGAGACATGAAACTATTAGATACCATGGTCACGAGGTTTCCAAACCACTGATGAGCAAGTTCATGTCCTACAACCAGAGCTACCCACTGGCGAGATGAAGAACAGGAATTTTTGGGGTCAATGAGCAACGCAGTCTCCCTGTATTTAAGAAAGAAAGAATTGAACTGAATGTTACATGCCTAGGGGAAAAAAAACAAAACAAAAACATTAAAAACAGGTTATATTACCTAAGCAAACTAAAACAACAGGAGAAAAAAAAAAAAAAAAAAAAACTAAAAAACCCAAAAGCTATTTCATTTTGCACATTAAATTGGTTTGGTAAGTTCCACAGCAGTTGGAATGCTTTGGAGCAAAAATTCCTTTCGGCATGCAAGAAGACAAGTGCAAAAACCCAGGCAGGAAGAAGAAAAACGTATCCTGTGTTTATAAAATAGCTCACCTAGAGAGTCTAGCCGGAAGGGATAGGCAGGGGACGCAATCTCACCTTAACTGCACCTCCCTTTGCACCACACGATAAACGCACAGCAAGTCTCCTCTCCCTCCCTCATCCGGAAAGAATTCCCACTCTTCCAAGCGCACAGGCAGCCCTTTCACACTTGCCACTGCAGCTGCACAAGATTCTCCGCACAAGGAGCGCACACGCATGGGCCCTGGGTTAGGCACCCAACCTTGGGCTGTGCGCACCCAGCATGGTCAGCATCGAGTCAGCCAGGAAAGACTCCTAGATTCCCGTGGCTCGAAGGGGGTGGAGGGGAAAGTGTATCCCAAAATATAGTTTGGGCCTGCATATTATGCCAGCCTTCTGTCCCCAAAGGGATAAAGCAAGCGTGCCGAAGTGAGCGTAAGGGAAGAATGTAATACTAAAATCAAGAAAGGCTTCCAAAAATTCTACTCGTCCAGGACAAATATTTTTTTCCACTGGGAGTAAGGTATCAGATTTCACCAGAGTTGCAATAAGCAAACAAGTACATTTTAAGCCTGGGCTCAAATTTCCATTACAAATTTTAAAAGCCAAATTTAAAGATTAGCAGAATAAACGCAAACGATTTCAGGATTCAAGTCCAAAGTTTTTAAGTCCAATGTTACACAAAACAGAGAAAGATTGTTCTAGGAATGAGGACAGATAATATAAGAATATCAAGCAAACAAAAAAGCTTGATCAGATTAACAACAAACTGAAAAGGAAGGCAAGTTAATAATTTTAATTACTCAAACCCACATGCTTATACTGTGGTGGCTGAGATTTACCAACTTGCCTACAATATAAAACAAGAAAAATCTTCAAGCTGTGTCAGTAAGAACCTAACTTTTATGGGGGAAAAAAAGCAGCCAAGAAAGTTCTCTTGTAGAACAGGCAGTGCTGCCAGACACTTAAAAATCTCACACCCTTGGACAGTAGTCATAATAGCTCATTCTTGCCTTCCTAAGGTTTGTACAATAACGCACGCTGCTACAGAAGTCAAAATTAACCAAACTGAAGGTAGAGGTGAAGGTATTTACTCTGTCTTTATTTGGGTTGATACCCAGTCATTACAGCTTCCTCAAACTAATCCAATTATTTCCAAAAATTAGTGAACAAAGAGGGGGAAAGACAGTATTTTAACAGCATACCTATAAGTAACAAGGCCCCAGTTCTCCATGGCACCTTTATAAAATAAATACAAAGGTTTATTGATATTGATACACACCTCTTCCTAAATGTTTAAAATTCAAATAAAACACAGTTCATCAATAAAGTGAGTTACTTTACCAGCAGCAAAGTCTGCAATAGCTATGAGATCAATTTTAGGAAGAGGGTAAGGAACATTGAAGTAGTCCTTATAAAAAGGCAGAGTTTTAGCAGCAACCTGTAAGAGATAAAGAAGAAACCTAGTAAATATTATGTTAACTTTGAGCAATAGGTCAAACTTGAGAATTTCTTCATGGCTCAAATTAGCCCAAGAAATCAATATAGAAAGGTTTTATTCCAAAAACTGCAGTGACAAGTTCCAGGGTCACACAACACAGAACCCTCACACATCCCATCCCATCCCCTTTTTCCCCCCCAGGCTGTACCTACCCTTCAGCATTTTCCAGTGCCTTTGGACAAGAGCACACATCATCAAATCATGACTGAATTAAAATGTATGTTTTTGTCATTACCTATTGTAATGTGTCCACATTTTTTTAAGTATCAAGCCTTGTCTCCCCAAACTATTAAAGCGAAGCAAGCAAACAAAACCCCCACCACCCTCCAAAGTTTTACACGATTTACATGACTAATCACAGCAGAGAGGTGTTCAGCCCACCAGATTTCCGTAGCAATAATTAAATCACTCTGAGCACATTTACCTCTAACGCAAACTTTCCTTGCTCTGCTTTGCCCACAGGGGTGTAAACCCGCACTAAGACACCATCAAGTGACCTGGTCTCTACAAAGTCATATTCTCCCACCACGAATGCTACGAGATACGTCGACATTATAGGGGTGCGAGCGAACTTCACTTCCACGAGGTTTTCATCGTCTGGGTATGGTTTCCGGTCGATGACATTCTTTCAATGTGGAAGGGAATGAGTTAGTTTCGTGGAAGTGAAACTGCATTACGCAATACAATTGACTAAATATTTATCATTAGGAGTCAAACATTTCAAATGAAGTAATTTCTTGTACAGTTTTAGAATACTGACCACATTAAAGTTTCCTGCCTAACCAAAAACAAAAGACCGATCACGTATGTCAGTGTACTCTCATAACATAAATGTATTTCATTACTGCAGAGGTTGCTGAATAAGTTTGCTATCAGGTTGCTATCATCCAAAGAGGATTACCCAATTCCCATTTCATTTAAATTCTCAAACAAAAAACTTGAACCATTTGATCATTGTGCAAGGCTAACCTTTAGTGCTAACTATTAAGTTAAAGTTACCAGAATAAGGATCTACTGAAAAACTGACTGGTCTTTTCTAGCAACATCTTCTAAAAATATTTGTACCTATATTTAAAATGGGAACCTGAAAATGCTGCTTTATATTTTTGTATTTTTGTGACAGAAGTACTACTAGTTGCACATTTTATTCCCCTTCTGGTCAGAAATTCTCTAGGGTAGAAATTATGCTTATTTTTCTCAAGTGCTATGTCTGCTTATATAGCTAGAACAGCTATATAAACAAGCAAAGGGTTATTTTTCAGTCATTCTTAATCAAGCAGCACGTGGCATGACATATGCTAAGACTTTTTTTTTTTTTTTTTTTAAACAAACAAGGCTGTGGTCTGCACAGCCTGTTTAGGTTTTATGCTAGACTGACATCACAGCAGTTCTCTCCATTTAGAAATGCGTAGCAATAGATAGCAGTACTACATTCGTAATTCTGTCTGTCACTAAAACACATTATCTTTCAAATAATTGCCTGGCTTTATTACAGTTTTAATAAAGCTACCACTGTTTTATTTAAAACACAGTTTACTTACCATATTTGACAAAGCTACTCTGTCTTTAGGGACCACCAATGAAATATCAAATGTTGCCTTGATGGCTGGTTCATCCCAGCAAGGGAAAGCTCTGCGAGCATCAGTAGCCTTAAGGAAAAAAAAAAAATGCATTAACCAAATCAATCTTTCACAAGAGGCTGTTGCAATAAAACAGACAAATTCACTGTATTCTGCAGACAAGAAGCTAGGTGAGCTACAGCTAGTCACTGATATAAAGAGTCTCCTCATTCTTATTCCTCGATCCCTAAATTAGGGCATTTAATTCCTAGTGTGATAGCTTCTTTCTGCTTAAGATACACAGCTGAGAAGCACTCTGTGCTCTGATGGAATACTACGGTCTGAGCAAATTTTAGCAGAGTCATGAGAGGAGCAAAGCTCAGTCATGTGAAAGCAGAGCAGGCACCCAGGCGTTCATAGACAGAACATACAAGACCACCTATTCTTATTCTATCAACTAGATTGCACGCAAGAAGTGGTCTATTTGTACTAGGTTAACTACTCCATGTTTTTATGTAACCAGGCAGATAACCATGAAATTACAGTATGTTGTAAATTCTGTTGGTATGTCCAGAGTTTACATAATACTTGAGATAGCATCCAAAATATGAGCCAGATGCTATTAAGATACTGTCAGAGTACTCTACTAAAATATTAATACACTTCATGAAGGCAATTTATAACAAGATACTTGACCACAGCTACATAAAGAGCCATTTTTAAACACTGCAGCTATTGTACATATATGATGTACCACAAACAGGCATGAGCCTTGGCTGGGGATTTTGGCAGGTCCTGAATTTACTGACCTTCAAGTCACAATGCAAAGACTGCTCTTAGTGTTATCCAGACATTTCCAGAAGAAGCAAAAAATACGGATTTTTGGAATTTACACAGAAATTATGGTGACAGCTAGAAAATTAGGTCTTTGCTTTTTTTATGAACATCAGCAACAGCAAAAATATAGCCCATACCTCAAACTGAGTGACAGCAGCATAGCGCGTATCTCCAGTAGGGGTGGTATATTTACTTCGGTAAAAACCTTTCATTTTATCATTCAGCTCCCCTACAAAGTCTATCTTTAACGTCCCTGTCCCTGAAATGAAAACAGATGGGACACTTATTTCCATGTGACAAACAGAACATTTATTTGGTCTGGACCATGAGGCCAGGCTACTTAGCTGGCCCATTGCCCTTCTGAAATAACATGTCACTAACTCACCTCAGCCCATCATTTTCATGCAAGTCTCCCTCAAATCCTTCAGTGCCCTTATATAAAATACTGCTCCAGCAGAACTAAGTTGTAGGGAAAGCAGGCAAAGCCAGAATCACCAAAAAAAAAAGCGTAGCATTGGGGAAAAAAAAAAAAAAAAAAAAAAAAAAAAAAAAAAAACCTGACAGGCTCTTGCAATATTCATTCTCATCTCCTAAATGCACTCCAATAACCTACAGAGACTTTTCAGGTCAACACTCACATTTTAAGCAAAAATACAGGATGGCTATTAAGTAATAATAGCATCCTAAGAAATCTACTCCAGAAGCCAAGAGGGAGCACTGGTTGCATTCTAGCTTCTAAGTCAATTAGTCTCAGGATTTATTCTGCCCTTGGTGTCTCTGTACAAAAGGGGAAACTTGATCTCCATCAGAAAGGCAGCATGCCAATATTCCACGGAATGAAACACTAACGTTTCCCCACCACAGATCTTTACACATTTATGTTTGCAAAGATGGAATAAAACTGCTTTATTCAATCTGTGGAGCTGAGTTCCAATCTACAAATCCCTCAGAGAAAAAACTGTAGCACTGTTTCAAATAAATTAGTACATTCACACCTAGGAAAATACTGCAGTAATTCAGATTAGCTCTTCCTCAGTAAGTGGCGAACAGATCATCAGTATCTAATATAAATAGCTCCTGTGCTTAACTGCCAATAGCAGGTAAATAATTAGAATAATCTCAGGAGTAAGAAGCAAACAACACTATAAATGAAACCACCTTTCCAACTCCATGGCCTAGAGCAAAAGTGATTTTATCACTTATGCTTCCTACAAAAATTATTGATAAGATCAGTATCAAAGAAACGTAGAAGAGGTTTCGTAAGTCAAGCGAATGATTTGCACTGCCTGTTATAAATAAATCTAGTGCCATCCATTCATGGGCAAGTCAAAAATACAATCAGAATACTTGCTGCAAAACCAGAATTATACCAACTTTACGACACTTACTTGAAATGCATTATTTGTACTAGCTAAGGGAATTCAATCTTTTAAATACTTCCAGAATTAACTTCAATTCAATTCAGCTAGCTAATGGATATTTAAAAGAATCCCATTCTTTCAGTCTTCTGTTGACTTAGAACGGACAGACTCCCTGGGGAGCCTGACATTCATAGTTAGGAATTAGAAGACAGCACTATCTTCTCGCTTTTCAAAGAGCAAACACCTTAAACACACATTTGAGCCAAGCTGCCAGTATGGAAACAGCTCTTACCTTTCTGAAGGGTACTGGGAAAGGAAAGAGTAACCTTTTCATCCTCATTTTGGTAGTTGAACCCTGTGGCATGTACCTCTGAAAGAGAGAGAGAAAAAAAAAAAAAAAAAACTTTCTTCAAAATATGACCCAGATATGTTTAACTCATGAGCATCTTGGTGCTTTAAAATTAACTTGATCAGCTGAATGCAAAAATAATGCTGTAGTTACTAAACACACCAATGAAGGTTTCCAATAATCCAGAAAAATATGAATGCAAGCCATCAGAAAAGTGCCACTGTCGGAGTTCCATGTTATACTGCATAGCTTCAGACAAGAAAATTCACTGTATTTATGGGATGAGCCACAGACTCCAGCACCTCACGCTCCTTCCACTTCTCCCACACTTACTGTCCATAAGAGGGCTGCACTCCTGTGCCTGGAAAGTCTCCAGCTGCGGAGAATAACAAAAGCTCCACTGCTAAATCATAAATTTGCAGTGAGAGCAGTATCTTGCACAACACCTAGAAAGTCAGTGACAACTGCTACAATCCTGATGTATGGTAAAATACTGTAAAAAAATCCCTCAAAGTTAAATGCCTACATCAGTGCAGCAGAACTCATGTTAATTATCCCAAATGAGGTTGATCATGATTTAACTGGTTTCTGGATCTCAGTCTGAAAAACACCATAATGTCCAAAGCAAG